>CM052710.1:43361522-43407316 GCA_028551405.1 Uromys caudimaculatus
CCCCCCCCCCCCCCCCCCCCCCCCCCCCCCCCCCCCCCCCCCCCCCCCCCCCCCCCCCCCGCTTCATTTTCTGCCACACTGGTAGGAGGCAGAGATAGAAGGTGGTCCTGGCTTCTACCACAAAGAGAGGCAGCAGGATGCTATTCTCTGCAAGTGCCAGCTTTTCCCCTACTGGGTGATGGCCAAAATCCCTGGCTTAAACACAGAGGGTGGGGCTAGAGAAGTCAAGTCAACCAACACTAAACAATGCCACCGCATAAAGCTGGCTGTTACACCACAGTTCTGAAGGTATGCGGAGCTCTGGCATGTTTGGCTGCTGCCACAGGAACCACATTGGCTGAGGGCTTCCCCAGGCCTGGGTGGGTGGCTCATCACTGACTGTGGCCACACACACAGACTCAGTCGCCACCTCTGTCAGTGGCAAACAGCTGCTGAGAAGGAAGAGCAGACTCAGTGTTGCTGTGCACTGTACAGCAAATCACCCACATTAGAAGACCAGATAATATTCTCAAGAACTCGGGGAGGTACCAGTCAGAAAGCTGTGAGAATAGAGGAGGCAGCTGGAAGAACCGGACATGAGTTGACTGACAAGTGACTACAAATGACTTTACTACTGGTTTGAAACATACTCCCTAACTGAGGGACTGCATTTTGGCACTGGCTCTTCCTCCTACCTCTACTTCTTGGAAGTAGAGCAGACGGCAACAACCCAGAGTTTGCCTAGAGAAGTTCCCCTTTCATTCCGCTGAGTACTGCTAAGCTCTCCTCCAGAGAGGAGCATGGCAATCGTTTTAACAAAGGTTCTCTGCTCTGAAACAGTACCAAAGTTAAGCCAGTAGAAAAATAAGGGTGTGGGTCCTGGATGGAGTCTATCTGTTGTTTTTATTTTTTGAGGTGGGTGTGCCAATCCATGTTTTAACTTTCTTCACACTTATAGTGGCTTTCTAATCGTTTCCTGAGAACACAGTAGGAAGAGCGTGGTATTTACTCACTCCACCCTCCGTCTAAGTCTACCCCAAACAATCCAAATATGTGCTGTAAACCAAGAAGAGGCCAGCCTCTTGCCTTTGGCAGCCCTGAAGGCCAGACATTACTAGCACTCCTGTGAACAGCTTAAGGCCCCACCCACAGCAGACTACGCGTGCTGAAACCCAAGAGGGGTATCATTCCAACACAATCACCAGGGAGGGGAGAGCTGAGTAGCTGGGGTGGAGTGGTTGGGACACTTGTAAGGTCTGACACCAGAACACCCAAGTGGTAGCATAGGCATTTTGGTAACACGGTGACAGATGAACTTCAGTGTGGGAAAAGCTAAAAGCTATAATAATAAAAAAAGCTATCTCTGCATATATAGAGAGAAGGGTAGGATAACAGATGCTTAGGGTGGCAAGGTGAAGTCATCTTTAGGGAACTGGCTAGCTGCCAGGCTAGTCTAATTCTGGGAATATATGGGACATTCATTTTCTTTGTTTTGTTTGTTCTGGTTTTTGGTTTGTTTGGAGACAGGGTCTTTCTGTGTAGCCCTGGGTGTCCTGGAACTTGCTATGTAGATCAGGCTGGCCTCCAACTCAGAGATCCATCTATCTACCTGTCTTCTGAAAGCTGACATTAAAGGTGTGAGCCACCAAGCTGGATGACATTCAGTTTCTTTACAGGAGAAGCAGATGCATGTGACTATGGGAGACAGGACACAGGAGTCCCACTACTGTCTAAACTGGATTGGAGGACTTCTCCGCAGCAGAGTAAGAAGAAAGCATAGATGGAAAACACAACAAACCCATTGCTTCTGGCTAGCCAAGGCCTTTTGAAAGCACCTTCTTCCTGCTGTGTTTGATAGCCTTTGGGCACTGAGGTCCCAATTCACTGGTTAGTTTTCCTGTTTACTCTCCAGAGAACATGGGTAGTTCTCCCCTAGGAGTGGGGCTTGCTAGGGAGGTTGTGGCTGTGACACTGCTGTAAGACCTGGAAAGGGACAGCTCTTTCAAGCTACTGTTCATTACCTTTTGTATGTTTGGTGCTAGGGACTGAACTGAGCCCAGGGCTGCTGAGCTGCATGCCTAGCCCTTTCTTTTTGTTGTTGTGATTTTTATTGCTTCTTTTTGAGACAGAAGCTTAAAACAGACTGGAAGACTTAATATTGTTAAGATGAAATATCTATCCAATGTAATCTATATTTTTAATCTAGCCTTACTCAAGCCACAATGAATGCCACCCCACCCCTTCACTATGGATTTCACTATGTAGGTCTGCCTGAAAGTTATCACCGTGCAGATATGCAGATCAAACTGACTTTGAATCCTTGGCAATCCCTCTGCCTCCAAATGCTATGTAAGATTAAATGTAAGTCCCACCAGGTCTGGCTACAATGTCACTGTTTACCGAAACAAAACAGTATATTCTAAAGTTCATGTGTGATCTCAAGGGATACCAAATGATCTTGAAAAATAATGGCCGGGCGGTGGTGGCGCACGCCTTTAATCCCAGCACTTGGGAGGCAGAGGCAGGCGGATTTCTGAGTTCGAGGCTAGCCTGGTCTACAGAGTGAGTTCCAGGACAGCCAAGGCTACACAGAGAAACCCTGTCTCGAAAAAACAAAAAAACAAAAAACAAAAAAACAAAAAAAAAAAAAAAAGAAAGAAAGAAAAATAATACAAGTTGGAGGCTGAAGCTTCCTAATTTTGAAATGCACAAGCTATAATAAACTACTGTATATACTACACAATGACATGGTATAAGCAATGAAGCAGGGAGCTCAAAGATAAACCCTCATATGTATGTATGGTCACATGGTTTGTTTTTTATTTCAAGGCAGGGTTTCTCTGTGTGTACCCTGCCTGTCCTAGAACTCATCCTGTAGACCAGATTGGCCTAGAACTCTGAGATCTGCCTGCTTCTGCCTCCCTAGTTCCTGGGGTTAAAGCTGTGTACCACTACTGTTGGCTTTAAAAAGTATTTTTATATGGAAAGGGACTAGAAAAAGCCATGAGCAACTTCTATAAAACAAAGAAAAGAAGGGGACATTTGTCCTACTAGACTTTGTGTTGTACTAGACTTACTATGTAGCCCAGGTTAGCCTAAATCTTCTTAGGAAGCCATTACTAGCCATAGACTCACAATTCTCTTGCCCCAGGCTCCTGATTGCTGGGATTGTAGGTGTATACATTGTACCACATTGCTTGACTACCTTACTAGTTTGAAAGACTTCAGAACTAGGATGGTGGCACTTTTATCAGTGAAATAAAACTGAGAACTAAGAAACTGACTTGCATGTAGGAACATCTAATTTACAAAATAATTCCAAATGAAACAGATATGAATGTATAGAGTAAAGCTAAAACTTATTTCCTTTAGTTTTGGAGGACTGAATACCTTGCATGTGCTAGGCAAGCACTCTACCACTGAGCTAGCATCCTCAGTTAAAACTGCAAGTTTTAGCAGACAAAAGTCCTTCCTTATGACTTCAGATTTGGAAAGGCTTCTTTTTGTCCTATATGAAACTTAATTATCCTTGATAATATCTTAACCTAACAACAAAGTGATTAAAGTGGGCAGTGCTGGAGGAACTGCTCAGTGGTTGAGAGCTCTGGCTGCACTTCCAGAAAACTCAGGTTTGATTCCCAGCTCCCACATGGTTGATCACAAACATCTATACGTCCAGTACCAGGGGCTCTAAAGCCTTCTTCTGACTTCTCTGGTACCAGGACACAAGCAGCACACAAACATACATGTAGCCAAAATATCTATACATATAAAATTAAAACAGTAAAATTTAAAAACAGCTGGGCAGTGGTGGTGCACGCCTTTAATCCCAGCACTCGGGAGGCAGAGGCAGGCGGATTTCTGAGTTCGAGACCAGCCTGATCTACACAGTGAGTTCCAGGACAGCCAGGGCTACACAGAGAAACCCTGTCTTGAACCCCCCCCCCAAAAAAATAAAAAAATATTTAAATAAATTAAAAAAAAAAATCAAGCCAGCCATTGCGGCCCAAGCCTGTAACCCTAGCACTTGGAAGGTGGAGGCAAGGGGTTCAAGAGTTCACTCATCTTCGTGACATAAAAAATTAAAGGCCAGCCTGGGTTACTGGAGGCTCTATCTTAAAAACAAAAACAAACAAACCCCACACAACTACCAACACCAAACAAACAAAATAAAATACACCAACCAAAAAATAAAAAGGTCAGAAAGTCTAGAGCAGAGGTAAACCATAAAATTATAGGCTTGGGCTTCTTTATCAGGGTAACTGTTTTTTCTATACAATATAAATTTAAACAATTGCATAAATTTTCTATGCAATAAAAATATTTGAAATGACTGTATTTTATTGGTCTTGTTTTAATCAAAGTGTCTTCTCAGCTGGGCAGTGGTGGCGCATGCCTTTAATCCCAGCACTTGGGAGGCAGAGGCAGGTGGATTTCTGAGTTCGAGGCCAGCCTGGTCTACAGAGTGAGTTCCAGGACAGCCAGGGCTACACAGAGAAACCCTGTCTCAAAAAAACCAAAAAAAAAAAAGAAAGAAAGAAAGAAAGAAAGATAGAAAAATGTCTTCTCAGGAGGACAGTGATGTCCAGTGCATTTAATTCCAGGTCTTGGCAGGTGGATCTCTGTGAGATTGAGACTAGCCTGGTCTACAAGGCAAGTTCCAGGACAGCCAGGGCTACACAGAGAAACCTCAGCTTAGAAAAACAAGCAAACCAAACCAAGTCAAATAATCAACTAACCAACCACTCCAAAAACCAACCAAGCAAACAATCTCCCTCCCCAACAAAACAAAATTGTCTTCTTACAGAAATTTTCTAACATACTCAAATAGATGGACTAATGTAATAAATACAACTAATGAATTTGCATCATTTTGTTTTGTTTTTGGCAGTACTGGGAATCAAATCCAGGAACTTGTATGTTAGTGCTCTAACACTGGGCCAATAATCTCTATCTGAGGAACACTTTCCAATTTCTTTGAAACAGGGTTTCTCATTGGTCTGCAGCTCTGTATGTAGGATGAACTGGCAGACCAGTAAACTTCTTGTCTCTGGCTCTCCAGTGCTGGAACTGTAATCATGAGCCACCATTCCTACCCTTTAAAAGTACAAGGAACATGGGAACTCTGCATTTATAGGTTGCAAGCTATAACTGGGTATGGTCACTGAAAAAGCTAAGAACTTCATGATGAACTTTTTTTTTTTTTGGTTTTTCGAGACAGGGTTTCTCTGTGTAGCCCTGGCTGTCCTGGAACTCACTCTGTAGACCAAGCTGGCCTTGAACTCAGAAATCCACCTGCCTCTGCCTCCCGAGTGCTGGGATTAAAGGCGTGCGCCACCACTGTCCGGCATGATGAACTTACTTACAACCCAGCAACCCTTCTTTTCTCTCAGCACCTTATTCACAGACATTGTTTCCTTAGACTGCCCAAGCCAATCGAAGATTCCTAGGCAAAAATGTTATTTTCACCATTCCCAGGAAGTTGGGACTACAGGTGGCCACCACTATGTCTCTCTTTAAAAAAAAAAAAAAAAACTGTGTGTGTGTATTTCATGTATATGGGTGCATGTACCATAGAGTAAATGTAGAGGTCAGTTTTTAAAAAAAAGATTTATTTATTATTTATGAGTATACTGTAGCTGTCTTCAGACACACCAGAAGAGGGCACTGGATTCCATTACAGATGGTTGTGAGCCACCCTCTGGTTGCTAGGAATCGAACGCAGAACCTTTGGAAGATCAGTCAGTGCTCTTAACATCTGAGCCATCTCTCCAGTCCTGTGTATGAATGTTTTGCCTGTTACACATCTGGTGCCTGCAGAGGCCAGAAGAGGGCACTGTATCCACAGAGACTGGATTTACTGGTGGTGTGAGCCACCATTTCGGTGCTGTCAACTGAACCTGGGATTTCTGGAGGAGCAGCCTGTACTAAGCTGCTAAGCCATCTTTCCAGTCCCTCCACCTCATTTTTTTTGAGATAGGATCTCTTACAGAACCTAGCACCCACCAATCTACAGACTGGCTGGGATCCTCTTGTCTCTCCCTCCCCAGTACTAGAATTACAGGAGTGTATACCAGAGCCAGCTTTTATCTGTGTTCTAGAGTTTCAGGCCCTTGAGCATGTACAGTAAATATTTTACTTACTGAGCTATTGCCCAATTCCCCTTCTCTTACATGAATGCACATATTAGTACAAATAGACTCAAGTATTGTTGATAATGGTTAAAAATTATGTATCTGTAAGAGATGAGATAACAAATTATATATCTTCATATAACTGGGTAATAATATATAAAATCAAAGTGAGAAAGATGCAGAACTATACATGACAAATCTAAAAACTGTCAGACTCAGTATGAAGAGAAAAGCAAAACAGAGGGACAGAAACAGTGTGTCGTGTGGATAATATAAACAGGCAAAGGAATACAAACTGTTTATGAATATATACATGGTAACAAGATGCACAGATGTAGTGAATTTATAATATTGATTACTATTAGGAAAGGAAAAATAGAAACAGTGGTAGCAGAAAGCAGTTTTGACCTTATTTAAAAAGTATTATTTTGTTTTTGCTTTCTGTTTTTTTTGCTTTTGTTTTTCGAGACAGGGTTTTTCTGTGTAGCCCTGGCTGTCCTGGAACTCACTCTGTAGATCAGGCTGGCCTTGAACTCAGAAATCCGCCTACCTCTGCCTCCCGAGTGCTGGGATTAAAGGCGTGCGCTACCACTGCAGGAAGTATTATTTCTTTTAAAGCTAGGTAGAACCTAAGTGTTTATTGACTATTCTGTTTCTTTAAGGATCCTTTTCTGATGAATTATTGAAATCGCTCAGTGAGAAAAGGTGATTATAGCCATCAATCACTAGAACCCAAGAACTGACTCCTGAGAGTGAAGAGCCTGAATGGACCCTGGTGGCTTTCCAAGAAGAGGAAGAGAGGTTTGAAAGATGTACTTTTCCAGAGGATCTGGCTTCAATTCCCAGGACCCACATGGCAGTTCACAACCATTTATAACTCCAGTCCCAGAGGATCTGACACTTTTCTTTTGGCCTCCTTGGGTACTATATGCACATGGTACATAAACAACATTCAGACAGAACACTCATACATATAATAAAAACAATGGGCTAGACTGATCAGTGGTTAGAGCATGTGTTAGTTACCCTTTCACATAATTGATTCTCAGCATCTACATAGCAGCTCACAACTGTCTATAACTTCAGTTCCAGGAGGTCCAACACCCTCTTCTGACTACTACAAGCACCAGAAATACATGTGGTGTACAAATATGTATGCAATTAAAACATTCATACGTATAAATATTAAAATTAAAATAAATTTAGTTAATAAAAATGAAAAATCTAAAAAAAAAAAAAAAAACCAAAACAAACAAAAATCCCAAAGAAAACTCAACAACAACAAAACCCAACCTGGAAGTGAGAGAGTGTTCCCACACCTCCAGTGTGTACACATGAGATAGCCCCTGCTGCTTATGCTACTGTGAGATTTTGCCAGCAAGGTCATCATTAGACGTAGCCACTTGACTTGGGTTTCCAGACCTGTGAGCCAAAATTATTTTTCTTTTAGAATTATCTAGTTTCTTCTTTTGTTCCTTTACTTTTTTCTTTTTTGGTTTTTAGAGACTGGGTTTCTCTGTGTAGTCTGGGTTGTCCTCAACCTTGTTCTGTAGACCAGCCTGGCCTTAAACTCAGAAATCTGCCTGCCTTTGCCTCCCAAGTGAATGTGTGTGTGTATGAATGTACGCCACATATGTGGAGGTGCCTGAGAAGACTAGAAGCTAAGTGTCAGATCTCTTAGAGGTAGAATTACATGCAGCTATGAGCCCCATGTGGTTTGCTGGGCCAACTGAGGTTGGTCCCGTAGAAGCAGAATGTACTCTCTTAACCACTGAGCCATCTCTCCAGCCTCAGGAAAGACTTATTTTGGCTGTTTTCAGGATATAATTGTTGGCTCCACTGTGTGTAAAACTCAGTGAGGCACTGCACCATGGTGCAGATTACCTGCTTGCCTCATAGCAGCTGAGAAGCAAAGATGGGATAGACAAGCAAGAAGCCTAGTCAAGATACACCCTTCAAAGACTTGTCCTTGTAATTGACTGACTTCCTCCAATCAGGTCTTCAACTGCCCATTCAGTATGAATTCAAATACAATCTCTGTTTCCAGATCCACCTTCTCTGTACCTCTGAACCATTAACATCTGCTACTGGTATTTCACTGGATCCTACTATAACTCTTACGAGGCATTATCACACTTTGTATATGAAAAAACAACAACCAGATTTAAAGAGATGTATTTGAGATCATTCTGCAGTAATAGGCCAGAACCCAAGATATCATTTAGTATTAGGTTTAGGTGATTAAAAGAGTTTTAAAAAATACCTTAGAGAAGACCATGAAATCAACCACTTTGGAAAGATAACATCCAATACCCTGGAGTATTCACTAGTGGCATCTATCACCTACTCTTTGACATCTACTGCTTCTGATGCTGACTCACTCCTAATGAACTGAGTTTTGACACTCAAATCTCCTCTTCATAGCTCTCCTCATAGCTTCCATGCAATTATTTACAAGTTTTATTTTTAATTAAGAAATACCAGGGGGTGGGAGCTAGAGATAGTTCATTACTGCTGAGCATGATAACCTAGTTCAATACCTAGGATATATATGGCAGAAGAACTGACCATTGAAGGTTGTCCTGTGACTTCTGCATGTGTACCATAGCATACTGGCTTATGGGAATGTGAGCACTACAAGAAAATAAACAGAGAGATAGCAAACAGACAAACAACACCGGCTCGGAGGGCACAGCACTTGTTATGCAAACCCAATGACCTGAGTTTATTTCTTGGAACTGACATCACAAAGTTGTCTTCTGACTGCCCACAGGGCTACAGTATAATACGCATACACATACACTAGAGTGATCAAATCTTTTTAACACATAAATAACACATCCTATTTTACCATTTAATTTTTTGTTTATTTTTGTTTTTCAAGACAGGGTTTCCTTGTGTTCCTGGCCATTCTAGAACTGCAGAACAGGCTGGCCTCAAACTCAGAGGTACGCCTTCCTCTGCCTCTGAGTGTTGGAATTAAAGGTGTGTACTACCACTGCCCAGTTCCATTTGATTGTTTAAAAATATTTAAATTCATTATTTTATAGATGATTTGAAATATGCACTGCTTTTAGTCACAGTGATTTATTGCAAGAACATCAGAAATCCTTCTTTCAGTCTTAAATTATACACACACACACACACACACACACACACATATATGTGCAGATTAGCTGCTTGCCTCATAGCAGCTAAGAAGTACAGACAGAGCTGACAGGCAAGAAGTCTGGACAAGATATAACACAGACACAGACACAGACACAGACACAGACACAGACACACACACACACACACACACACACACACACACACACACACATACACACACACACACACATTTATATATATACCATGGAACCCAAGTGGAAGACAAAAGACAATTTGCAAGAGTTGGTTCTCTTTCAAGAAATCAACATCAGCCAGGCAGTGGTGGTGCACACCTTTAGTCCCAGCACTCGGGAGGCAGAGGCAGGCAGATTTCTGAGTTCGAAGCCAGCCTGGTCTACAGAGTGAGTTCCAGGACAGCCAGGGCTACACAGAGAAACCCTGTCTCGAAAAAAAAAAAAAAGAAATCAACATCCTATTGTCATGTCTACCAACAAGCACCTGCCCAGCCATCTTGCAGGCTCCTTTCTGAAACTTTCCTTTGTACTTCCCTCAGCCCCTACTCTTAATAACCAAGTTAACGCCTTGACTTTTATCACAAAGCAGTGATGTCCCAAGAGAACTGGCAAGGATGGACATTTTCAATACCTAAGCTTGACAGCACATGCCTTCAACTCATGAAGTGATTGACTGGCCACTTGAAATGTGGCTACTATGATTAAAGAACTAAATTTTAAATTTCACTTGATTTTTGTTTTGTTTTCTAGTAGTGCTGGAGATGGAACCCAGGACCTAAGTTTTTTTTTGAGGGAGGGGCAGGTCTCACTCTGTAGATCAGGCTGGCTTTGAACTCACAGAGATCCACCTGCCTCGGCCTCACAAGTGCTGGAATCAAAGACCAGCTGACTTTATGCTTGTTAGGCAAGTGTTGTACCACTGTACTACATTCCCAGAATAATTAATTTTAAACAAACAAAATTGGTAATGATTATTATTGGTTACTCACAGTTAGCAACAGAGAAAGCATTAAGAAAGAGAAGCAAATTATATGTATGTCATCATTTTTAAGTATCTTTTTTCTTCGAAATATTGTAAGCCAAACTGCTTCTTGTGTATTCCTGACATGACCCTAAGTCCTTGAAATTTACTTTCCTTGTTTAGAATCTGATGCACTTCTTTCCAAAGGAACAGATATAAATGTTCAGAACCACTTTAAGAAAGCATCAATATAACAGGATTTATGGACCACACTGAAAAATGCATTTAAAAAAATCACTTAATTCTTGAAAAGGCCAGCACCATTTTTGGCTGCTCACAAACTTGCTGTGTAACTGAGGATGATCCTCCTGCCTCCCAAATGCTGGGATTACTTTATAGTTAAACACTATAAAGGATAATTCAATGTTATCCTTTTTGATAAAGTATTATATATTCAATACAAGTTTTATGAGTCTTTTTAATTAAATAAAATAAGAAAGGAATTGTGTTCTACTTCTGGGAGATCAAATCTAAAAGAAATGGCTTAAATTATGTTAAGTGATCATGGGAGCTTCAGGGCATAGAAAATAAGGCTGCTTAAATAAGCAACTCAGGCTAGAGTGCTCACATATACCTGTAATTCTAGCAGTTAGGAGACTGGGACAGGAGAATCTTACATTCTGGGCTTTGCAGTGAGACCCTGTCTCTCTGTCTCTCTCTCTCTCTCTGTCTCTCTCTCTCTGTCTCTCTCTCTCTCTCACACACACACCAATAAAATAAGCTCCCCATTAACAAGATAAGTTAGTAGGTTTATGATGAGTTTGTTAAAATAATGATGAAGGTAATTTTCATCCTAGGAAAGAGCTGTTACTTCTCAGCCACTAGTGGCTCTGCTTCATATGCTGGACAACCCCGGACACTGAATTAGCATCTGTGTATTTAACACAGGAGTGGCCATTAAACACCACCTCCAGCACTCTGGTTTTTTAAGACAGGATCTCATAAAGCTTTGAGGCTGGCCTTGAACTGATGATCTTGTTTCCACCTCCCAAGTAACTGGGATTACTGGCATATACTACAATTCTTGGTTGGGCAACTTCTTTCAGTTTTCTACTCTCAGACTGACAGACTGGTGGGCAAGATAAAAACTACTTTAGATGAGGTCACAGAAGTGGTGAGAACAGAAATGTTTTCTTGATCAAAGGATAAATATCCTGACTTGACGACTTTCTAGGCTATCTTTTAGGTGCTCATGGGAGCAAAAGTATGAATCCTTCAAAAACCCCTTGATGTGACTCCAGAAAACGATGTGACAGCACTTGCTGCAGATTTCCCTCAAAGACACTTTAGTATGACCTTTTCAAATGCAAATAGGCTTCTCAGTACAGCTGTCTAGTTTCTTGGGTAAGAGTTTGAAAGAAAAGGCAACACTCCCCCTGACTGCCATGGCCTGTGACCAACCCTGATTGAGAAGGCAGGGCTAGCTGGGCAGTGGTGGTGCACGCCTTCTCAGCACTTGGGAGGCAGAGGCAGGTGGATTTCTGAGTTCGAGGCCAGCCTGGTCTACAGAGTGAGTTCCAGGACAGCCAGGGCTACACAGAGAAACCCTGTCTCGAAAAACCAAAAATAAAATAAAATAAAATAAAAAAATAAAAAAAAAAAAAAAAAAAAGAAGAAGAAAGAAGAGGAGGAGGAGGAAGAGGAGGAGAAGAAGAAGAAAGGACTAAAGAATACCTTAAAGAATGACCCCTGTGAGTTTAAAATTCCAAGGGATTCGATTCAGATAGACTCTAGTAGAAAATGTAAGTCTTAAGCTTTACAGGGTCTCTACTGGTATCTGATCACAGTGATGAATTTTGGTACAGTCCCACTTCACACTGGCTTTGGTATTCACAGATTTTCATGGAGTACAAAAGTCCCTTGTCCCTAAGTCAGCTCTCCAGTGTCTTTTGGAATGTCTGTAAATCGTGTCACTCAGCAGCACCTCACTGCTTCTTACTCACATGCCTGATCAACAAACTGCAACACCAGACACTCAGGATGTCAATTCCAAGTCTCAGGGAGCTCTCTGTTCACTCTTGTAAAGATGTTAGGGCACACCAGGTAAACACAGGAGGTACAGAATAAAAAAGATCAATTTCGGAAGAGACTAAGAAAAGTAAAGGCTGGCAGTGGCTGGGATGACTAAAAACAGAATGAAAGCTTAGATGCTTTAAATATAAAGGCCAAGGAGACAAGAACTAGAAATTCAAACACGCCTAGATTAGGGAGCTTGTTCCCATCTACAGGAAGTTTATTCTTGACATCTAAATAGTCATGTTTTAAAATCAACAAGTTTGCTGGTTTTCAGCTGCCACTGACTGGAACCCCCAGTGGCTCTGGCCCACAGTACAGACAATCTGTGCCCAGCTAGACTAGATGAAGACATGCAGCCGGAAGCCAGACAGCCAGCTTCACCCCTCCCTACCTCAGGAGTCTGAGCAAAATGCTACCCTACTACAAGAGTACTTTAACCCTAGCCACACAGGGCTGTACCACTGGGCCATCAAATTCTGAGAGTAAGTGTTCTAGGACTCAAGGGGATTCCCAGAATGAGAGCGGAAGTCTATGAGCAAGTTCAGTAAGACCTTTGGTACCTCCAGCCTCTCCACAGCAGTTGCATATTCACGTCCACAGATGCATACTTTTAAAATTTCATATAATTATCTCCTAGAAATTACTGTATGTAGCCTTCTGGGATCTAAAGCAATTAAGTGAAGATAAATTTCTTTCATGGAGCAAGCTGTCAAAGGATGAAGCAATTTCATTCCCCATTTGAAGTGGAAGCTTTGGGTCATGCATGGTTTATTTGAAACAATGCCATCACCTAAAGCTGCTGATCTTATCTCTAACTCTGTTCTCCATTTCAAACTGCTGGAGATATGCAGCGTGGCACTGCCTGAAGTTATGATATCTGGCTCATGGCCAATGAGAGAGCAAAGCCAACTTCTTTGCTAGGTTTCAAGCAGAAGAGGACAAAAATCATATTAAAAGAAGATAGCTAGCTACACAAGTGAAGTCTGCTAAACCCTAAAAAGGAGGAAGTATTCTCAAGGCACTCGTTGAATGTGATGAAAGATGCACCCTAGTAAAATGAGGTACTGAAAGAAAAGGTGGAGCTGGGCAGTGATGGTGCACGCCTTTAATCCCAGCACTTGGTCTAGAGAGTGAGTTCCAGGACAGTCAGAGCTACACAGAGAAACCCTGTCTTGAAAAACCAAAAAAAAACCAAAAAAAAAAAAAAAAAAAAAAAAAAAAGAAAACGTGGGGTAGCCTCCTCCTCAAAAAAGGTAGGGTGGAACATGCCAAAGTATCAGGTTTTTCTCTTGTGGGAGACACCAAACCAGCACACAAACCAACCAACCAACCAACAAGCCAGTGCAGTTTATTTCACAGACATCCTGATACATGGAAAGTATACCACAGTGGGCACCAAACACTAGGTTCTAGTTCAAACACTGCAGGGCTATGCCTGACATCATTTAATGGAGTGGTTCCCATCATTAGATTTTTTACCTACAGCTGTCTATCTGTATGTTTATCTATCTCTTGTCTGTCTATCTATCTATCTATAATCTGTCTGCCTATCTCACTCTCATCTGTCTATCTCTCATCTATCTGTATGTCTATCAATCATCCATCAATCAATCAATCATCCTATCTATCTATCTCCGTGTATATGCATATCTCTCATCTGTCTATCGATAATCAATCTATCATCAATCAATTGATCGATTAATCAATCATGAGTGTGTATGCATATGTGCCAAGCATCCATGGAGATGGGGACAACTTGTATGAGCTGGTTCTTTCCTTCAATCATGTGAGTCCTGGAGATCAAACTCATGTCCTCAGGCTTTGTTGGTAAGTGCCTTTACCTGCTAAGTCATCTCACTGGTCCTGGCACTTTTTTTTAAAAAAGTCCTCTGTAATCATACTGTTGTTAATTTAAAACATGCAATTAGTGTGTTAGCAAATGACTTCTGGTAAAACTCATCATATCATTTCATGCCTGAGTATGACTTTTAGCAGAAGGCGTGAAGACCAAGAATTGGCTTTCAAGTGTCAGGACACTGGGATCAGCAGATGAGTTTGTCAAATTAGACTGCTGGGCTATGAGCCCCACATTTTCTGATTCATAGGAGTGTGATAGAGTCTAAAACAGAACAGGTTCTGACGGGAAGCTACTCTGATGGTACTGGTGGCATACTATGAAAAACAGAGATACAGAGGAGTTGGGAATCAGGCCAAGAGAATTATCTGGAATGGCAGTGTTAAAAATTGTTTTTGTTTCTCTGTTGTATTAGCCATATTTTTAGTTTTCAGTGTCACAGATTACTAATGGCTGCTGTATGGGATGATGTAGGAATAGAACAATTGATTCCATTGCCACAGAATATTCTACTTCACGGCACTGGTCAAGAAGCTATGTGAGCACACGCTAAGGTGGCTCATACCTTTAATCCTAGTACGCAGGAGGATCTCTGTGAGTTTGGAGCCAGCCTAGTCTATAAAGAAAGGCTCTAGGACACCCATGGGAACATAGTAGGGACATCTGTCTCAAAAAAGGAAAGGGAAAAAGGGAGGAAGGAGGAGGGAGAAGGGAAGAAGAGGCAGAAGGGGAGAAGGAGAAGAGAAAAAGACGAGGAGGAAAAGTAGGAGAGAAGGAGGAAGAGGGACAGGAGAAGGAGGAGAAGGAGGAGGAGAACAAAAGGAGAAGGTGGGGGGGAGGGGGAGGGGGAAGAGGAGGAAAGGGAGAGACATTTTCCTCAGTGGTTAAGGCGCCTATGTTCCTGTACATAATGTCTCATCTGTTCTCCCATGAGCAACTCTAACCAAACTCATTGTATCATTTAAAACAAAACAAAACAAAACAATAATGTCCTTGCCAGAACATGATGCCAGATGTCATGGCGTACACCTTAAATCCAGCACTCAGGAGGCAGACACAGGTAGATCTATGTGTTTCAGGCCAGCTTGGTCTACAGAGTAAGTTCCAGGTCAGCCAAGGGCGAGACCCTGTCTCAGAAAAACAAAACAAAACAAAACACCCCAAAATATGAAAAGTAAAATGAGACAAACTGGAAGAGGATCAGCATGAATAGGAAGGAACAAGAAAAGGTAACAGGGTGAAATGATCAAGATACACTATATACATGTATGCAAATGTCATAATAAACCATATACATATATATAAAATAACATACTATATATATAAATAACATTATATATATATATATATATATATATATCAGTAATAAGAAACTTAAGAAATAAACTATAATGAAGAGACAGTTCTCTAATGAAGATATAGAAAAAGCTAGTAAGGGGCTGGGCATGGTGGTACACATCTTAAATCCCTGCACTGGGGAAGCAGAGGCAGGTGGATCTCTGTGAGTTAGAGACTAACTTGTTCTATATATCAACTGCCAGCACAGCCAGAACTTCATAGAGAGACCTTGTCATGCATGTGGTGCAAAATAAATAAAATAAAAACAATGAAGGGCTGGAGATATGGAACAAGTGGTTAAGAGCACTTGTTATTTGCTGAGGATCCAGGTTTAGTTCCCAGCATTCACATGGCAGTTCATAACCATCTGTAACTCCAGCTTCAGGTTCACAATGGCTCCATGTAATGTGGTACACAGACATACACGTAGGCAAAACATGCATAAAAAGAAATCTCTTATAAAAATACCTCATATACAATGAGACACCACATCATTTGCACAAGGATAGCTACAATCAAAAAGGTAAGTGACAACAAGTGCTGGTGAAGACAGGAAAAATGTACCCTACATAGTTGTTGCTAATGAGAATATAACATTTCACAACTGCTTTGGGGAACTGTCTAGTTTGGAAGTTAAACACAAAGTTTTCATATGACCAAACAATTTCACTTTTAGGTATGTACCCAAGAAAAATGAAGCTATACCTATACAAAAACTTGTAACTAAATGTTCACAGCAACATTATTAGTAATAGTCAAAAAAGCAAAAATAACTCAAATTAGTTATTTGAACTAATGAACAAATAAGACATGGAATTCCCATACCATGGGTTAGTCAACCATAGAGCAGAACAGAATTTTGATACACATCACCTTGAAACATGAACCTTGAAAACATCACAACGAAAGAAAGCAGACCAATTCCCATCACATAAAATATCCAGAGGAAGGCTGGGGTTTGTGGTCAATTGATAGACTGCCTACTTAGTAATGCATGAAGCCCTCATTTTAATCCCCAGCACTGCATAAACTAGGTATAGTAGCATGTGCCTTCAATCCTGGGAGATAGATGCAAGGGAATCAGAGGTTAAAAGATCATCCTTTGCTGCACTGAGAGTTTGAAGCAAGCATGGGTTACATGAGACCTATTCAGAAAGGAGAGAGAAAGCAAGTGAGCAATCCAGATTAGGCAAGGCTCTGGAGAATGAAAGCAAATCAGTGGTTAGGAGAGACAGGAAAGTAATGATGAATATATTTTCTTTGAAGTGATTAAAAAGACAAAAATCAATGAAATTAGATAGTGATAGTTGTACTACTCCATGAATCTACAAAAATGATTGAACTGTATAATTTAAAAATATGAATTTTTAAAAAGGGTTTATTTATTTTTAATCTATATTGTGCACTGTTGCTGTCTTCAGGCACACCAGAAGAAGGCATCAGATTCCATTACAGATGGCTGTAAGGCACCACGTGGTTGCTGGGAATTGAACTCAAGACCTCTGGAAGAACAGCCAGTGCTCTTTACCGCTGAACCAACTCTCTAACCCCGTTTTGCTGTGTTTTAAGAAAGGGTTTCTCTGTGTAGCCCTGGCTATCCTCGAATTCATGGAGATCTGCCTGCCTCTGGCTTCTGAGTGCTGGGATTAAAGATATATGCCCCATGACCACTAGGTAAAAGGGCTGCAAATTTTACCTCAATATGGTGGAAGCCAAGAATTGACACTTTGTTGTCCTCAGAACTTATACATACACTGTAGCATGCACTCAAAAATTAATACATGTAATTTTTTAAAGGTTAAAAAAATAAACAAGGGGCCTCAAGACGGCTCAGGAAATAAGACTGCCTGCTGCCAAGCCTGATAATGGCCTTAGTTTAATCACTGAAAGTCATGGATGGATGTAGAGAACCAACTCCACAAAGCTCTCTCTCCTTTGACTTCCATACTCACATACACTGAATAAATAAATGAGATAATAAGAACTAAGGGTACGGACAGGTGAGATGTTCACTAGGTAAAAAGTCTTGCTTTGCAAGCTTGACAACCTGAGTTTGATCTCTGGAACCTGGATGCAGCCGCACGCATCTGTAATCCCAGCACCCCTATGGGAGATGGGGTGTAGAGACAGGAAAGTCACCCTGGAAGTTCTTGGGCTAGCTAGCCTGAAGTACAAAGTATGGTAGAGACAAGAAAGAGCCCACCTCAAAACAAGGTGGAAAGAGAAAATTGTCCTCTGACTCCCACAAGGCCCAAATGCACACACACAAATCATAAAACTGTAATGAAAATGAGCAGCATCAATGTTTATATGCAAGTCTTTGTGTAGACACAAGGGTTTGTGTTTTTCCTGCTACCTTTTGCTCTAAAGGATAGATTTGCTGGGAATGACAGGTTAAGTTCTCTCAGCATATTAAAGAGTACGGGTTGACTTCAAGTCTTTTATGAAAATTCTTTGTGGTCTGATATGTGGACCTAGATATACCACTCCAGGGCATATGCCCAAAAGATTCTCCGACATATAACAAGGACACATGCTCCACTATGTTCATAGCAGCCTTATTTATAATAGCTAGAAGCTGGAAATAATCCAGATGTCCTTCAACAGAGGAATGGACACAGAAAATGTGGTACATTTACACAATGGAATACTACTCAGCTATTAAAAATGGTGACTTCATGAAATTCGCAGGCAAATGGATGGAACTTGAAAATATCATCCTGAGTGAGTTATATTCCCAATAGAAGGTTTTTGGTTTTTTTGCTTCTGCCAGTCTCAGATACTGGTTAGAAGTCACCTCAACTATGTGTTGAAGCCTTTTCAGAGTACAAAGGCAGTATTGAGACTCAGGACTCATCTAAGGTTAGCTCATGGTCACCAACTCTCCCTATGAGGCTTATTCCTTTGTCTTCACAGTGAGGATCTAGGACTAGTTGTGAGTAGACTAGCATATGAGTCCTCCTGAGATGGCTCCATGCTTTGCTACTTGTTCTTACCCCTATAAAGCTTTTCAAGTAAAAGCGCCAGATTTTCAGCCATTGATAGAAATTACCAGGGCAAGTGCCAGCTTGCTTGGGTACTCAGAAACATGTAAGAACCTCTTTTCAGTTAGTTTATGGGATCAGCAGCAGTTCAAGCCCAGCCTGGGCTAAACAGTGAATTACAAGTCCACTTTTGTCTTAAGAAAACAAAACAGGATCTGTAGACTCTTGTTATCATGCCAGCTCAGGAAGCATGATGTTAAAGTCAGTTCTTTGGTTGTGTCAATAAAGACAACCCTTCAAAGTGTCCTACTGGGCTAGAGAGATGGCTCAGTGGTTAAGAACATGTACTGTTCTTACAGAGGACCTAAGTTCAACTCCCAGCACCCACATCAGGCAGTTTACAACTTCTTGTAACTCGAGCATCCAAGGGATGCCCCTAAATTCGGGCACATGCACATGTACAGACAGACATACACACATACATACATTTTTATTAATAATAAAAATATTTGAAAACTCATAAAACAAACCAACCAAAGTATCCTACCATAGTAACAAAGGCAAAAGACATCATTAAGCATTTTGTATCTTAAACTCCTCACATAAAAGTGAAGGAATTAGAAAAGAGTGTGGTGGCACACACTTTTAATCCTAGCACTCACAGATAGATGTGAGTAGATCTTTGTGAGTGCAAGGCCAGCCTGGTCTATGTAGTGAGTTCCAGGACAAGCAGGGTTACAACTGAGACTCTGTCTCAAAAAATCAAAACAAATCCCCACCCCAAACCTAACCAAACAATTAAAAAAAAAAAACTGGTAGAATTAGATTATAGATCATATAGACCCATATTGAAATTCCAATACTGTTCCTCAGTAGAAGTGTAACTTGCACAGGTCACTTTATAAGATTTAGTTTCCTCACTCTATAAATGGAGATAATGATGTCACATTTTCCCAGGCAAAAGGAAACAATCTGGGGCTAAGGGTACATATAGCTCAGTAGTAGAGCCCATTTGTATACCTGGGATTTCGAGGTTCCACCACCACTGACTGAAAGTAAAAAGGAAGCTGAGTTTTTGTGGCACAAGCTTGCAATCCTAGAACTCAGGAGGCTAAGGCAGGAAAGAGGTTCGTGAGTTCAAGGCCAGTTTAGGTTACATGGTAACATCTTGTCTCAAAACAAGCCAGAAAAGCAGAGAAAAAAAAAAATCATCAAGGTGTTTAAGACGGAAGGCAGAACACGGTGAAGATATAATTTCACAGTGGCTATTAGTATTACTAGCATTACTATCATCACCATCATTGAAAATGCTCAGGAGCCAAGAAAACTAAAGGATTTGCATCATGTGTTTCCTTAAATAAGCTTTTAGGAAAATTCAGAAGGTCAAAATAAAAGGAAAAAAAAGTACAAAGACCTTTACAGTTCTTCAAAAATCAGTATCCCACTTCAAAGTAACCCAGAAGAGCCAAGGAGCTATGATGTGGGGGTGGGAGGGACTGGGAGATGGTTCACTGGGTAAAGAAGCCAACTGAGCTCTGGTGCTATGCCCCAGCTGTGCTGTGGGCTGGAAGGCAGAGACAGGAGAGCTGTGCAAGGTCACAGGTCAGCTCATCTCAAGTATGCAGCTCAGCAATAGAAGCAAAAGTTGTCTGCCTCATAACTGACCCCTGAAGGTCACCCTCACTTTACTCTCTTTCTCACACAAATAATGTATAAAAATTTAAAATTTATGTTTAGACTGGGCAGTGGTGGCACACGCCTTTAATCCCAGCACTTGGGAGGCAGAGGCAGGTGGATTTCTGAGTTCGAGGCCAGCCTGGTCTACAGAATGAGTTCCAGGACAGCCAGGGCTACACAGAGAAACCCTGTCTCGAAAACACCCCCCCCCCCCAAAAAAAAAAAGATGTTTAAATAAATAAAATGCAAAGGAGATACCTGTTTTCTCTTTTGGTGGCAGCATTTGAATTTACCTAACAGCACTCCTTCAGTTCCTAAAAATAGGCCATGCACACATAGATAATTTGGGAAACAAAACTGCACTGAGAGCAGTGCTTAGCCAGGCATGGTGGTACATGCTGACAATCCAAGTTTTTGTTAAGTGGATTCAGGAAGATTAAGAGTTCAAGGTAATCATCAGTTTATAAAAGGCCAACTGGGTTGCATGAGACTGCCTTAAAATGCCAAAAGCAAAACAAAATAAAATACTACCCCCATAAAAAACCCAAGCAAAACCAAACCCAAACCCATTGTTTGATATAAGAAAGAAATGAAATCTCTATGACAAAGTCTTAACGAAGCCCCCATTTTCCTCCAAAAGTTTCCAAAGAAAACTGCAGATACATACTTTGGACCAGCAGCCATATAAAGGAAGTCTCATTCCTCACCATTCTCAGCTCAGCTGGGAATCTATGTGGACACTCAGAGCTATGGAGGTAGACTCATCTTGAAGTTGGATCAGTATAGATTCTAACTTTCTGCATCTGTTCCTGAGGTGAATGACGCTCATCCAAATCTTTACTGTGTTTCATGTCTTTGAGTCATTTATATCCTCTCTCCCTCCCTAAATGTTTTTTGATGCAAAGAAACAGCAGCATAAATGAGTCTAGAATATATAACTAAGAAAAACAATGTGTGTGGAGGCACATAGTTCCAAATCAACAAAGTTGCATGTCAGTGAAACCTGATGAAGTGTGTGAAAAGCGTGAACACGGTGCCTGCATAGAGTTAGTATAAAATATTCACTTCATGTCCAAGTCCATGCCATCTCTGTATCTAACCAAAGCTGCTCTGACTTTGTAGTCATACTGCAGGGGAAAACTGTGTCAAGGATTGTGAGCCTTGCCTGAGCTTAGAGGAGACAATTCTACGCTGAGTGATGAAGAGATAGGAAGAAGTAGATCAGCTGTGCTCTGCTCTCCTCACCTACAGAAGAAACTCTGCTTCAGCTCTGATTAAAGTGTTCTATCAACAGTGGACTTACAGGGCCAGAATGATAATATCTATATAGCATTTTCATAAATGTTTACAAGGTATTTTCACAAGCCTGAACTCCTTTTATCCATACAGAGAGCTATTTGAATTGGGTAGGACCACTATAACTTTTCTTTCTTTCTTTTTCGAGACAGGGTTTCTCTGTGTAGCCCTGGCTGTCCTGGAACTCACTCTGTAGACCAGGCTGGCTTTGAACTCAGAAATCTGCCTGCCTCTGCCTCCCAAGTGCTGGGATTAAAGGTGTGCACCACCACTGCCCAGATAACTTTTGTTTTATTGAAAAAGATAAAGGAGCCTGAGAGGCTATATGAATTGCCTGAAGCCACACAAGTTGCCTATAGTAGGGGTTGACTGAAAGCCATATTTGCACTTTACTTCAAAGGAGGGAAATGTTCAGATAATCCAAGGCCAATCACCTGAGAAAGATTTATTTTATTTTAACTTATGTATATATCTGTGTGTTTATATGCATGAGTATGCTGGTGCTCAAAGAGGTCAGAAGAGGGTGCCAGGTTCTCCAGAGCTGGGGTTACAGGTGGTTGTAAGCTGCCCTATACGGGTGCCGGGAACAAATGGTTCTCTGCAAGAGTAGTAATTACTCCTAACTGCCGAGCCATCTCTCTAGCCTCAGGTGTATTAAACAAGGACTAGAGGTATAGCTTGGTAGGAGAGCATTTATTTAACACGTGCTAGGCCCCACTTGATTTACAGGAAGCACACAAAAAAATATGAACCTACATAATGGCTCACGACCATCCTTAACTCCAGTTCCAGGGGATCCAGTGCTCTCTTCTGACTTCCATAGGCACATATACACAGGTAGAACACATAAAACAAATAAATAAATCTTAACCTGTGTTGATCAACAGGTGAATAGCTAAATAAAGTGTGGTACATACCTATAATGAAGCAATTCAGTCTTTAAAAAAGTTAAGAAATTCTTACATATTCCACAATAAGGATTAACCCTGAAAACATACTAAGTGAAATAAGCCAGTCACGAAAAAGAGAAATCTAGAGTTCATAGCACAGTCAAATTTAAGGAGAGAAGAAGTAGAAGAGTAGTTTCCAAGGGCAGGGAGTTGAGGGAATGAGGAACAGGCACAGTGATGCGAATAAAAAAGATGAAAAAGCCCTGAAGGTGGCTGATGGTGACAGTGTTCAACAGCGCCAACACACTTAATGCTCAGAACCTCGGGTTAAAAAACGGTTAAAACGCTACATTTAGTGCTATATATGTTTTACCACAAATAAATAAAATAAGATGAACACACTTTGAAGAAATAGACTAACCAGATGTGGCAGCATATGTGCTTAATCCCAGCACTCAGGAGGCAGAGGCAAGAGAATCTCTATGAGTTCAAGGACAGCCTGGTCTACATAGAGAGTTCCAGGCTTGCCAAGGCTACATAGTGAGACCTTGCTTCAAAAAACAAACAAACAAACAAACAACCCAGCCAAGCAATAAACAAAGAATTAGAATAATTAGGGAAAACTTTTTAGCTCCTTAGCCTCTTGAACTGTCTGGTACAGGCATTTCACAGCTTCCAGTATTGATTAAAATAAAACAAAACAAAAAAACAACAAGTCATCAATCAACATGAGCTTCCCTGTGAATCTGGGACATCTGAAGCCTGGGAAACAGGCTTGTGGGCTCTCCTGGATATTGTGGACTGATTCTCAGTGTTAAAGGTCAGCTCTGTCTGCCTAAGACCCACAGTTAAAGGGAGGCTCCTTCAGTTGTCAGTCTACAGGAATCATGGGGGAAACAGAGCTCTTTTGGAAGATTAGAAATGGCAGTGGTAAAACATCAAAGCCCAACTAGCTTTTAATGTTCTTAGAGATGACCCAGTCATGCCTTGTCTCCAATGGCAGAACTGCCTGTTTTTTTGTTTTGTTTTGTTTTTGACAGGGTCTCACTGTGGAATTCTACAAGACCAGACTGCCTTGAATTCACAAGTGATCCACATGCTTCTGCCTCCTGGATGCTGGGACTAAAGGTGTATGTCACCTCATCTGACATGAATTCTCTAATATTCAGTTTAGTTGAAGACTAGAAAGGGTATAAACTGTACTGCGGGAGGGATGTCTTCTTTGGCCCACTATTGTACCAAGGGGTTGGATGGATGATGCTTGATGATTTCTACTGTGCTCATTGATATCTCTAAAAACAAAAACAAAACAAAACAAAAAAATCACTCAGAGGATAGGGAAATGGGTCAGTTTGTAAAGAGATTGCCACACAATCATCAGGACCAGAGTTTAATTCCAAACACTCACATTTAAAGCCTGGCACAGTGGCATGTGTTTTTAATGTTAGCTCTGGGGAGGTAAAAAGACGGATCCCTGGAGCTTGTAGGCCAGCCAGCCCCAGGTCCCAGGGGAGAGCTCTTGTCTCAAAATCTAAGGTGAACAACGCACTAGTTGACTTCTGGCCTTTGCATGCATGCATAAGTATGAGCATGTACACAGAGAAGAAAGAAAAGAAGAGAGGTGGGGGGATGAAGGGGAGAAAAGGAGGGAGGGAAGGAAGAAAGGGAAAAGAAAGGAAAGAAAAAGAAGAAAAGGAAAAGAAAAAGAAAAAATGTTCCACACACCCCCCTAAAATAAACAAAAACTGCAGTCATGGCTGGTAATTAATCTCTCAGCTGCTTATATTACTGTGGCCTTTAAAATACATGGTGGAAGTGATCAGCTACAATTCTGATGGCTATCTTGGTCATGTTTTATATTGCTGTTCCCTGAATCAGACAAAGGCAAATATAAAAGATGTTTTCCTGTATGTCTAGTAAGACATGTTTTAAAAAATAAAAATGGCTGAGTGGTTAGGAATGTGTACTGCTTTTTCAGAGGACCCAAGTTCAATTTCCAGCTTCATGTCAGGAGGTTCACAACTGCATCTAACATTAGCTCCCAGGGATCTGATGTCCTCTGCTGGTGTCTATGGGTACCCCCATACATGTGGCACAGAATCAGAGCACGCATGCGCGCGCGCGTGCGCGCGCGCGCGCACACACACACACACACACCTACCTTTAAAAAAGATTCAAAATGATCGGTCTAATTAGGATAATTATTATGAAGCCATTTAATACCTTTCCCCTCAACTCTCAAGCCCAGATCTCACTCGAGTGTAGAAGATTTTTTTAAAAATATCTATCACCTAGCTGTGATACTTGCCTTCCACCTTTACCTGTACATTTGTTTCCTCCAGAGGGCTTCTCCCTCAAGTTAGATGTGTAAGGCTTCTGTAGATGCTGGGGAACAAGATGGAACAAAAATGCTTCACACCTGGCTCCCAAATTACAGGAACGCTGGAGTGGAGCCAACATAAGCTGGCACAGCACCAGCTGAAATGGACATCAATTAATGAGCCTGTCATCTTTCAAGACTACAGGTTTTGTTTTTTCACTCCTCAATCTGCATTGCTCCACAAACCAGCCAGGGTAACCCTGGTTAGGTTTTCCAGATGGGATCTTTTCCTTTAGATTTCACACTTGCAGATTTACTGCAGAATTTGTTTTTAACCCTCCCTGTTTTTAAAAACAAGGTGATTACTCCACATTGCAGTTTTCTTCAATTGAATTTATTTGTCCTTAGTAAAAAGAGAAAAAGTTGTACCTTCAAAAGAAGAAAAAGAAAGCTCAGAGCTGCCTAGAAGCTGATGCCTTGTTTACTAAATAAAAGGCATTCTAAATAACTCAGATTAGTGCAGGGTCAGAAACTCCCCCTGTATACATCATTCCTACTGGAGTCAGAGGCCAGAGGCCTTCACCAAACAACATTGTCCTGGAGAAAAGAACAGTCCTCTGGGCACTTAAGCAAGCTGGGTTAGTGGTCCACGTAATACACAAAAAGGGAAAAGAAATTCTGCTAATGTCTAGTCAGAGGCAAATGCTGTCTGAGAAAGATTCATCAGTAGGGGCCAGCATTTAAAAAGTGACAGGATTCACCTGGAGTTATGGCACACACCTGCAACCCTCAGGAAGCTAGAAGGTGAGACCAGCCTGGACAAACAAAAAAAGTAACAAAATTCCACATAGCATCGTCTCTTTACTTTTGTTCTATGGGCAGAATTCGTTCTCTATGCCAAATCTAAATGGGTTGCTCTGTGGAAAGATTTTCAAGGAACATGAAAGAATCTCTGGTAAATATTGCATCCACATTTAATGTATATTCTGAGAACGAATTCAGCTGCCTCAGGGGCCGTCCACCACTGCCATGTGCTCTCATACAAAGCCCATGTGGCAGGGCCCTGACTAAGCTCAGCTGATGCTTGTTTCCCTTCCACAAAGCAGGTGGCTCCTTGGAGGTATCACATTAGGGCTTAGCAGTGATTACTGTCACAAACAACTTCATTCTGGGACATACTCAAACAAGAAGCCTGCCCATTCTGTTTTCTAGAACTGCCAAGGCCTCACTCAGTGGGTCTGGAGTTGATGGCAACAGAGCCAAGTTGAACGTTAAGAGTCCAGAATCAACATCAGAAGTAGGGGCAGGAACTAGGGAGTGGCTGAAGAAAGCTTCAGAGGTCTGTCTGTAGAACTCAATCTCCACCCCCTTCTCCCCTAAAATCGTAACTCTAAAAATTGTAAACTATTTCCAAGTTTGACTAAGGTCTCAATCTCCTTACTTTCCTCTACCTCCAGGTCTCGGGACTGAGTCAGTCTAAACAATCTCTGAAGTAAAGGACATACCAGAGCATGAGAGATAATATTTACAATACATATTTATTTGACAAAAGACCTTAATCTAAAACATATGAAGAACCTTTACATCTCAGTAAGAGGGCTAGGTTTGTAGCACTTGCTTAGCATACAGGAAACTCTGGATTTGATCCTCAGCACTGCATAAACCAGATATTGTAGTACATGACTATAGCTCTAGCACTTGGGAAATAGAAACGAAAGGATCAGAAATTCAATGTCAACTTTGGCTACACTGTAAGCTCCAGGCCAGTCTTAGCTACACTAGACCATGCCTCAAAACAGACTTAGTAAACAAATCAACCGCCTTGAACTACTCATCTTCCCACATCTGTCTCCCAAGTATTGATGTTACAGGTGTGTGCCACTAAGATGAACCACCAACAATCTATTTTAAAAACAGGCAAAAGATGTAATCAGACAATTCAGCAAAGAAGGCATACAAACAGCAAATAAACACATGAAACAATGCTCAATATCCTTAGCCATGAGAAAAATGCAAATTAAAGTCATGTACAAGATACCCATCACAATGATTTGATGAAAAACAAAACAAAACAACAACAACAGCAACAACAACAAAACCCTCCAAAATAACCTGATGGTGCCAAGTCCTGATAATGACACAGAACCACACTGCACATATATGGGGATAGACAATAGTACAGCTACTTTGGAAAAGGTTGAGCAGTTACATTAACTGCCCATTGCATTGCTAGGTATTCATTTAAGAGAAATGAAAACTTAAAAACCTACTCATAAACACTTACAGTTGTTCTACCCATGATTACCCAAAATTGCAAACCTCCCAAATATTCACTAATTGGTGAATAGATAAACAAACAGTGGTGGATCTATAGAATGCTTGGCAATAAAACAGAAAAAGTTACTAACAAAGGCAGCAACCTGGATGACTCTCAAATGCATTATGTCATATGAAGGAAGCCAGACTCAAAAGCCGTGTATTGTTATGATTTTATTTAGTGATATTCTAGAAAAGGCAGAGTAATAATGCCAAAAAGCAGAAAAATAGCCTGGGGACAGGATGCAAGGACTAGGGTTGCATGCATGAGGGAATTCTGGGGGTGATATAAAACACTTTATATTTATGTTGTGATAGTTACACAATTATGGGTGTTTGTCAAACTATAAATCAGGGCTAGCAAGACGGCTCTGCAGGTCAAAGTACTTGACCTGCAAGCCTGAGGACCTGAGAGTTCGATCCCAGAACCAATGGTGAAAGGGGAAAACTGACCGACTCCTGGAAGTTGTCTTTTGACCTCCACATTCATACTATGGCGTTTGTGCACACAAACACATACACATATAAGCACACACACGTATGCAAGAATGCGTGAATTAAAATGCAAAATTTAAAAAACTGAATTGGAAATAAAGGGAACAAAACAAAAACCCTACAACTGTGACCAACAATTTGGTCCCTGAGGAAAAGGGATATAAACTAAAGGCTCTGACTCCATGCTGAGGATGTACATTCTGAGGATATACACCAGTACATAGCTAGTGTAACGGAGCTGCACCCCAAGAATAGAGGCAGTAGTAAACCAGAATCAGCTCTCTATTAAAATAAAAGGAACGTTATGCTCCTAAATTTTCATTGTTACAGAGAGAAAACAACCTACACCATTCAGATAAAAAGATACTAAGCCCCAGTCTGGTCCTCCTTCATTTCCTGTTTCTTTTGGGCAGCAGTCTCTGCTTCTGCAAACAACAGTACGTGTAAGCAGAAATCACCAGGGAAGTCAGAGGCCTAGCCTTGATTGGGTTAATGTGTACAGAACCTAATAAAAACAAATCTCAGACACATATTTAATAAACACCTGCTAAGTAATAATTAATGTATACTTGAAGAAATATGTTTTTTAGGAAGTGAAACAAATAACAGTTTTGTTTTAGTTAAAAAATTTTTTGTTCAACAAGGTTTCACATAATTATGGCTAGTCTTAAACTCACTATGTAGCAGAAGCTGTTCTACCTCCATCTCCCAAGTGGTGGGATTACAGGTAGGCACCATCAAACCTGGTTCTATATAGAACCAAAGTTATGTATATCATTATCCCATGAAATGATGGGACTAAGCACCCCCAAGTCAATAGTTTGAAAGAAAAATATACTGTTCACAGTGAGGGCATACAACCAAAGGAAGCAGGTCAGTCGGATGATAAAGATGTGTGTTTAGAGTCATCAGTACTGGAGAGCTGAGAAAGCCATGGCTTAAGATGGAGAACATATTCCCACTCCTACAGTTGTGGCTGACTGCCACACCTTTGTCTCTCAGCATAACCCTTCGAGTACTTCTTGGGTGCTTCGAGAGAGAGGAGGAATACTTGGAAACTGTAACTAAGGTAGAAACTCAGCACACACCTTTAAGGCAACAAGCATGTAGCCTCAACACTTGCTCATATACACATGCAGAGAAAGGGCTTTTTCATTTAAATTGAGGAAGTTGCCATGTCTACCTCTATAAGCAAAAGTATTAATCATCCACCGTCTGGTTTTAATCCATATGCTCCTGATCCTGCATCTGAATGTATTGTTATCAGGGGAAGGAGCATTTCTGCTCAATCTTATTCACCAGCCAAAACCCTGAAAATGTGAAAACCACATTGGTGAAGTGCCTTCTTGGGGACCCAGAAAACTGTGAGCTAAGTTGCTGCTTTTTTATTTGTTCTCACTCCCTACCCCCACCCAGTGATGAACAAATGTGTATTTCAGAGGAACTGGGGGTGTTGGTGAAGGGGGGGGGTCAAGTTGGGAAAGCTCAAGTTACACATCTTTTCATATCTTGGAGTGACACTATCCTCAGGGAAATTAGCACTTTTTCTTCTGCATTTCCCAAAGGGGATCCTGCCAAACAACCTGACAGACATCAGCCTGTCAGATACAAGCTTGGGCACCCAGGTGTATCCCTTTCAAGCACTTACAAATCAAACGGCAAGCCTGAACAGCAGGCTTGCTTTCTTCTGGTTTGTGCATTGCTAGCAGTAAAAGCAGGGTCCAAAACCTGTGTGTATAGCCAAGCGTGGTTTTCTCACTGCATGTGTTGGAGACCCTTCTCCTTCTTCAGGGTAGCCCCACAAAGGGTCCCAACGCCCATATGTGTGCTTTAGTACCTCCAAAGCCATCAGTTACCACCCTTGCAGACTCACTCCAAAATACACATGGGGCCATCAGGACACAAAAACTCTGGCAAGATTAGGGGATGGGAAGGGCAGAAGAAACCACAATATGCCTGAGCCTCCCAGGAGAACAGTGCTAGTGCCGGTAGGGAACAGACTGACAGAGTAGACAGACTCTAACCAGGCCCCCCTCTGTTTTTGATGCAACACAAATGTTTTTCATTAGAAGTTCTCTGCCCCACAAACACTCATATATGCGGCTATGAAATCCACATACTTAACTTCTGCTTTTTTGGCAGCCTATCCCAACAACCTCTCCTGTTCCTCAGAAACAGAGCAGAGATGAGGAGGAACAGATTCCAGTATTCCCAGCACAGGTAAGTGGAGAGAATCAGAAGCAGGCCTAGGAAGCACAAATGTGATGGAGCAACGTTCAGCCCAGGGAGAAACAAGAATATTCCCTTTTGCTGAAACAAGTTCTGTCTGGATCTTACTGGTTGTCACCCATACTTCAAGCTTAAGGTTTGACTTTACTTTCCAGTAAAGTCTGCAGCTGGTCTTCATCAGGAGGTGTTGACCAATATTAAAAGCAAAACAGGCAAAACTCCTCAGTACACTGATTATAAAATCTGCAAAATTCTAGTACTAAAACATCAGGGAATGCAGGCTGCTTAGTAACCCAGCTTCAAACACTCAGAAGCAATCGAATATGCACTTGCAAAAAGCAGCTGCACCACAAACTGAGGCCATGAGGGAACTATGTTCTGCCCATTTCAAGTCAGAGTTGAAGTGTGGGCACATGGATGCTTTAAAGAAAGTCTAGGAAGAAAAACCCCACAAGAAGACTTCAAGAAAAGAATGAAAAGACAAACAGTGAAAAAAAGTGTGAAAGTAAATAGCATGTAAGAAATCAAAAGGAAATCCCCCATTCTGACAGTATTAGAGTTCCCCAATTTCACAAGAGCAAAAGACATTCCAGGCCAGGGAGATGGCTTTGAGGGTAAAGCCACTCACCATCAGCCCTGCTGACCTGAGTTTGATCCCTAGAACCCACATGGTGGAAGGAGGCAAAGACTCTTGCAAGTTGTCCTCTGACCCTCACATCATACTGTGGCAAGAGCCCCTTCCCCCACCAGATAAATAAGTGTAATAAAAAAATTTTTAAAGGAGACCCCCCATGCCTTGTTAAGCAATTGCTCAACCTAGATTCATTGCGCAATTCCAACCTTCCAAAGCTTTTTGCTGCACACATGCAAACCACGTTTTCCTTTGCAGTCTAGAATTAAGAACAGTTTCTCATTTTTCTCTCCTTTAGTTATGGGAGTGCATATGAAAAAGTCTTGCTAGATAAGCATTACTACAAATAAGGCTCGTATATGATTTCATTTACGATTTCTAAGTTAACTGAGAGTTAAAAACATTTGACTTCTGTCCTTGGCAGCTAAAGATTAATATTTTCCATCCCTAATGATAATGGAAACACACACACACACACACACACACACACACACACACACACACACACACCACAGCCCACAAAAACATTAGACTCTAAAAGCCTTTGTTCTAAATGATGACTATGCTAGAATTTATTCGGCAATTAAAAATGGCAGAAATCTGACTGTATCATGGAGGACTCTGTTAATCACAAACTTTTAAAAAAAGATTTATTTATTTAATGTATATTAGTGCTCTATCTGCATGTACACCTGCATGCCAGAAAAGAGCATCAGATCCCATTACAGATGGTTGTGAGCTACCATGTGGTTGCTGGGAATTGAACTTGGAACCTCTAGAAGAGCAGCCAGTGCTCTTAACTGCTGAACCATATTTCCAGCCCACGAACTTTCTTTTTAGAGAAACCAAATTAAACAGGTGTACAAAATAATAGGTGTACTCAGAAAGAAGCGTGATTAAAAATCCAAGTGGTCACATAGGAAACAGACAATTTGCCTATATAAAAATCTAAAATTGTACATTGTAAAATAATACACACACACACACACACATGTTATTTATTTATTTATTTAATGTGTATTGGTGTTTTTCCTGCATATATCTGTGCACCACATGCATGATTTACAGACAGTTGTGAGCAGCCATGTGGGTTTTAGGAATTGAACCTGGGTCCTCTGGAGGAGCAATCCGTGCTCTCAACTATCAAGACATCTCTCCAGCCCCATAAAAAAAAAAAAATCAGTAAGTTTATATAAACATCACTAAACAGGAGAAAACATTTTGAATACATAAAACATAACTATAAACAATATATAAGGAATTCGCATATCAATAATAATGATGATAATGATATAAAAATAAGATGGCTATAAACATGCAAGGAACATATATAATAGATAATAGGGAGATCTTTTGTTATACTAGTAAACACACAGTTAAAGATGTGTATGCAAGCCAAATAAAGACTAATGCCTGGGGATAAGAGAACTAAAGTCTGAGCTGCCCGAGTAAAGAAATGGTAATACTGTTAACACTCATTACAAGCAGCTCCACTTGAGGAGTAAAGAGCACACTTACAGTTAGGCCTAATTCACTCACACCCACCACCACCACCACCACCACCACCACCACAGTACAGGGGTAGTGAGTCTGCATGTGTATCTATGTACTACATGCATGCCTGGTGCCTAATGAGGCCAGAAAAGGGAGTCTCCAGAAACTGGAATTATAGAAAGTTGAGACCTGCCACGTGGGTGAGGAAATCCAACTGGGTCTTCTGTTAAGAGCACCGGTGAGCTGACTGAGCTTATCTCTCCAGTCCTGAAACATTAATGGAGCCTAAAACTAAGCCTAAAGCCAGACATGGAGGTTCACCTCTATAATCCCAGCTAAGGCAAGAGTTCCAGGACAGCCTGCATTATATAGTACCTCTGCCTCAAAAACCTAAAACCCAGCTTATAGCAAAAAAGTGGAGCGGCATACCCGTCATCTGTGAATATATGAGTAGTGTCTGCTTATATGACTGAAGCTGCAGATGCACTGACTTCCTACATAGCTACACTAACAATGTATAAAATTAAGCTAGGCGAGAGTGGTATCTAACACCTTTTAATCTCAACACTTGGGACGCAGAGACAGGCAGATAGATATTTGAGAGTTCAAGGCCAGCCTGGCTACACAGTGAGATCCCGTCTCAAAAAAACAAAAAGTAACCTTCTTCCCCAAACTAAACTTACTCAAGTAAGGTACGACCAGACAGAACTTTACCTACCAACTAAAATTACAAAAACAATACTCTCCAGGGGACATTAACAAAATACGGAGTCTATTCAGACCTGTGGTTACAATGTCCACTGATTAAACAAAAATCACTAGACATAAAGAAGAGCAAAGTACAATGTATATATGATAGAAGGCAAATGTGGTATGGCATGGATACCCCCCCCAGTCTTACTATATGTAGTTCAGGGTGGCCTTGCACTTGCATTATCTCCTAACCCGGCCTTTCAAGTGCTGGTTACAACATATTGAGCATAGAAATATTGCCTTAATGGGTGAACTAATAGGAATAGACAGAAAAGGAAATTATAAGAACAAAATGGAAATTCATGAACTGAAAAACAAGGTAATGAAATAAATGTACTAGATGAATTTAAGAACAGACTGAACTAGTCTAAGAGGCTGGGCATCCATCTCACTGCCTGCCTAGCATGCATGTAGGCCTAGGTACCAAACCTAATACTCTGAAAGGAGAAATCAATTATAATGGCTTATACTCGTTATACTTAGTACTTGGGACACTGAGGCAAGGGGATTGCCTTAAGTCTGATGCCATCCTGTCCTACATAGTGAGTCTGAGGCCAACATGAGTTACGGAATGAGAGCTTGTCTCAAAAAAAACCACCAAAAAACCAACCAAAACAACAACAACAACAACAACAACACAAAACCCAACAACAAACAAAACAGCTCCCCCCCAAACAAAACAAAACAAACAAACCCAAGCTGGGTGTGATGGCTATTGGTTGTCAATGTGACTACATCTGGAATTAACTAAAACCCAATGGCTGAGCATACCTGTGAGTCATTTGACATGGGAAGACTCACTTTTAATCTGGATCTCTGAAGTGGAAAGATACACCTGAGACGGGAAGATCCACTGTTAATCTGGGCTACACCTACTGCTGGCAGCCTATGAAAATACTTGGACAAAAGAAGCTTGCTCTCTCTCTCTCTCTCTGCCTGCTAGCTCTCCCTAACAACTCTATTCCTTCATTGTTTAAAGCCTACTTCTTGGAGGACTAGCTGAGACATGCAGCCTTGTGGACTGAACAACTGCTGGATTCTTGGACCTTCTGTTGGTAGACAGCCATTGTTGGACTAGCTGGACCACTGCCTAAAAGTCATTCTAACAAATATCCCCACCTCTCGATGCCTGGTTTACATGTGAGTTCCAGGCCAGCCAGGGCTACATGGTGAGACTTTATTTAAAAAAAAAATTCAAAAAAGAAAAAACAAAAACCAATAAACAAAACAATAACAATGGGGGGGATTCAGAAAAAAAGTCAATGAATTTGAAGACAAAAAAACTGAAGAAAATAGGAGCCTTGCCAATCTATGGAAACACACCTAGAGTCTGGACATGTACAGAATTCCAAAATGGGGAGAAATGGCACAGAGAAAAAGAATATCCGAAAGATGCTCCAAATCTGATGAAAAACCATAAGCCTACCAGTCAGTCAAAGAGGCCCAGTAAAAACTCAGGCAAAATAAATCTTCCTCATACATATCTCAAACTTCTGAAACTAAAGTTAAAATGAAAAGCTTCAGAGCTGTGTTGGTAACTTGGTCAGTAAGAGTGCTTACTTTGCAAACATGAGGACCTGAGCTCCACCCCCACACCTGATGTGAAAATGCTAGGTGTGATGGCACGTGCTTTTAATTCCAACCCTGGGAAGGCAGAATCAAGGGGTCCTTGGGCTTGCTGGTCAGCTAGTCTAGCCTAACTGGTGAGCTCTAGGCTAACAAGAGATCTTGCTCAAGGAAGGAAAAAAAGAGAACACCTGAGTTGTCCTCTGGCTTCAACTCAGATACCCATAGGCACATAAAAGAAAAAAAGAAAGAAAAAAAAATCAAAGGAGCCAAAACAAAACATTACAAAGAGGGCTAGTGGAAGTGAGATGATAATACAGTCACATCTTATATTTTTCGTGGTAAGCTTAGAGTTTAATGGCTGAGCCATCTCTTCAGCCCTATAATCAATCACATCTTAAAAGTGTGCAGTAAGGAAAAAAAAATCTTCAATCAGTAATTATATTTCTAATAGAAAAAAAAAGCTATAAAGTGATTGTGTGTGTGTGTATATGTGTGTGTGTGTGTGTGTGTGTGTGTGTGTACCATGTGTGTGACCATAGAGACCAGAAGAGAGTGTCAGATACAGATACCTAGATGAAGTTACAGGTAGTTGTAAGCCCCTTGATCTTCTGAACCCAGATCCTCTGTAAGAGTATCAAGTGTTCTTAACCATTGAGCCATCTCTCCAGCCTAGTAAAGCAGAAAATTTTAAACCAATGACGAGAAGCAAAAAAAAAAAAAAGATGTATTTTTAAACAAAGGCTATCTAGACTCGGTGATGGTTGCCTATAACCACAACACTTAGAAACTGTCTCTAGAACCACTACTTCTCTCTCCTTTCTCTCTCTCTCTCTCGCTCTTTCTCTCCTCCCTCTCTCTCTCACAGAGAGAACAGTTTAGGAAGACAAAGTCAGAAGTGAAATGTAAAACTAAAAGTGACAGAAAAAATTTCTATGACTTTGGAAATAAGAAAAACATTTCTAAGGCAAAAAGCTATTAAACTGTAAAAGAAAAATTTAAAAAGCTGAACTTTATTAAGAGCAAAAAATTTGCTATTTCAGCTATGTAAACAAAGTAAGAGAGAGAACACAATTATGAATTGAAATATTCACAGGGTATAACTGACAAGTATTTATATTCAGAATATTTAAAGAACTTGTACAACACAAGTAAAAAGAGAACAACAAATAGTGTTTATAAAGAGCCAGCAGATCTGAAGAATTTCCAGGCAAGGACACACACAGTCCCTAACTTGCAATGATTCAATTCAGAATTTTTTGAAATTACAATAGTGTGAGATCAAGGTATATTCAATAGAAACTATACTACAAATTTAGAATTTTGATCTTTTCCCCAGCCTAGGAAAAAAATAACTGCATGTGGAGGTCAGAGGACAACTCGTGGGAGTTGGCTGTCTACCCATTATGTGGGTCCTGGTGATCAAATTTGACTTGTGCCATCGTGCAGGTCCTCATCTTAGTTTTGATTAGTACTTCCCACATTAATGGTGAGTATGCTTTCATGATTTTATTGACAATTCACACTACAGACTAGACTACACACAGTCTTCAGTATTTTTATGATTTTTGGTATTTTAGGTGTATCAAGTGCATTTGGATTAGAATATTTCCAATTTATAATGTTTTTTAGGGGACATAATTCCATTCTGAGTTGAGACTCTGCAGTGTGAACTATCAGTAAAATTAGAATTTGCCTACTTCTGCTTCTGCCTCTTAAATATACTAGGATTACAAGTGTACAACACCATGAATGACTACCAATTTCATCAATTTGTGTGTGTGTGTGTGTGTGTGTGTATGTGTGTGCCCGCTCGCACGCAGGTGATCTTGGCGTCTTCCCCAATTGTTCTCCACTTTATCTTTCTGAGACAGAGTTTCTCACTGAACTTGGAGCGTCTCTGATTGACTAGATTGGATGGTCAATAAGTCTGGGATCCTCTGTCTCTGCCCTACTCCTAGTATGAGATTACAAGCATCCACACTGCCATGTCCAGCTTTTTATGTGACCCTGGGGATCCAAACTCAGGTCCTCATGCTTGTAGAACAAACACTTACTGATTGAATCATTTTCTCAGCCTTGAGTTTATTTTTAATTGTGGGCCATGTTTATTAAGTCTAGAACTAAAGACTGCTTGTTTATATGAATGAATGTAGGCAGATCTCACAGGTGGGGGTTAGGCTGCAAACACTGCTGATTTTCAGGTTTTATCTGTTCATATCAGTCAACTGCAAGTGTAATTACTTGTTATCTACTGTCTTGCCTGAAGAACTTGAGACTCTAGGACCCTATACAGGTTTTCTGTCACCTAGATGTTACACTACCACTACACTCTTAAGAGTTTGTCCTTGGAACACACTTCTAAAATGATAATAGATCATCCTAAGAACACTTCTTGGAGAATTCTCAATGGCTTGCATGTAAAACAAACAAACAAACAAACAAACAAACAGTTTATTATCCAAAGACTCATATTCTAAATCCTCAGAAATTTTCAAGATTTGAAGACACTGAACCCAGAGAAAGCCAGAGGGAAACTCAATCCAACTTCTTCCAGTCATGTGAACTCTTACTTCTTTGTGTTGTCCTTAAGAAGTATTCTGAAAGATCAGATATCTCTGTCAAACCAAGCTGATGGTTCCCAAGCTCCTGGTGAGAAATCAAGCTTCCAGAGATAATAAAACTGTCAAGGTCTCAAGGACTGGAAGCACCAAGTCACTATCTGTCCAATCACACACTTACTACACTTCTCCAAGCATATGCATTACATGTGGACTGCCAAGGTCTGAATCCATTATCTGGGCACTGTTTTAAGGCTTAACATTATTCCAGGGCTTCCGGGAAACCTAAATGAAACAATGTAAAGCCTAGGACAGGACTAAATACATGATAAGCATGAAGTGTTAGCCTCAGAGTCCTTTTAGGAAAGGAGACTACCCAGACCAGTGTCTTCATTTTCATTCAGGAGAGATTGTTCATTATAATTTGAGGATAATTGCTTTTTCTAGAGCTCAGAAAGTTACCTGGCAACAAGAGGTGAGATATATGAGCTCTCAGTTAATATTTTCCGCGTTCGAAAGTTAAAGCCAGAATTGGTAACTACCACTCATAATCTTCCTGTAAGTTTTCCAAATATCCCTGGAATCTTTATTCTTACCTGGTCTGAAAATTTTGCCTTATAACTACAATTTGACCAGCTATCAAGTCTCTAAAAGCAATTGTTCTTAATATGGAGAAGCTTTAACACTAGCATGGCCTAAGAATGTGTTAGAAATATAATTTCAGTCACTCCTCCCCACAACCAGTAACATTCATGTGAAGCCCAGAATCTGGTGTTTTAACAAAGTTGTCAATATGGTTTTAATGAATGCTAACATGTGAGAATTACTAGTCTAGAACAAAAAAGAAAACCTAGATACTTGACCTACCAAAGACATGGGCATACGAACAGTCTTAAGGGCTGGACAGATGGCTCAGAGGTTAAGAGCTCTTGTTGCTCTCATAAAAAACCAGGTTCCTAGCACCCACAGTATGGCTCACAATCATTTGTAATTCTAGTTGCAAAGCATCTGATGATATGTGTTCCGTTACCATCAGGCACGTATACATACATGCAGACAAAATATTCATTCACATAGAATAAATAAATCTTTAAAAAAAAAAAACCAGACAAAATACCAAAGTCTAGAATCTAAGAAATTAGATTTATATATTAAGCAATGACTGATACAATCTGAAAGTACTGGAGTAGATCAAGGCAATGATAATTCATAGGTTTACAAAGGATTCTTTTTTTTTTTTTTCGAGACAGGGTTTCTCTGTATAGCCCTGGCTGTCCTGGAACTCACTCTGTAGACCAGGCTAGCCTCGAACTCAGATCTGCCTGCCTCTGCCTCCCAAGTGCTGGGATTAAATGCATGCACCACCACTGCCCGGCCTACAAAGGATTTTTAAAGTGGCAGGAAATTGCAAAAAAGATAAGAGCAACAAAAAGGCACACAGAGAGACCTATACAATAAAATGGTTAAGGCCAGCAAGACAGCTTAGGGGTAAAGCTACCTTCCACTGTTCCAGATGATGCGAGTTCTATTCGCAGGACCCACATGGTGGTGGGAGAGAACAGATTCCTACCAGTCGCCCTCTGACTTCCACGCCTACACACTGTGGCATGTGCACCTTCCATACAAAAGAAATAAAACATATGAACAACAAAGGTCAGTTCCAGAAATGCATCTGTGAAATGGATAATGAAAAGTTCCTCATCTATAGTGAGAAAAGACAAAAGAAATAAACAAGCAAAAATAAATCTGAATTTATGTCTCTTTGCTATAACTCAGAGGACTTTTCAAAACACTATATAAGTTTACATCCAGAACAAAGACTCTGGATCAAACATGCAAAACAGAGAAGGAAACATATAGATCACAGTTTATTTCTAAAATTGGGCTAAAATTATTTTTCTGTAGATACCTATGGCAGATAGAATGGTGTAAGAGAAACCATCTCAAAGGGTAAAAACAAAAGATAGTAACTAGTATTGTGCAACAAACAAAACATAGTTTCTTTCTTCTCTTCATTCCTTTCTCTCTTTTTCCTTCCTTCCAGTTTTTTTTTTTTCCTTCCTGCTTTTTTGAGACAGGATTTCTCTATGTACCCCTGACTGTCATGGAACTTATTATACAGACCAGGCTGGCTTCAAACTGACAAGAGATCTGCATGCTTCTGCATCCTGAGTACTAGGATTAAAGGCATGCACCACCATACCATACCTGGCACTCGCTGGCCTGCACTCCCAACTGCTGAAACATCTCTCCAGCTTAGAGCATTTCTTTGAGACAAGAGTTCATGTGCCCCGGGGCTGGCCTGAACCTACAGCTGAGGATGACAATGAACCTCTGACCCTCCTGCCTTCATCTAGGATTACAAGCTTAGACCATGCCCAGTTTCATGTGTTACTGGGGATCACACCTAGGACTTTATGCATGCCATGCAAGCACTCTCCAACCGAGCTACATATGCAGTGGGAATATTTCTTGTTGCCTATATAGAGAAAAATACTGCACCTTTTCCTTCAACAGTCCTCCAAATCCTCATTTCACTCAATATAAAAGCAAAACAGCTCCACAAGACTAAGCAAAGATGCTGAGCACAGCGGCACACCTGTAGTCTCAGCACGTGGGAGACAGAAGTCATTCTTGTCCATCTCAGGAAAAAGTTATTCAGGACTGTACGGAGGTTAGAAAGCAGATACTCTCAATTCTACAATTGGTCTTATACATGAAAAGTCCTAAAATTTGGCACAACCTCTACAGTCTAGCAATTCTGCTCAGAAAGTTTATCCTTGTAAATTAATGAAGAAACAACAAAATATGTATAATATTGCTTGATATGACATCACTGATAAAACAAAAATCAGTAACTTAAAAAATAAGGTACTAAATAAAAATTTAAGACATTTGTGATATAAACTATACAATCACATCTGTCTCAGGCCTGCTGGCAGGCTGCATTCATTTCTATGAAGCTTCTTATATTCAAACCACAACATGCACTCTGTTCCTTTTTTCTAATGTTGTCCTTCTCATTATTTCCCACCAGGTTCTACCTATAAAGCTACTGGGATTTTGGTGAGAAGATACATGTGAAGAGCTTAGTACCACACTGTCTGGAACACAATCAGTGACTGAAAACAGTTACTATCAACATTATGGCTTCATTACTTGCCCCTTAACTTGAACAATATAATGTGACAGTGTTTATTTGCTTTCAAGATGGCTCAGCAGGTAAAGGTGCCTGTCACCCAAGCTGACAACTTGTGATCAATTCCTAAGACCTGTATGGTTAAGGAGAGAACGGAACCCTAACGGTGTCCTCTAACCCCCACATGCACACTGTGGAGTATGTGCATCTGTATGGATGGCCACGGCCAGCACTCAAGCACTCATTTACTATGTTTAAGATCCTGGGTATTATTTCTAAAGCTTATAATGGAAATTTTATATACATATGAAAGTAGAATGCTGTAATGGATTCAACATATCCATTATTCAGAGTCAACAGGATCAATTAGCTTCCCCATCCCATTTATATTCCCACCTACCTCCAGTCACCCAGATAATTTTGAGGTAAATCCTAGTATACATTAGAGATGTTTTTTTTTTTTTTTTTTTTTTTTTTGAGACAGGGTTTCTCTGTGTAGTCCTGGCTGTCTTGAAACTCAACTGATAGACCAGGTTGGCCTTGAACTCAGAGGTCTCACTGTCTTTGCCTCCTGAGTGCTGGGATTAAAGGCACGTGCCACTACACCCAGCTACAATTTTATAATTATTTTTTTAAAGAGCCATTTATTTATTTTATCTATATGAATATACTGAAGCTGCCTTCAGACACACCAGAAGAGAGCATCAGATCCCATTACAGATGGTTGTGAGCCACCATGTGGTTGCTGGGAATTGAACTCAGGACCTCTGGAAGAGCAGTTTCTTAAATCACTGAGTTGCCTCTCCAGCCCCAATTTTATAATTCTTTACTAGGTACTTTGCTTTGGTTTGCAGAGGTTAGCTACATAATCTCTGAATTCAGGTGCCTACCAGTCACGCAGTGAACATCATCAGGTCATTTCCTCCTTTCCCTGGTGGTTGGTCCTAGATAGGTCCCTCCCCGACTTATCACTATCTTCCCCTCTCCCTTCTCCTGGCTGAATGAGTCACCATGCTTGTCTGTACCTGAACTGTCTACCATGTCTTCTTTATTTCAGGCAGAATACTAATCCTTCAAGATGTTCAACATACTCAAAAAGTTAAGGGCTGGGTAAGAGTACTCAAGTTTGGTTTCCAGTACTCATGTCCAGCAGCTAATAACTAACTATGGCTTGCAGCTCCTGGGGATCACCTTCTGGCCTCCATGGTTACTTACACAATAGTGCCATCCATACACATATACATACATACACACATACATACATAAAATAAATCTAAAGAAGATCAAGAGTGAAGCCAGCTCGAAAAGTTTGCAAAGGCTATCCCTGCAACATATTTTAAAATATAAGATACAAGTCATTCAGTGATGCACTCTGCTTATTTGACTGAGAAAGCTTTCATTTTTTTGATTATCTTATTTTTATGTGTATCAGTGTTCTGCTTGCATATATGTATGTACACTACCTGTGTGCCTGGTGCCCACAAAGGGTACCAGATCTCCAGGAATTAAGGATCTGGAGTTATAGATGGTTGTGAGCCACCATGTGGGATCTGAACCCAGGTCCTCTGCAAGAGTAACAATTATTAACCACTGAGTCATCTCTCCTGCCCACAAAACTTGTATTTTAATCTACACTTCACAACCCCCCAAAACAAAAAACAAACAAACAAACAAAAAAACAAACCTAGAATTCCACAGGACTTGGAATGTTCATATCAAAGCAGTGCTCATAAGGCAATGCATTCACATGACTATTACCATCTCAAGAAAACAGAACAACTCATGTCTTACAGGCTTCAATAAATTTATATGGCCACTTTATATACACCACAAATGGTCCCCCAAAGTGGAATATTTACCCTATATGTTTAGAGCACCTACATTGTGTGGTTATATACATAGTTACATGCTCAATGAGTTTCTGATGACTGAGCATACAGGTTGGACCAAACATGACTAATCTTAACTACTAATGAAGTCACTAATGTTGCTGTAACTGAGTCCTTGGATATTTTACATTTCTTAGTAATAGCCACTAGAGGACTGAGAAAATGCCTATCGGAGTGCTAAAAGGTCAGGAGTTTCCTAAAGACTCTTTTTGGCACATTAATACACACCTTCTGGGTTAGCCATTGACACGACCATGTGAGTTTAGCATCATCTTTATCACTCTCTTGAGCTCCTGGCCCCTCTTTTATAAATGCTTAGATAGGTTTATTGAGAGGAAATACTAGACAGAAAAATCTAGGTCAGGGCCTAATACATGATAGATGATTGATTTTTCCTTGCCATGGAAAACAATAAATTAGAGCCAAAGGAAAAGGTAGCACTGTTATTTAGGAAGCCTGCTCCAACAAGGTGACAACAACACGGAAGTGATCTAGCTACACACCCCTCTGGTCCAGAGCATTTCCAGATTTGGACAGGAGTAACTGCAAAGACCCTGAGGCATGCGTGCTTGGACTGCTTGAGGACAGCAAGGAAGACCAATGTGCAACGTATCCAGGGAACACAGTGGGAACAAGGAGGACAGTAAGAGCTGAGGTCAGAGAGTTAGCAGGGGAAGAAGGTATTGTCAGATCAGAGATGGTACAGAAGCCCATTATTAAAATGTTGGCATTTTACTTCAAGTAGAAAAGCTATCATAATGTTTAGAAGTAAAAATTAGTATGATTTGCAGACTTTATTAACTTTGGGGGTGTAGGGGCTTGTTACTAGAGACTGAGCCCAGGGCCTTGTGCATATGAGGAAAGCTAGCTTCTTATACTTTGAGACAGAGTCTCACTAAGTTATCCAGTCAGCCCAAGTTTGACCTGTAGCCCAGGAAGGTCTTGAATTTGTAATACTCCTGCCTCTACTCCTTGAGTAGTTGGGTTACAGTCCTACACCAGCAGACTCAGCACTGATGCTCTGTGATTACACATCACTATAATTACTGTGCCAAAAAACAGACTAAGGACCAGAGGAATGGTTAGAAGGTACATCAATGAATGGAATAAAGATGTGGAAAGGAATCATATTGCATGCTTTTTAAAAACCTGCATGTATTTTAAAGGTAAAGAAGACACAAATTGCTTATGGTTTAGATATGAAGGTCTGATAAAAACAAAAGCCAAGAATTCTAAGATTTTGAACTGAGCAACCAAAAGTCAATGCTGGTATTTATTGCAGGATGGGAAAGAATGAAGACAAACTGAAGAGTGGGCAAGGTGAGATGTAGAGGTGCTCTCTCTGAAATACTCTCTCACAGTCTTGCAAGTGGAACCACTTCAAGCAAGTTGCTACTGCCACCTGGGCAGCTCGCGACCACTTCCAAAAGGTGAGGGAGCACAGAAGACCTCATTCTTCTCCATCCAGGCCACAGAATGGGTATCCAACACTACAGCTGGGAATGCTGGGGAGCTGATAAAAATGAGGGGAAGGATGCCCTAAAGCTGGTTAGGACTCCTCCCTTGTTCTGCACTAAGTAACAGCCATCTCCCGGAATGATCTTCTGGAATCAAGTCCACCTAGTGACCAACAAAGATTAGAAGAAAGATAGATGGATTGATTGATTATCAGGGTGCACTACCTCAAGATATTGATACTTAGTTTCTCTTTTAACTCAACATCTTCCTCAGTGGTGTGAACAGTTCTCAGCTGTCTTCAGCCTCCTACACACACCTATATTATTACCCACTTCTGAGACCAGACAAGCAGAACAGAATTTTACCCTCTTTTTTTCTGCAAAGGCATAAAACAAGTATTCCTCTTGGGAAAGAAAAGTTCTTCCAAGAACCATTAGTTATTAAACAAATCTGAAGAGTATGAGTTTTCAAAGATTTATTTTCATTTTATGTGCCTAAGTGTTTTGGTGCATGCCTATGTGTGTATAAGTACCCACAGAAACCAGAGGGCATTAAATTCCTTAGAACAAGAGTTAGTGATAGATATGAGCTGGGAATCAAACCCGGGTCTCCTGGAAGAGCAGCAAATGTTCTCAACTGCTGAACCATTTTTCCAGCCTCTGGTTTTATTTTTATTTACAAATTTTCTTTTATTTTTGGTGCTAAGGATTGAACAATCTAGGTAAGTTTTCAATTTTTCTGCTCTACCCCCAGGGCTTATTTGTTTTGTGTTTTGAGACAGGGTCTCCTATTTGTCCTGGCTGACCTTTACATGGCTGAGAATGATTTGACTCCTTACTACTGCTTCCCCTGCTCAAGTAATCAAGAGAGTGCGAAGGTTGCCACTGGGCAGCTGGATATAGACTTTTGATAAGCCCATGCCCTAGAACATTTCTCTACTTAAAAAGGAATTTACAGGGAATAGATGCTCAAATTCTGCGATAAGGCATAAACTCACTGTTTATAATAAGCCAGGCAATGGTGGCCTACTGTAATTCCAGCACTTGGGAGGCAGAGGCAGGCGGATTTCTGAGTTTGAGGCCAGCCTGGTCTACAGAGTGAGTTCCAGGACAGCCAGGGCCACACAGAGAAACCCTGTCTCAAAAAACAAAACAAAACCCTAAGTAATCATAAAAAATTATTACATATTTGATTCCCAGCACCACATAACAATTTCCATATACAAATACACTGAAATATGTGAAAAGAGACAATGGTCTGTCTATGACCTCAGGGCTTTTTTTTTTTTTTTTTTTTCGAGACAGGGTTTCTCTGTGTAGCCCTGGCTGTCCTGGAACTCACTCTGTAGACCAGGCTGGCCTCGAACTCGACCCCAGGGTTTTAATTTCTGCTCTATATTTATGTCTGCAGGGTTGAGGATCAAACCTAGGGCCCTGTGCTTGGTAGACGACCTCAGTCGTTCTGCTTTTTTTTTTTTTTTCGAGACAGGGTTTCTCTGTGTGGCCCTTGGCTGTCCCGGAACTCACTCTGTAGACCAGGCTGGCCTTGAACTCAGAAATCCACCTGCCTCTGCCTCCTAAGTGTTGGGTCTCTTTGGATTCTATGCCAGCCAGGGCTATATAATGAGACCCTGCCTCAAAAACAAACAAACAAATCCCATATTTACAGGTCATGTTTAGAATTCAGTTTTTACTTTCTGTCTTGGTGTGGAAAATTGAACTCAAGGCTTAAAAAAAAATTTTGTTTTTTTTAAATTTTGTGTTCACTGGTGTTTTACCTGCACATATGTCTGTGTGAGGGTGTTAGATCCCTTGGAAGTGGAGTTATAGACAGTTGTGTGCTAGGCTAGGCAAGTACTCTATCCTGGAGTCAGATCCCAACCCTGAAAGTCAGTTTACTGACTTAACAAAAATCAGTTGTCTATTATTATGCATTTCATCTTGATTGACGACTTCTTCCTCCTTTTTGTAGTGACACTTATCTCATCTTAGCATTTGGGAGATTTGAGACAGGAGGACCAGAAGTTTAAGGCCAGCCTCTGCTACACAGACATTCTAGGGTCAGCCTGGACTATATGTGAGACACTCTCAAAACACCAAAACCTAAAAATAAAATAACATTCAACTTAAAAAAAAAAAAAAAAAGACTTCCTCCTGAGAAGCCACTCTTGGATTACTCTCCAAAGGCCTCTCCCATAGAGAGTACAATGTCACAGACTCTATGAAGAGTGCCTTAGCACAGGAGACTGCTAATTCCCCACGAGTATGGTGGAACAACCCAGAGTGCCCTACTCTCCACTGGCTGAAGACCCAACTGTTAAACTAGAAGCTCCACAGTCCCCACCAGGGTAACAGGGAATGGCCCTTGTTTTCTATAAACAGACAAGAAAGTCAGGTTAAAACAGTCCTTAGAGGAAGGAAAATAGAAACCAGGCAGCGAGGAATGCTTCATATTCCTAAAAGCTTTTTTTGTAAGTTAACACATGGTGTCTGCTTCTCTCTAGTCACCTATTTATCACTCTCCTCCTTAGAGAAGGGAAAAAGCCCTGGCTGTTTTCCTAGTGCAGAGTTCTGTGGCTGGGGAAGGAGGGAGAGGGAAGGAAGGAGGGTGCTTTAAGCATGATGCAAA
>CM052710.1:43407416-43462573 GCA_028551405.1 Uromys caudimaculatus
TCTCTCTCTCTCTCTCTCTCTCTCTCTCTCTCTCTCTCTCTCTCTCTCTCTCTCATATTACACACACACACACAGGCACAGGAGGGGATAGGGGGGAACCCCCCCCAAAGGAAGTTGAGAGGAATTTTTTTCAGGACACAAAACTGGATGTCAGCGGCTAAAAGGTCGATATTTTCCCTTAACACCCTTCTCAATGACTTAATCATGTTCCGTTTCCATAGAAAACTTCCCAAGAATAAAGTCTGGAGAATTAAGAGAATGGGTAAATGGGAAAGGATGTTTGGCCTGCAGCTGACCTTATCCGAGGTTTTCTCCACGTAGCAGGGGTCCTGAGGGGCAGCCAGCAAGGGGACAAAGCCAGAGAGAAGCCGATCTTCTTCCAGGGTAAGCAGGGTGAGGTCATCGTCCGGGTCCTTGTACAGTGGCACCTCAGACTGATTCACTGCAGTCAGTATGTTACAGAAATCAGCTAGTGTTGACCACACATCCACAGCAACCCTGTGAGAAACACGAGAAAAGAAGGGCTCTAAAGAGATCGGTAAAAGTGTTCTTCATGCTTTGGGAATGGAAAGGTACTTACAACAAAAGCTGTAAAGCTGGCTGGCAGGGACTAAGAAATATCAAAAATGCAATGTGAAGTTGTGCCCATAGCCACCATCTGAGGTGTGTGTATTGCTCTATGTAAAGGTGAAATTGATCAGGAGACTTTTAATCCTAACCAGAGAGGAGGAAAAAGAATTTTGAGAACCAGTTGCCTAATGCTGGTCCTGTCACCTTTCCAGACAGTGTGATGAGACACTTTAAACAGTCTAGATACCCAGTGCCTAAGGCAGCTCTCGGAAGTCCCTGCTCTTGCATAGTCAAGTATATGCCACACAGACAGAAACTGGGCACTAGCTTCTCTCCTTTAGCCATAGCCACACAGGGAGTAGTCACACTGTGTAGTCACGTAGGCTTCCCTCTTAGAAATACTTTATAAATTAATTCTCTATATGTAAGCAGTAAAATGAATACATGTTCAAGAAAATCCCCCTTCCTGCCCTGCCAAAGTCTGCTCTGGAAGGGAAAGCTTCTTGCTCACTTCAATGCTATCTTGGCTGTCCCACGCCTTCACTTGTACATTAGACACAGGATGACTAACCATCCTGGGACTGTCCAAGTTTTAGCACTAAAATTTTCACATTTCTTAAGTCCCCTAGTCCGACACAAATCAGGATGCTTGGTCACCCCAGTCCCACATCACCAGGTTCTGGTTGAACCTGAGAAGAAACACTAAAACTACAAGATCTATCTCTCTCCACTTAAAACTCCAAGGTAGAATTAAGAAAGAAGGTTCATTTAGTTCATACCATCACCTACTGTGGCTCAGGCTGTTTGGGAGGTGCTAAACAGCTCCTAAACTCTGCCTGCCTAGGTAACCTCAATTGTAGTTGTATACAATGCCTGCCAAGTTTAAAGACTTGATTTTCTCCTCCAGAAAAGCTTCTAACCCAGACTGGAATAGGAGGTACCTGCCCTCTAGATGTTAAGTGTTAGGAATGTTATAAAAACAAATACAAAACAAAACAACAACAAACCTCCACAGGAGAGGCGGAGTACGAAGAGGCACTATGCCAAGAAGTTCTAAGAGTTCCCTGAAATCTCCCAGGGGTACTATCCATGAGCCTGTAGGGTAGGGAGAGACCTAAGCCATTCAGCCCCCAACTCCCATTCCAAGATGACAGGAAAGAGGACATTCCAGAAATGGCCACTGAGAGTGAAGCTGGGGGAGACTAGGGAGAGGGATGGGGACTCCCTCACCAGCTCCAGGTGGAAGGAGGCTGAGGTGGTTTATTTACTGAAATCACTACACTAGGAAAAGGCAATGAAATGAAACATCTTGTTTTCAAGAGCGTCCTGGGAACCAGGCGGAACCTAGTCCCATTAATCACACAACGGCACATAATCAACACACGTGTACTGCAGAACCAAGTCACTTCCCAGGCTTCGCCTAGCAAGAAGAACACGTTTGGGAAGAATCACCAGAGGGATGCGAGTTTTCTAAAGTCCTCTGCGTGGACACCAAGAAGCAGACTCATTCACAAAGCTCCATCTTTTGGCTCGGCTGAGTTTGGCTGTCAGAAATGTTTAAATATGGAAAAAAATAAACAGTTGCAACACGTTTCTGTGCAGAAATCTGCCTGGGCTCCTCTGTGATGTAATGGGAAACGAGGCACTCAGGCTACCAGCTGTAGAATAAACAGAACTTTGAGGGTTAAAAGGAACTGAACTTTCCACGACCCCATCTGCAGAGAAGAAAATAATAAGAGGAATGATGCACTGCCCCACAGCTCTGATAGTTTATCCTCTGGTCCGGCTGCAGAGACAAGCACCGGATGTGATAGGGCTGCTCAGGGCTGCCTCTGAGGTTAGTGCTGCCCATGGGAGACACACAGGGAGGCTCTTCCAGTTCCCTGCCTCCTCCCCCAGTGCCCTGCTGGCCACTTGAGCCCACTGCCTGAGTCTGATCCCACAGCCTGGTGAGCTTTGGCCAACAGGCACTGCTTGGCTGCAGAGCAGCAATTTGGAAAATAAACAGGAAAAATGACAGTGAGAAGGAAGAAGGTGAAAAGTCTCCCATCTGAATTCTTGGCTTGGAGGTCATGGTTGGTGCTAACCAGGTCAAGGCTGCTTGAGGACATAGTTAGGGATGAGGGTGTGGGCAGCAGTGTCCCCAGCCAGAGAGAGGCGGCAGAAAATCACCCACAGTTTCCTCAGTGGGAGGCCTAACATCCCTCTCATCCTCCCACCCTCACCATCTTGGATCCAAGAAGAAGAAATGTGGTACCATGTGGTTCTCATTACCATGCTCTCCTGTCCCCTAAGGCTCAGATAAACCAAACTGACTCCTCCCAGAGACTGCTGATCATCACTAGGGACTCCTGCCCACCTCTATCTTTTGCCCATTACCACCCACCTTATGCCAAAACCTTATGACACACTGCAGTGATAAGGTAGATGAGAGTTCTTACCCTGTTGATTTTGTAAGACAGCAGCTGGGGCCAAAAGACATAGGAAGTGCCCTGAGTTCCCAAGTTAGAAATATAAATAAAAGCAGTCCAAGGGTCAAGCTAAACTGATCAGAATCAAGGAGATATAAAAAATGCTTCAATGAAAAGTCACTCCTGCAGTCAGGTCAGCCTGATCTTGTTGGTGCCCATGGGCCAACCTGTGACAAAGGTGTGGGAAATAAGAATCAACAAACTAACAACAACAACAACCACCACCACAACAACAGAGGTTCTCCAAAAACCCAGGTGAGAGGCCTGAACTGAAAAGCTAATACCTGCAAGAGGATGATGTGGTTTCCGGAAGCTTACATCAACTGTGCCAAAGGGTTGAGAGGTCAATTCCATGGGTGAACAGTTTCTTGTCTAAGCAGAAGGGAGCCATTTTGAATTTTTTCCCCAGTGTTTCTTTCTTATCCCAATAAGAAGTACCATTTAACCTTCACCTCACAACAGCCCTTGGACCCCCAAGGAGTCAAGGTTGGTGGAAGGGCACAAAGTAAAACCCTTATGGCTATGAAGAGTTTGAAGATACTTGAGAACATGTGGGGTCAGTCAAGCCCCTCTGCCACCCATTCCTATCCAGCTTTTTGCTGAGGAGATTGAAGATTATAGGTGGGTAGGAGGATGTGAAGGTGGGTGTGAAGAGTCTCACTCTGTAGTCCAGGCTGGCTTGGAACCCACCATGTAGCTCTGACTGGCTTCTAAGCCTCAGTGATCCTGACTGCTGGGATCACAGGTATATGGTCCTATGCTTGGCTCAGATAAATCCTTCTGGCTTCTTCTGGTTCAACTTGTATTTGGGGGATGTACCAAAGCCTCCAAAATCCCACTAAAGTTAGGGTACACTCTTCACCAAGCAGACACAAATCAGCCAGAGACTATGAAATTATATTCAGTAAACTCATTTATGGCTCCCAGAATGGTGGCAATTGAGTCTCTCAGAAGCTGGGGTGCGATTAGTGTTCAGGGATCAGCAGTTGCAAAGTGACCCACTAGCCTAACCTCAAAGAACACACCACACACCAGGAAAGCAGATCCCTGGCTGTAGTCTGAATGCCAGATCCTAGCCTGAGACAGACCAGCAATGACTAGTTAGAGGTATGCACTCAGTACCAAGGTTCACTACAGACATGCACTCACTCACTCCACCAGCAAGGGGGTGGGGGGAAGAGTTAATTTACTTTTTATTGCCTCAGAATTCCAAGGTTTAATGTAGCTGTCAGTTTGAGTGCAGTGCAGCTGCTGGCCGATACAATGCAGCCCAGGCCAGCCCAGGTGACTGGGGAAACACATTTCACAGAAATGAACCAACACACACTCTTGGCTGGTTTGGAGGATATTGACTTGGGGAATCAGATTAACCCTTCAGGCTGGGGTTAGTTCTGCAAATAGCATTAGAAAGCTCTTCGGTCCAGGGAACTGAGAAACTTGCTCTCAGGTGAGCCCATAGTTTTTTGTGTTTCTATAGTTCTCTCACAGGCAATGCTCTACAACTATGTGCCCTAAAAGACTGAGTGTGGAACATATGAGAGAGGCATGGTATACCACAGCCATCATCTCTTTGTCTGAAATGCAGGAAGAGAGCCAGGTCTGCTATCTGCCAGGCGAAGTCAGGTAGGACTGTTCCCAGAGCTCCAACAGGCAGGACTAAGGAAGGGCAACAGGTTGGAATGGTCTGACCAGGGCTGTCTGTCTTTCCAGAAAGACCAAGAAAGACCAAGCATTCACACACTTCTTCATATTTTTACTAGGGGAATAGGCTGACTGGTGATTAATATCAAGTACAATGACCCCATGTTACAAGCCTGCAGGGGCCTGTGGAGGTGGCCATTTCCTGTGTAATACCAGCTTGTTTAAACACTAACAGTCAAACTCCACAGCTGCAGAACAAACCCGGAAAGAGTTGAGTGAGAAGAAGCCCTGCATTGTGTTTCAGAGCTATGGAAGATCAGAGAGGCAGTACAGATGGGAAACAAGTTGGGTTTTGGGTTCCTGGGGTGAAGAAATCTGGAAATAGCCAAGGTGGTATAGAAAGTAGGTACAAGGAAGCTAAAAGCCCACTGAGCATAACCTCACGGGAAAGGCAAAAAACTATCAAGCAAATGCTCAAAGGCATACATTCTCTGCTTTAAGAAATGTACTTCCCTTTGGGAGCCCAACTCTCTAGATCAACAGACAACATTAAGTCCCTGGTTGCCCCAGAATATTCTTACTTAACTGCAGAAAAACAGCAGGGTATAAGCAGCTGGTCACAGAAATGGATCTAAACCTAGCAAAACTAGTGGTTCTACAGGAATAATATTTGGGCATAAGATGTTAGTAAGTTCTGTCAGAAGCCTGTTTACAGTGGGATGAGTACATGGTTCTGGAACTTCAGGGCTAGATATAGTAGGCTATAAGGGTGGAGGTGCAGCTTTCTCACTGAGATTCAGGAACCACAAAATTTGTGTTTTAGATGCTGCCACAATACAAAGAGATCACTATTCTAGGAGGTAAGACAAGCAGCAAGACACCTTGCTTCACAAATAAGAGATGCCTACTAGGTAACTGAGTTGAAGTTATCCCTTCAACAATCATAGTTCATATAAAAACAAGTCAGCTAGGTCCTTTGAGAAAGTGCTCAGCCCTAAATCAGTTCTGTCTAGCAGAGCAAATCAGATTCTGAAGCTGTACTACAGCAAGGACATATGCTTCTCTACGTTGCTAGGCAGTGTAGCGAAAGCTCTAGTCAGTAACAGATCACTGTAATCTCTTTGTAGGATTTCTCAGGTACGGAAGTGTTTCTCTTATGTCATCTCCCCGAACGCATTCTAGGTCATAGCCTTATTTGATTTCAGTTATCTCAAGTCATTCTCGTTATGTATAGCCTCTGTAACATCACTATGGTGTGTTAAACCCATCAGCACTGGGTTTGGGAAAAACAGCCCCTAGAGGATTCTGACATCTCCATGGCCTGAGCAGAGGAGCCCTTGGCGGCTTCCCTGGTTGGGATTCTCACGGTTCCTGCCTCTCCAAACTTTTAGCTGTAACCACTCCAACACGTCTTCTCAGTTTAGCATATATTGGACCCAAATAACCTTAGCCCAGTGCTGGAAAGTCTCTCCCTGGGGTCAGCTGTTGTACCCTGCAAGGTCAGACTAAAGTCTTAGGCCAACATCCCTTTCTTTCACAAGGAGTCCTGTGGGAGGAGTGGGGAGAAGACAGAGGCTCCTGTCACGGGAGAGACCATGTGTGCCCCATGCTCAGCACTTGGAGGAAGAGGAACCCCTTGGTGCCAGGCTGCAGTGCTGACGCCCCAAACTGGAGCCAGGGAGACTGGGTGGGGAGCCAGGGTAGCAAAGGGGCTTCCCACAGTCACCAGCACTTCCTTCAGGGAAGTGCTGATGGACTATTACTTAGTGACCTCCTAAAATGCTCTTAGGGAAGACGTATTAAGCGTCCTTGAAAGGCTGCCGATTAGATTTGGGATTAGTTCTCATTCAAAGTTGCCTATGAGGGTGCACGAACTAGCTGTTTTTTTTAACTCAAGAATTCCCATTTCATCTACAAGGCCAACATATGTGAGCTCCCTGAGGACACACCCCTTTTCTCTCTGATGAGAGAGCCTCGGAAGGCTCCCTAGAAGGTTTTTCAAGTATGATCTGCAGACTATATAGGACAAGCAATGGAAAAGCAGCAAGTCCAGGAATTTCTAGATTTAAAAAAAAAAAAAAAAAAACAGCACTCCAATCCAACAGTGTGATAAATGCATCCGAGCTACAATTAGGAAGATATATAGCGTCAGAATGCGAAGGTCTGGGCAGCCTGGTGAAACGCAGGCTCTCTAGAGCCCCAGCTATGTTTCCCATTATGTAACCCTGGTCATGGGCAGACAGCCAGACTCCAAATGAAAAAGAGACTCTGGCTTGGCACTGGTTCTATTTTCCTATCCTCATTCGGGGTCAGCACAGTGTCATACAGCTGCAGAGAAAGCTCTGGGGATTAAACCTGGGAAAGCCTCCAAGACCAGGACCTGGGTTCAAGTACCAGCTGAAAGCAATAAACCAACTGCCACAGCTGGCCTAGGTTTGGATGTTCTCAGAGTCCCCTGACTCTTTCACTTACTGAGAACCAGAGATCAAGATGAGGGAAGATTTGGCTTCAGCAGAGACTGTGAAATGAGGTAGGTTGTCCCACTGCCCTGGCTTTGCCCAAGGTCCTGGGATACAAGGAGTTCCTATGTCTGGGTTCATAGAAGACTGCTGTTCAGCTTTTCTTCCATTGGCTGACATTAACACCTTTCCTCATGGTCACTTGGTGAAGTAGAAAGCAGCTGCTTGCTTTTCCTGCCTCAAAAAAGCCCTGGTGTAGAAGAGCTAAGAAATTGTGCTAGTTGACAGTCATGTAGGTGGTCCCTCCAAACGCTGAAGTCTGTTCTAAAAATGACCAAAACCCTCTATACTGCCTTTTACAGTGGACAAGGAAGCCACTTGCCATAGCCCACTACAATGCTACTGCACCAAAAATCTCCTGGGACACGAAGCCATTCTATCACATCTCCTAACGGAGGCAAGTGAAGTCTCCTTACCTACATGCTGACTCCAGACCCACTAAATGCCACTGTGGGGAAGAAACAAATAGCTCTGCAAACCTTCCCTCATCAGCTCTTCAAGAGTAATGAGATCCTGTAACCATCATCATAAGTGTTCCATATGTGCCTACCTAGGAACAGTAGATCTGACTAGAAAGAATAGGAACACAGACAAAGAGGAGAGGACCAAGAAAACTAATGGTGATCTTTGGAATTCCTCAGGACAGTGAAGGATTGTGTGCCACGAATCTCCTTGGAATCACCCAAGGAGAGAAGGCACAAATGAAGGGGTCAAGATGAAGTGAGGGTCTAACAGGTCAGAGGGATTATCTGGAAGTGGATTTCCTAGAGGAAATGAAAGAGAAAAGTATAGATTATCTAGCCACCTTATCTTAAGATCAGAGAAGAAATTCGGACAGAAACCAATGAAAGCGCACAAGGGGTGGCAGTAAGGGGAAGCCATTTCCTTCTTACTCCCAGGAGAGCATTCCTAAATCTTTCAAAATGAAGATCTGCAAGAAGAAACTTTCTAGTGTCATGGGATATTATGGTTCTGACCTCTAAAGAACTATCTAGGATATGTCATTCCCTGTGGCCTCAAAAGAAGACGTCATAGAAGCCATCTCTGGTGACTCACACCTGTAATGCCAGTACTTCAAGGTTAGGCAGGCCTGCCACAAACCTGAAACTGGCCTGGACCACAAAGTGAGTTCCAGATTAGCCTAGATTATAGAGCAAAATCTTGTCTCAATAACCAAAGGTGTCTATAGATTGGTTGGATGACTATAAGACACAAGTTTGAAAGGGACAGAGCCACCAAAGCTTCCCAATGGTCTCAAGCATGTTATTTACTGGGAGTACCTAGGTAGCCAGTTATAGGAAAAAACTAGAAAAAAGGAAAAGTAAAACTCTGAATCCACCTTTCTAATGCTAAGATCTTAAGGCTAGAAAATGGAGCTACCCCCAGTGTTAGTCACACCAGGTTTGTTCTGCTGAACTTAGTCCTTATATGACCATGCCTTAGGGTCAGGCCCAAGGACAGTAACTGCTGCTTGACACTTAAACTTGCATTCCAGAGACAGTCAGCTGCTGATCATGATGAGAGGCAGGGGAGGGAGGGGAGGAAGGGAGAACACAAGAACAAAAGAACCTAAATCCTGACTACACTGACGTATCTCCTGCCTAGATTTAATGTCTTAAGCTACAAAAACTTCTTTACTAGGAAAGCAAATTCAATATAGTAATGGGTCAGATTTGTTTTTTGGTTTTTTTCCTGTGAAGAAGTCTGAATAAATGAAGCAAGTAGGGATTCGTGTGTCCCAAGCCCTTCTAGTTCTACTGGAGATGGCTTGGACCACGTGTCCAGCTACAGATTAAGCCCTTGTCCAAAGATGGGCACACAGAGTCAGCAATAGACCATTTGCTCCAACATCCAAAGGGGAAACAGGCTCAGCACCTCAAGCAAATGAAGCCCAGTATTTCCTGTATAAGTTCTGCAGTTCCAAAGCCAAACAAAGGCCAAAGGGAGGAAGAGGTAAGAAGGATGAGAGGAGAAGAGCTATAGAAGGATGAATAACCTGACAGCCCAGGACCAGAGCTAAGGAACCTATGGATGTGGGCTGAGGTGACCCAGAAAAACTCAAGCTCCAGGGAGAGATGGTTGGCTTCCCTGTCCCTGACAGAAGAAAAGACTACTCAGGGGTCCTTCACACATCAGAAGCAGTAGTATAGATACTTAGAAAGTTGTGTATTTTCCTAGCTATTTCCCCCACAAATTGCAAATTGCCTCACCCACATTACACAGATTAATAGCCTAAAAACTTGAGACTGTACATGCTAACTCTTCAGGGATCACTGCTGGGAAACAGCTGCCCCTGGCCAGCAGGTCTGTTAGTTCTTCTGTGAGGCTCCAGCTGCCCAACTCAGGGTTCAACCCTACTCATGAGACTTCTAGTCTGGAACATATTTTGGAAACCTAGGAAGGCTCACAGGAAGTATGTGAGCTGTCTGATGCTGGGAGCATTGTCCACACAGTTACAAAGCTAGAGCTAGGGAGGAACCAGAGAAAGCAGGAGTCCGGGGGTGCCTCTTGGGGTGAGGTACAAGGAAACAATTTAGAAGGAAAGTAGGCGAAGAGTCAAGACTACACAGCCCACACAGAGAGCTCAGTAACTACCGACCAGAAATCTCCGTTGCAGCCTTCCGTCTGTGGGTCACTCATGAGTCTAGGAGATATACATGCCTGGCAGCCAACCCAGACAAACTCCCCTCCTCATTCCCCAGCAGCAGCCAAGGTGTCCACACTCTACCCTCTTGTGTTTGCTTCTACCAGAGAAGAGCTCTGGGCATCACTGATGAAATACTAGGTACCTATGCTTGTTCCAAAGCACAAATCACACAGGTCACAGAGCCTAAAGCAGCGTTCACTGCATACGCCTATGGGAAGAGAAAAGTCAGAGACTGAGTGGTGGGTGGATCAGAGAGAAAAATCAATGACATGAAGAAAGATCCAGAGATAGTGGTGAAGAAGGAAAAGAGAAAGAAGAAGAGGGGAAGAGGGGGAGGAGAATATGTGTTTGTTTGAGGGGGGAGAGAGAGAGAGAGAAAGAGAGAGAGAAAGACAACTAATAGAGATGATGCCTACATGCAGATACTACTGTGCTAACACGAAATGAAAGAATGAGAGACAGAGGGTCAGTGATTGGCTTTGGGAGCTGCACAGTCTCTGTGGCCAACACTCTGCTCTGTTGCTGTCATATAAAAAGCAGCCATAGACCATAGAGAAAGAAGCCTGGCCATGCTCTCATACATTACTGAAATCTGACTTGTGTGTAATTTTCTTAAGTCTGAATTAGTAATCTTGTGATTTTTTTTTCAAACCGTTTCAAATGTATACCATTCTTGGGTGGTGGGGCAGTTTGTCTCCCTAATAATGGGAGACAAAAAAGGCAAGTAGAAACAAGCTGGGACAAGCAGAGACAGACAGGAAGACACAGACAAATCCTCATACAAAGAATCCTCATCCAACAGAGACATTTATATTAGCACACAAAAACAATCAAATCAACAAATATATTATATCAATGTATAAATTTGGGCAAAGGCATGGGCTTTCGAGAACATATTTAGATGTTGGAAAGATGATGGCTTAGTGGCTAAGCACTTACTGTTTGTGCAGAAGACATGGGTTCAATTTTCAATGCCCCATATGGCAGTTCAAAACTGCCCACAACTATAATTTTAGGCGATCCAATCCCTTCTACTAACCTCTATGGTTACCAAGCATAAATGTGGTACATTGATATACATGTGAGCAAAACATTCACACACACAAAAATAAACAAATGAATGAATAAATAAATCTAAACAGGAAAAAAAAAAAAAAGGTATTGCCATAGATCCAGATACCAGAATAGACCACTATGGGGATGGATGTATGAACCCAAACACAAACCTAAGGACACAAAAACCACAGATGCAAATGGGCATAGGCTCAGACAAAACCATATCATACAGATATAACACGTATAGCCACGCACTGATACCCAGAGACACATAGGCAGCCACTGACAGACATATTGAGTTGCCCTTAGACAGACAACCACACAGAAGTAAAAACATACAGAACTTTATACTTGGTACCGATAGACACCTATGACACACAGATCCACAGACACACAAGGACAAATAGTACTCTGACTGGCAGAGCTAGTAGACCGAATCCAAACATAGACAAAGAAAGAACACACCTGGTCATACAAAACTCTGGATGTAATTTATGGCAATGAATCATAAACATTAAAATTGTTACAATGGCAAATTCCATGATATGTTTTACTATTATTCTGAAACAGCAAAATCGCTGCCCTACAAATACACAGATCTATACAGACCACCTATGCAAAATCACATATCCTCAGACCAATACACCTCACCCCAACAGACACCCCAGAGACACTACACAGAGGGCAAGGTGAGAAGACAGGGAATGAGTGAACAGAAAAGGAAGAGAGATATGTACCCACTTATCCCCAGCACACATTAAATGCCACAAGCAAAGATGAAAAACACTGAGTACAGAAGGTAACAAACAGAAGTGAGATCAGTTAACAAAGAAAAACTGAAGTGTAGACAGAGAGGTGAAGTCTCACGCACACGTCAGCAGTATGAGCATCAACAAAATGAACAGGATGAAGTGAGGTGAGAAAGTAAGAACAAGGACAAACAACAAGACATAGCTGTAGAGCAAGAGAAAAGGGGAGAGGCCAAGGTAAAGGAAAGGACTAGATAACAGGCCAAAATAACCTACAACATCAGGGACAAGACAGGAGATAAGGGAATGGAAAAATTAAGCTCCAAATGAGGATGAAAGAAGGAAGCTGTAATGGTTAAGAGGAAGCAGACAATGACTTGGGACTAGGCATGGAGGGATGTGTGTGGTGGGGGGTGGGGAGGAACACTATGAACAGTGTGGAAGAACAGGCAAGACAACTTACTGCAAGGGCAGATCCAAAGATGTGGGTGGAGGATTCCAGGTGTCTGGGTATCCAAGCATCCAATCTGACCAGACTTTGACACTGGGAAGCAGCTCCTTCAGGTCCGGGACGAAGGAAGATACCTTGATGTCATCTTGGTCCTCTTGGTCCTCAGGAGAGGACAGCTGAGCTGCAGAGGCAAAGCATGAGAACTGGGCCTATGTGTGTTGAGTGAAGCCTAGCATGCTGGGACAGCAGCAAACTCTTAGCAGAGGGAGAGTAAGCTCATAGGAGAGTAGGACTCAAAAGTGAGGACATGTACCAGCACCTCTGGGGACTCTGAAAGTAGGACAAAGAACCAGTAAGCTGGCTTTCTCCTGGAGACAAATGCTTCTGCTTCACCTGGGGCCCAGCATAAGTCTCCACTCTGGCTTCCGGCTCACTGTTTTAGAATCCCTTTAGCACAGCGCCAAGATGGCAGCAGAGTTCCTGCCACAACTTTAAAACTTGAACTTAATCAGAAGGAAACATCAGAAAAACCCAAATTATGGAACATTCTACAAAATAAATAGCTTGTATTTCAATAATGTCAAGGTTATGAAGGACAAAGGGAGATAGGTTGAAGGAGACTAAAGAGATACAGCATTTAAATGTAGTGTGTGATTCTGGATTAGAGCCTAGGGCAGAATCCCCTACCCTCTATCCTGCAGCCCAAAGAATATTATCAGAGTTGGGCATAGTAGCACATGCCTGTGATTCCAGTATTCAGGAGGCTGAGCCAGGAGAATTTTGAGCTGGAAGTCAGACTGGGCTACAAAGTGACTATAAATGCCTCTTTCTCAACAAAGAACATTATCGGGAAAATAAACATAAATTGAATAAGGCCTATATACTCAATAATAGTACTATACCAATACTGATTTTCTATTTTTTTAAATTGATTTTATTTTTAATTATGTGTACTTGTGTGTACCACACACAAGGGCATCCACACATAAGTGCAGGTGCCCTTGGAAGTCAGAAGAACATTTGGATGCCCTGGAGCTGGAGTTATAGGCAGTTGTGAGCAATGTGAGTGCTGGGAACAAAACTTAGGTTCTCTGCTTTGAGAGTAATATGTGCTCTTAGCCACTGAGCCATTGCTCTAGCCCCGATTCCTTGATTTTGGCAACTGTTCTTTTTTTTCAATATTTGTTTATTGTATTGCTAAGTATATAACCTAAGGCTTGTAAATGGTAGGCAAGTACTCTACTACTGAATAGCCCCCAGAGTCTGGTAACTGTTAAGATATTGTCCTTAGTGTGAAGAAATACAAAGTCAAGTACTTAGAGCCAAAGGGCCATCACACTTGCAGCTTAAGATCAAATGGTTCAGAATAAAAACAGTAAGTGTGCATGTGCATGTTTAAAGACAAATATTAAAATATTTAAATATTTAAAGTAAAATATTAACTACCTGAGAGTCTAGAAAAAGCATATATAAAAGTGCTTTGCATTACCCATTTAAATTTTATTATTACTGCGTGTGTGCGTGTCGGTGACCTACCAAGCCATATTGCTGGTCCTATTTTCTGTTTTTGAAGGTATCATAGTCCTGTCTGATCTCAAACTCCTATATATAGCCAAGAGTGACCCAGAATTCTTAAGAATTCTTGAGTCACTGGGTTTATGGTCATAAGCTACTAAACTCAATATTTTGTAAATGTGAAATTGTTTCAAAATAAATTGTTCCTACCCTTGACTAAAAGGCAACTCTAGAAGCAGGAGGCATTCACAACACTGGTGTAATGGGACAACAGAGAGAGGAGTCTTGCTGCTTGCCAATACTGATACAGAAACCAAAAGGAAGGTATGATCTTACTCCTACCTTTCTTGGCTATAATGACCTAAGGTAGAATTCTAGGGTAAAATATAAAAGATAATACCACAAGGCAAGGGTTAGTAGCACCTGCTTAGTTCAGTGAGCTCAAGATAGCTAGCCCACGGTGGGTATAGCAGCTACCACATACCAAAAAAGGCAGAAATATAAAAGCATAAAAACAAAATTATGAAAATATAAAGAAACTTGTTCGGTCCCTTGCACTGGAGAGATAGGAAAATGAAAGGGAAGACTCATTACGTAGTCTTCAGATCTTTTTATATGTAATGTTTGTAGGTGTTTTTCCTGAATATATGTCTCTGCATTATTTGCATTCCTGGTCCTCAGAAGGCAGAAGACAGCATCAGATCCCCTGCAATTCGAGTTACTGATGGTTGTTAGCTAACATGTGGGTGTTGGGAATCAAATCTGGGTCCTCTGAAAGAGCAGCCAGTGTTCTTAACCGCTGAGCCATTTCTCCAGTCCCTCTTCAGGTCTTTTTAAAGATAAAAGAACACATAAAAAGCCAGGTGTGGTGGTGCATGCCTTTAATTCCAGCCCTGGGGAAGCAGAGGCAGACAGATCTGTGAGTTTGAGGCCAGCCTGGTCTATATATAGAGTTCCAGGTCAACAAGGATTACACATTAAGAGAGACCCTGCCTATGAATGAATGAATGAATGAATGAAAACAAAGCCAATAAATAAAGATCTCACATAACAGCCCATAGGCAGCATGAAATTCCTAACTACTAAAGTAAAAAAGGGAAGGAAGAGAGCCATGAAGAGGAAAGAGGGCCTGGCAGGCCATCAGACTATAGGCATAGATGGGCTGGCTGGCTAATGTAACAAAAGGGAGGAGGACATGCTGGAAGGAAGAAGACCAAAGAGCTGGGAGAAGACTGAGCACCAGCACTCTAAGGTTCATCTGGACAGGGTTGGACAACCAGAAAACCCAGTGGCCAGAGGCCCTCCTGCTTACCTTTGGCAGAGTCCTTAAGTAAGCATGTACAGCGCTGGACCAGTAGAGAAAACATAGCCAAGCCCAAGGATGCAGCTTGTTCCTGGATCACAGAACGACACTCCTCTGAGAAGCAGTCTGCAAAGAAGCAAGGAAATTCCATCACACCCTAGGGATCAAGTGCCACTTTACTGCCCTATGGAGGAGCTCCCTGACCACAATGCTCAGCTTTCTTTTCTTTTGCTAAAATGACAGGTGGTGGTAGTAAGCTCTCTTGAAGTAGATTTACATGACTTTGTATTATATACAGAACACTTACCAGCATGCCCTGCACACAGAAGAGTGCCTGATAACATCACAAGAACCCCTATTAAGCCTTTTAAAATATTAATTTATTATTATTAGTTAAAAAATGTACCACTCATTACATAAACTTAAAAAGTAACACAATTCAATTTTAGGCTCTTCTTTTTTATATATAATTTAATTTTATATACAATGTGTGATGGTGTCAGATATCACAGAACTGGACAGTTATAGACAGTTGTGAACTGTGGGGGCTGGGAATTGAACTCAGGTCCTCAGGAAGAGCAGCCAGTGCTCTTAACTACTGAGCTACCTCTCCAAACCAGAGGTTCTTCTTGAGTACACAGTGTGAGAAATTTCTAATAAACAGAGTGTATGTAAGAAGGCAATACCACAAAGACACTTTCTTTTCTAGAATGCTCAAGGTTAGATCATTGAAAAAGGTAAAATCTTACAACTAACTCAACTGTATCCTGTTTTACATTTTATTTTTAAAAACATTTTAATTCATTGATAATTTTGTACATGTGCATGATGTAGTTTGAGTATATCCACTCTTTACCCTCTCACCCCTCACCAGTCCCTCTGAACCCCTTGTAGTTCCCAACAAGTCCTCTATTATTTTCATATCTTTTACTTTTAATTTTTCTTTGCTTTAAAGATTTCTTAATTTTTATTCTAAGTGTGCTTCGCTTGCATGTAAATATGTAGATGATGTACATGACTAGGGCTTGGGGATGCCAGACAGAGAGTCAGGTCCTCTGGGAATTATGGACTGTGAGCCTCGGTGTAGGTGCTGGGACCCCAAACCCAGACTCCAGCCCCTTTCATTTCTTTAAAAAACATTATTTATTCTTTGATAACTTCATATATGAATGCATTTAGATCACATGTAACTCCCCACTCCACTCTCTTCTTTTTTCAGTGACTTTTTCAAGATTAATCACAGTTGCTAGTATGAGCATGGGTGTAGGTTATTATTTAGTGGAGCATAAGCAATTCATCCTAGGCTGTACCACTGATGAAAAAGGATTTCTCTCCCACCTGTATAAATTCTTCATCACATCACTTCCCTAGGCCCCATTACCTCAAAGTGCACAAAATAAGCTGGAGCTATAGAGTCTCTGCTTCAGTCAGCCATTGATAATGTAAAGCTATAGTTCCAAAACCTTGTTTCATTAGCAGGAACACAACCAACAACAGATTTACAACTTATTTTCTTAGATCATCAACTTTGGTTTCAGGCCTAGGCCCTCTATATTCCTCATCCTAAGACAGCACACATGAGACACAAAACCACATTAACTTATTTTTGCTGAATGAATTACTTTTGCAGAAAACAATGCTTATTACATAATGTACTAGATCAGTGTTAGCCTCCCCTGACCCCTCCACCCGGGGTTAAAAAGAGTAAATCTGGCTTCTAATGCCAGCACCCTGGCTTCTCACTCTTACATCCTGGCTTTCACTTCCTCCTGTTGGTGGGCAGAGTTAGTCTTTGGTGAGACCTTCATAATCCTCCCACATCCCTGCCTTTACCTACGTACTGTCAGTGATCTCTTCAACTGCCATTTAATCCAGTTTTGAGAGCAATAACAACATGCCAGAAGCAGCAGTCCAACTTCAGCCTCAGAGGAGAAGACACCCAACACACACAGGGAGATAGATGGACACAAGGGCCAAACTCACCAGCTTTGGCAGCAGCTAACCTGATAATCCCCTCAGTAACACAGGAAAACTCAATCTCCAAGTGTTAAAAGAATAATTATCCACACATTTGATCTCTATTCCTACCTGTATTTTGTTTGACCTGTCAGCTTACTAGTTTGCCAAGGACCTAAACAAGTTACTCCAGGAGACACTACACAACTACAGCTATTCCTAAGTCTTCATCACAGGAGCAAGAATGACTGGAGAACACAATGCCCACCCCAAAGCACTTTCAAAGTTCTAGATGTGAGAAGCTAGCTACTTGCTCAGAAGGGCTCAACATATGAATAGCTTAAGAGGAACAATCCTTCAATTGTGGTTTTTCCATCATCCTTCCAGATGCCCAATGGTCCCAAATGTCACCCTTTATAATACAACTGTGGCAGGCAGTAAGGAAGTGGTAACAATTCATGAGATTAGAATAAATCATCACTCCCAGTCTTATGCTAAGATAAACCTCTGTTTAAAGAGATAGGAAACAAGAGAGTAGGTGAGATGGCTCAGTGGGTAGGGGTACTTGCCACTAAGCCTTACAAATTCAGTAGAGAACACAGCTACAAATACATTGTGGTTTTTGTAACTAAAGGATCTTTTAGTGGGTTGAATAAAATTACCATTTACCCAAGTGACTATGACAACCCTGGACCCAATACATTTCAAGTGAAAAAAAATGTATTAAGTATGTAGTATATTCAGGATGTTCTTGGTCTCATACAGGCTTCTATGAGCTAGAAATGTTATGATACCACTCCCTGAGAGTATTCACTTATGAGAGTGGGTAGGAAAATAACATCTAGAGAGTCCAAACACCATCTACTTTAGGACTAGATTTAGGAACCTGAGTCTAGTCTAAGAATATGTATGTATGTGATGTATGTGTGTGTATGTATATATATATATATATCCCTGAAGTTGTGTTGGCTCAGGCCAGCAAATGATGTGGGTGGGGAGGAAAAGGCATTGTTTGCCTTGATATTTGCATGGTTCCTCTGGCTTTGTGTCAGGTAGCAAAGGCTGACATGAGCTGAGGAACTCATTAACATTGTGAAATAGCCTTTCCCCTTCTTTCCAAAAGCAGGCTTTCTTAAGGATTTAGGGGGATGGTTTTGGCTAGGGACATCAACCGGAAATATTTCTTACCAAGGAAAGTCCGCTGAGGTCTAAAATTGGTTTTGTTCCTTCCTACAAGTAGGCAAGTGACCATACTTCTCAGTGTTCCTGTGGCCAAATACCTGCTCAGGCAGAAATGTTCTTCTTGCTCCTATGTAACAGGGAGACTTTCTCATTTTTTTTGAGAACATATTCATGGAAAACATAAACCAACTGTCGTCAAAGTTGTATGAAATCAGGAAATGGGGCGGCCGGGAGAAGGCTGCCATGTGGCCGGATGTTATGTATTTCTAATTAGTGCTATACATCTTTCAACAGCAAGTGTCCTTCTGCTGGAAACACAACACACTGCCCTTGTTATTGTAACTGTCAGAGAAGTGCTTAAACAGATAATCTCCAGGAAAAGTGATAAACACGTCCCGTCTCCCACCAGTGTGTGTGTGCAATGGTGCTGCCAAAGCAAAGCTGTGCCTGATGGCTCCAGGATGGCAAAGCATCCTCTTGCAGGAAATGGGAGTGAAGCAGGAGAGGTGGGGAGGTAACAGGAGGGAAGCAGAATAGAGGCAGGCCCACCTGCTTGGACCTGTAGGCCCAGCCAAGAGACAGTGACTCAGAATCACTGGTTTTGATCAACTCCTGGGATAAGGCACCAAGTCTTTGTAAGGGAGAGATTTGGAGAAAACCCTAGTAGTTGGATGGGGTTTGGCTGGTCATAGAAAAAAACCTGCCAACAGTGAAACCAGCAGAATTCTCTTAGTACATATAGTCAGTTCCTGGCAAGAGGAAGGGAACAGTAATGAAAGACTGGCTCAGGGTGAGTGATATGTAAGTCAGCTACCCTGAAAGTAATGGGAAGGGTTCAGAGGACACTGGATTCACCACCCATTCTAACACAGACAGCAACTATCTCATTGGCTGCATTACCAATAACTAAAGAAAAATGCAGCAGACCATTTCTTCACTGATTTCCCCACCCCCACCCCCATCTACTCTCAGAGAAAATGAATGGCTAGCCACCTCCAAACTAGCACCACCTGTAGGCAATTTGTTGGCTCTTTTGTATCTTTCAGACATCAGGCTGTTTCTCTCATGAGTCAGTCACCAGTTAGATGCAGGGCTGGCAGAGTTCCTGTGCAGCCCACCCAAACCTCCCTGTCTACAGGAAGTGGGCAGAGACTGTGTCTCTCTGCTGTTGCTTGAGCTGCAGAGTTCCCTGTGACAGCGGCTGGCTAAAGAGGAGGTAGAAGGAGGCAGTAAGATCTCAGATCAAAAGCAGAGATGTTCTTGCCCTTGGGCATTTTATTCCCTGAAGTATGGAATGAGTGAGTCAGAAGAATGGAATGCTGATAGACCCTAGCAACATCCTATGCATAGTGGTGGAGGAGTCTGCTTAACAGAATCTAAGGCAAGCTGGGACACATCCCATAGCAGGGTACAGTCAAGAGGTCAGACAGAGGGACGCGGAAAGTTTGCTCCTGATGAGCCTTCATCGAAACACCTGATGCTTCAGTTGGGTCTTCCAAGACTGTAAAACTGTCGCAGGCAGTGTTGTCTTCTTCTTCTTCATCTTCTTTTTTGTAAAAGTTCTTTTTAAAGTAGTAGATAAAGGGGAAAGAGCATTTAAACTTCTGACCAAAATGATCTCTCCCATTATTTGAAAAACAAAACAAAACAAAACAAACTTATCTAGGTGTGCAATTGGAGGAAACAGAAATTTAAATAGGATTCTGCCCACAGGAAGGTGATACTCTAGTGAGAAAGACAACTCATAGGGGAGCAGAGAAATAGATGCTTTTGTCTCTGAAAAGAAATGAAAATATTTTCACTTACTATCTATCAAAGATTTTATTGAAGAGACCATTTCTAGGTTGGACTGTAAGATATGAACACTGAAGGGGCTGACCCAGGAGGGACTGTGTACATTACACTGGGGATGCAGGTTAGAGTGCAGAAAACACTCAATGAAGTCTGCCTACAGCATAACAAGGGCCAAAAACTACAGAGCCTGCAGTGCTGAAAGAGACTAGACCTCAACAGACAGAAGGAGAACACTCACTCAAGAGTCATGAATGAAGCTATGTTGGACGTTTTGTGAAGACTGATCTAGTTAAGGGTTGAAGGTATGATAGCTCAGTAGAGGACCACTTGCCAAGCGTAAGTGAGGCCCTGGGTCCAATCCCAGACACAGTCATACTCACACCATTAACCTAGTAACAACACAGTATGTTAGGGCAGTCAGAAAAGGGTAATGGGGTAGGGGGACAGTTAGAAAAAGCTAACAGAGCACAAATGTGTTTGAATTAAGAGAAAGTACATAACTATGTGGGTAGAGCACAGCAGAACATGATTATAATGCCAGCATTTGGGAGGTAGAAGCAATGGGATCAGTAATTTCAGGTAAATTTCAGCTACATGAGACAACCCAGACTTGAAGGTTCCAAGAGACACTGTCTCTAAAAACACCAATAAAGAAAATGTCTATAAAGAACATTTCATAACCCTTATAACACCAAATGAGTGACACATGCAAGTGTGAAAAGTCCTCTAGGAGGAGGGTGGGAGAAAGTGAAAACAAAATGGTGTGGAGAGGGCAAGAAAGAGGTGGCTCCTGGGACAGGGAACTGTCTTCTAGTTCCAGAAGGTCTGGACGACTCAAGAACGATAACCCCCATCAAAGGAGATGCAGGAAAGGGACAGAGACCCAGGACTGCAGAACACCTGGAGACAGGGAAGTAGTGTGTCTCAAGAAGTCTCCAGCCACCACCTCCCTGCCAAACACACATACTTGGCTTTGGGCCAAATCCTGTCTTCCCAGAACAAAGACACTTCAGGGGATCAGGAATCCTTGGGGAAGAGTTGCTGGAGTAGGCCTGGGAAGTCTGAACTGGCTATCCCTGTGGAAGCTATTAGATATTCAGCACTTCATTTGTTTCCAATTCTTGCAGGAGTACAGCTCTAGGCTGTGGGGTGAGAGGTTCCTCTCTGACGTAATCAGGAAGCAGCTGCAAAATTAAGGAATCCCTCATGACATCATAAAAAGGGTCGATGGTTTACTGGGGAAAGTATAAAAATTAATTACATATCCCCACATGACTCCTTTCTCCTAAATCTCTGTATAGCCCCCTTTACCCTCACACATTCTCTATCAACAACACCCAGAAGCTGTTCAATGCACATAATACAAAGGGCAGAAAAACCTGGAAGAGAATGTTCTCTGATGCACTGTTTGGAACATTAACAGGCAATACCCTACCCTAGTATTTTATGTATGTGGCATGTTTCATCAATGAGATTATAAGCTCCTTGAGGACAATGCAACATTAAATTATTACACCCCTGACAATCAGAACCATGAGGAAGCTCAAGAATTGTACTGCTCATCTCAAGTAGATACATGCCTGTCTCACCTGTGGGCGTAACTATGCACAGTATGATTCTACCACAGCTACGTGTGATGTCTGTAGCGTAAGGTTTGTGTCACAATGACTAAGACATAGTGAGATCTAAGTTAGGTGCACAACACTTAAATATATTATCTGAAAACATTACTGAGCATTTGTATGGGAGACATCACTTCTGTTTTGACATCTAAAGAAATGGTTATAATGACATGTCCACAGACACAAAGCTAGTGACACCAGAGCTGGGACGTCAAACCCAGTTTGTCTTCTTGCCCACACTACTTCCCTATCTGTGTTTCTTCTTTTTTTCCTTTGGTTTTTCAAGTCAGGGTTTCTCTGGATAGTTCTGGCTGTCCTTAAATTCAGAGCTCTGCCTGCCTCTGCCTCCTGAATACTGAGATTAAAGTCAGTGTCACCACCATCTAGCTCCATATCTGGTTGTTAAGGCCTGTGATTCAAACTCCCCACTTCAACTGTGTTTCTCTCCTTACCTTGTATACAAAAACCTCAGAGCACTCCAACTGCAGTTCTATTTAAAAGCCCTAAGATGTGGAAATTTAAAGACAATGTCATTTATAATAAAATAAAATGTAACTCCAATAAAATGTGCACAGTCTTTATGCCAAAAGCCACAAAGTGCTGATGAGAAGCAGTCAGAGATGATCTCCATAGTAGGAGAGATTTATGTCCCGTTCATGGGTTGAAGACATGATGCACTGTTGTCAATTCTTCTGTAACCTGTACCTGTAATGCAACTGCTGTTAAACAAAACAAAACAAAACAAAACAAAACAAAACAAAACAAAACAAAAACCTCATGCTTTTAATCCCAGCACTCAAGAGGCAGAGGCAAGCAGATATGTGTGAGTTCAAAACCAGCCTAGCCTAGCAAGTTCCAAGCCAGACAGGGATATATATTGAGATCCTGTGTCACCCTCCCCCATCCCCTCAAAAAACAAACAAACAAACAAACAACAAACCTTGTGAAACATTTCTGCAAACAAAGATAAACAGAGACGCTTATTATAATCATTGTATGGAAAGAAAAAAGGTCCAAAATGGCAAAAAATTAAAAAAAAAGTTTCATAAAAGAGCAAATCAAGAGGGAAGAGGAGTGATGGCTCGTGCTAGCTCAAAGGAAAGAGAATGTTTCTCTCCATTCCTGGTCTTCCTCCTCCATCTTTTTAAAAATATATTTCCTTTTTTATTCTAGAATTTATTTTTTAAGATTTTTTTAGTTAATGAATATAGGTTTTTTGCATGCATGTAGGTCTGTGCCTAGTGCCTGTGGAGGCTAGAAGAATCTGGTATTCTGGAAGAGCAGTAAGTGCTCTTAAGCATGGAGCCATTCTCCAGCTTGTCTTCTTCTACTCCTCCTCCTCCTCCTCCTCCTATTCTTCCTCTTCCTCCTCCTCTTCTTCTTCCTCCTCCTCAGCTTCCTCCTCCTCCTCCTTCTTCTTCTTCTTCTTCTTCTTCTTCTTTTTTTTTATAAAGTCTTACTACATAGCCCTGACTGACCAGAAACTTACATAGGTCCTACTGCCTCTCTCTGCCTCTGCCTCCTAAGTGCTGAGATTAAAGGTGTGGATCACCAAGACTGGTAGAAAATCTTTCAAGAAATGGTGTTGAAACAATTAAGTATTCATATATTGCCCGTCCAAAGAGGCTTAATATAATTTTATATGTTACACAAAAATACCTCAAGAGTTCTGTGGAGTAAGTGAAAAATCCTAAAACCTTGCCTCTGCCACTTGAGTGCTGGAATTAAAAGGCAGATTTCTAAGACTTTAATGTTAAAGTCCCAATCTAGAAGAGGAACAGCTGACAGACTTGGCATATAAAAATAAAAACCTTGCCAGACATGGTGGCACATACCTTTAATCCCAGCACTTGGGAACTGGAAGCACGTGGATCTCTGAGTTCCAGGACAGCCTGGGCTACACAGAGAAACCTTGTCTCGAAAAACAATAACTAACTAACTAACTAACTAACCAGGTTAAGAGGACTTAATGCTTTTGCAGGGGACCCATGTTTGGTTCACAGCACCAACGTGGCTGTTCACAACAGTCTGTAACTCAGTTTCAGGGGATGTGACAACCTCTTCTAGCTTCTTTGGGCACCAGGGACATACATACTACATAGACAAATACACAGACATGCAGGTGAAACATTCATATACATAAAATAAAGAGAAGGAGGAGGAGGAGGAAGAGGAAGAGGAGGAGGAGAAAGATGATGACTACCACTATAGTGCTGGAGGGAGAGCTCAGCGATTAAGAGCGCTTTCTGAATTTCCAGAAGACCCTGGCTCAGTTTCCAGCACCCACATACAACTGTCTGTGACTCCAATCCCAGGGGATCTGATGTCCTCTTCTCCACAAGATCCTGCATGTATGTAGAGGCTTACACAACTGCACACATACATATAAAAATAAAAGGTACATAAATAATTTAAGAAATGAAAGCTGGGCAGTGGTGGCGCACGCCTTTAATCCCAGCACTTGGGAGGCAGAGGCAGGTGGATTTCCGAGTTCGAGGCCAGCCTGGTCTATAGAGTGAGTTCCAGGACAGCCAGGGCTACACAGAGAAACCCTGTCTCGAAAAAACCAAAAAAAAAAAAAAAGAAATGAAAACCTTTTGTTCTACAGAAAACCCTATGAAGAAAATAGAATGGCAAGTTATAGAGAAAGATTAGGAATTTACAAACTATATCATCTATCAAACACCTACCACTAGACTAGGAAGTACCTGGACTATATAAAGTACTTACAAAACATAACAAGAAAACAAACAGTGCATTTACAAAATGAACAAATTACATGAGCAGGCATTTTAAACTGCCTACTCAATGGAAAATAAACACATGAAAACATGTTCAATAATGGACATTAGGGAAATGAAAACGCAAACACTGAGATATTATATCTATCCAAATGGCTGAAATCATAAAGAGAATAATGTCACCAAACTGTTAAATGCTGAGAATATGTTATGGATAAGAATGTAAAAGAAATCATGCTGCTATTCTAAAAAATGGTGGGGCAGTTTCTTCTAAAATAGTTCTTATGATATAATACCTAGCGATTCAACTCCTGGGCTTTTCCTAGAGAACTGAAAACTTGTATACAAATGTTTATAACACTTTTTATTCATAACAGCCTAACTGGACATAACCCAAATGTTCCTGTACAGGTGAAGAGTTCAAGAAACTGTGTAACATTCATGCCACAAAATATGCTTAGCAATACAAAGAAATAAGCAACTGATATATGCAGTATGATGGGCAGACCTTCAGGAAATTAAGCTGAGAGACAGATCCAAACTGAAAAGGTTACACACTACAACTGAGTGTGAGGTGGCACATGCCAGTAATCTCAGCACCCGGGAAGTGAAGGCAGGAAGAGTAAAAGTTCCATGCTATCCTCAGACACACAGCAAAATCAAGGCCAGCCTAGGCTACATAAGGCCTTGCCTTAAAAAAATATTAAGATGGCTATACATTATATAATTCAATTTATATACTATTAAAATAATGTAGTTATTGGCATGAAAAACAGATTCATGGCTGTAAAGATTTAATATTTAGGGGCAGAAGAAAGAGGGAAATTCTAAACAGAACAATGAAGGAGTCTGATAATTATACAACAGTTTTGCACATCAATTTTGGAGTAGTTCATGAAACTACAATTGTGATAAGAAACCACACAAAACTATACACACATCTACTGATGTGCCTGCATGTACATAAACACACACAAGTGAAAACTTAAGTGCGAGTGAGGTAAAGTTGCAGGCTGTGCCATGATCTGATATGTACTCAAGTTACTCAGGACACACTGGGACAAGTGGTGATCGGTACACAGGTTCCCTTTGTAGGTTTTCTTTTTGTTGTTTTTGTTCTGTTTATTTTATTGTTGTGGGACAAAGGGTCTCACTATGCAGCTTGGCTGGCCTTAAACTCACCAAAATTCACCTGCCTCTGTCTCCTAAAAACTGGTATTAAAGGCGTGTACAATCATACTTAGCTTTTGTATGTTTTCTCTTGTTTTTTAAATTTTATTTTATGTGTATAGATATGTTGCCTGAATGTCTGTAAACCACCAACATGCATAACCCATAGAGGCCAGAAGAGGGAGGAAGAGCCCCTGAGACTAGGTGTGGCTGTGAGTCACCACATGGATGCTGGGAATTAAATCATGGTCCTATTGTAAGAACAGCTAATGATCTTAACTGTTGAGCCATCTCTCCATTCCTTGATTTGTGTTTTAGATGCATGGTCTTGCTGTGTAGCCCTGAATAACTTCCAATTCACAGGTGCTGCTTGTCTCTCTATCTCTCAGTGCTGGGATTAAAGGTGTATAATAGACTACTATAACTATGCCCAGTTTTTGTACATTTTAAGATAACTTCCTATGAATCTATAATTATTTCCAACTAAAAAGCTTAGCGGGGGCTGGAGAGATGGCTCAGTGGTTAAGAGCACCGACTGCTCTTCCAGAGGTCCTGAGTTCAAATCCCAGCAACCACATGGTGGCTCACAACCATCTGTAATGGGATCAGATGCCCTCTTCTGGTGTGTCTGAAGACAGCTACAGTGTACTCATATACATAAAATAAATAAAACATTTAAAAATGTGTAAACAAACCCCAATACTTTAAAAAAAAAAAGCTTAGCATATGAAAACAACAATAAAAGGCAAACAACCCCCTAAAGATTTGTTATAGGATGTCTTTTAGATATATAAAGATATATAGAGACTTTTAGATATATAAAAAGGTAACTTATAGATTTGGAGGACACCTTATCAAAGAGCAGTGGTTGGTAACCCTGTCCAGATGCTGCCTGGTTATTATTTTTGTGGTGTGGGGCCTGAGATGACGGAGATGTCTAGGCATCATAGCCTTACATGGCCCAAGCAAGACGATGTCAGGTGCAACAGAAAAGACTAAGGTAAAGGAAAGGTTCACTGACGACAGCCCGCACCTGATGGGCAGGGTCTAGAACAAGACAGCTCCTTCAGCAAGACTGCTCATCACTCAGATCAGTGCAAGGAATGTCAAGCAGCACGAGGAGAAGGTAGTGAGAAAGATGACAAGAACAGCCAATTGGAAATGCTAAGTAAACTGTTCAAACATGCCTTGACTCTCAGAAAACAAGCAAAAGGGCTAATCTCAAGTCAATGGTATGTGTATTTTTCAAGAAAAGGCAGTCAAAGAAAAAAGTTGATTAAAACTGGAGTCTTAGCACTGTTTTCTTCATAAATAAAAACTGCTTGTACATTTTTATTGCATCTTTGTATCATTAATCAGACACTACACTAAGATGCATTTTTTAAAAATTGGTAACTTAGCTGCAATCCTTTAAGAATAACTTGGCACTATATCTGTAACATTAAACTTAAAGACAAACAAAAAAACTAAGTGGGTTTTCATCAAAAGATAAAATGTTTGTTTTCAAAGGACAAAAATGAAAAGACAAAGAAAAATGTTCTCGCCAGAAACTGGGCTTTAATGCCGGCACTCAGGAGGCAGAGGCAGGCAGACCTCTGTGACTTTCAGCCCAGCCTGGTCTACACAGTGAGTTTCAGGCCAGTCATAGCTACAATATATTGTCTGTCTGTCTGTCTGTCTGTCTACCTGGAACCTCGGTCAGTGTCAGATGTCTTTTCTCTATTGCTCTACACCTAATTCTCTAAGACAGGGTCACTCACTGAACCTGGAGCTTGCAGTTTTGCCAATACTTGCTAGCCAGTGAGCCCTCTGGGAGGGATAGGCCTGTCTCTGCTTTCCAGCACTATAGCTATAGATACATGCCACTACATTTGACTTTTACAAGGGTTCCAAGAGCTGAAACTCGGATCCTTATCCATACCTATCAAGCATTTTACCCACTGAGTTATCTCTCCAGACCCTAAAATTCTTTTTTTTTTTAAAGATGTATTTATTTTATTAAATGAATACACTGTAGTTGTCTTCAGACACACCAGAAGAGGGCATCAGATACCATTACAGATGGTTGTGAGCCACAACTGTTCCTGGGAAATGAACTCAGGACCTCTGGAAGAGCAGTCAGTGCTCTTAACCACTGAGCCATCTCTCCAGACCCTAAAATTCTTTTAGCTTAAATAATAAATGGAAATTTGAGCAAAGAAATATATGGTTGCCAAATAAATAGATGAAAAATGTTCATCATTTTTACAAGGAAAATGTAAAACAAAGCATAAAATACAACTGCACAACCATCAAGATGGCCGCAATATGTAAAACATGGACAACAGGTGCGGCCAGGATGTCCAACAACTCAAATTCTTAAGAGGATTTTTTGTTTTTCAAAATGGGGTTTCTCTGTGTAGCCCTGGCTGTCCTGGAGCTCCCTTTGTAGATCAGGCTGGCCTCGAACTCAAGATCCACCTGCTTCTGCCTCCCAAGTGCTGAGATTAAAGATCTGTGCCACTACCATCCAGTGAAATTCTCAGTTTTAACAGCAAGCCAATAGCCAACATCAAATTAAATGGAGAGAAACAACACAATTCCACTAAAATCAGGGGTTAAGACAACGCTATTTACTCTTTCCATATCTCTTGAATAAACATGGAGTTCTAGCTAGAGCAGTAAGACAACTAAAGGAGATCAAGGGGATACAAATTGGAAAAGAAGAAGTCAAAATATTGCTATTCATAGATAACATGACAGTTTACATAAGTGACCCCAAAAATTCTACCAGAGAAACCCATACAGCTGATAAACACCTTCAGCAAAGTGGCTGGATACAAAATTAACTAAAAGAAATCAGTAGGCCTCCTTTATACAAAACATAAATGGGCTGCGAAAGAAATCAGGGAAATAACACCTGTCACAATAGCCACAAATAATATAAAATACCTTGGTGTAACTCTAACCAAGCAAGTGAAAGACCTGTATGACAAGAATTTCAAGTCTCTGAAGAAAGAAACTGAAGAATATATCAGAAGATAGAAAGATCTCCCATGCTCATGGATTGATAAAATTAACATAGTAGAAATGTCCATTTACCAAAAGCAATCTACAGATTCAATATAATTCCCATCAAAATTCCAAGGCAATGCTTTACAGACTGTTATGGTTTGTTTATGCTCAGCCCAGGGAGTGGCACTATTAGAAGGTATGGCTCTGTTGGAGTAGGTGTGTCACTGTGGGTGTGGGCTATAAGACCCACAATTTTAGCTGCCTGGAAGCCAGTCTTCTGCTAGCAGCCTGCAGATGAAGATGTAGAACTCTCAGCTCCTCCTGCACCATGCCTGCTTATATGATGTCATGCTCCGCCTTGATGATTATGGACTGAACCTCTGAACCTGTAAGCCAGCCCCAATTAAATGTTGTCCTAGTAAGAGTTGCCTTGGTCATGGTGGCTGTTCACAGCAGTAAAACCCTAACTAAGACACAGACCTTGGAAGAACAATTCTCAACGTCATATAGAAAAACAAAAAAACCCATGATAGCTAAAAGAATCCTGTATAATCAAAGAATCTCTGGAGGTATCACCATTCCTGACTTTAAGCTGTACTATAGAGCAATAGTAATAAAAACTGCATGGCATTGGTATAGAAACAGACAGGTTGATCAATGGAATCAAATTGAAGACCCAGAAAGAATCCCACACACCTACAGACACTTGATTTTATCTTCAACAAATGGTGCTGGTTTAACTGGGTATCTGCATATAGAAGAAAGCAAATAGATCCTGCATAGAACTTAAGTCCAAGTGGATCGAAGACCTCAACATAAAACCAGATATACTAAATCTAATATAAGAAAAAGTGGGGAATAACCTTTAATGTATTGGTTCAGGAGACAACTTCCTGAACTGAACACTAAAAGCTCAGGCACTAAGATCAACAAGTAATAAATGAGAAGTTGAGGCTGGAGAGATGGCTCAGTGGTTAAGAGCACTGACTGCTCTTCCAAAGGTCCTGAGTTCAATTCCCAGCAACCACATGGTGGCTCACAACCATCCTATTGAGATCTGATGCCCTCTTCTGGTGTATCTGAGAGAGCAACAGTGTACTCACATATGTAAAATAAATTTAAATAAATAAATAGGAAACCAAAAAGCTTCTGTAAGGCAAAGGACACCATCAATAAGACAAAACGGCAGCCTACAGAATGGGAAAAACATCTTGACCAACTCTACATCCATCAGAGGGCCAATATGCAAAATGTATAAAGAACTCAAGAAGTTAGACACCAACAAACCAAATAACCCAATTAAAAAATGGGGTACAGAGGGCTGAAGAGATAGCTCAGTGGTTAAGAGCACTGACTGCTCTTCCAGAGGTCCTGAGTTTAGTTCCCAGCAACCACATAGTGGCTCACAACCATCTGTAATGGGATCTGGTGCCCTCTTCTACTGTGTCTGAAGACAGCTACAGTGAACTCATAAATAAAATTTAAAAAGGCGGGGGTTGGAGGGTAGGTTACAGAGTTGAACAGAATTCTCAACAGAGAAATCTCTAATGGCTGAGAAACAAAGAAATGTTCAACATCTTTAGTCATTAGGGAAATGCAAATCAAAACAACTCTGAGATTCCACCTTACAACCATCAGAATAGCTAAGATCAGAAACTCAAGTGACAGCACATACTGCAAGAATGTGGAGCACTCCTCCATTGCTGATGGGAGCACAAACTTGTACAACCACTCTGAAATCAATTTGTGTTTCTCAGAAAATTGGGAATAGTTTTACCTCAAAACCCAGCTATACCATTCCTGTGCATATACCCAAAAGAAGCTCTATCATACCACAAGGACACATGCTCTACTATGCTCATAGCAGCTTTATTCGTAATAGCCAGAATTTGGAAACAATCTAGATTTCCCTCATCTGAAGAATGGATAAAGACAATGTGGTACATTTACACAATGGAATATACTATTCAGCTACTAAAACCAAGAGTATCATGAAATTTGCAGGCAAATGGATGAAACTAGAAAATATCATCTTGAGTGTGGAAACCCAGACCCAAAAGGACAAGCATGGTATGTACTCACTTATAAGTGGATATTAGCCATAAAGTACAGGATACCCATGCTACAATCCACAGACCCAAAGAATCTAAGTAACAAGGAGGGTCCAAGGGAGGATACTTGAATTTCACACAGAAGGGGAAATAAAATAGTCATCAGAGGTGGTTGAAGGGAGGGAACCATGTGGGAGAGAGGAGGAGGGGAAATCATGTGTAAGGAGAGCCAGTGAGAGGGGGCCAAGGAGAGTGGGCCGGGAGAGTGAAGGGGCATCTCTAGGACATTTGAGAGTCCTAGAATGGGGGAGGCTCCAGGGAGTCTATATGGGGGACTCTACCTGTGACTCTTAGGAGTGGGGAATATGGAGCCTGAAGTGGCCACCTCCTCCTGTAGCCAGGCAGAACTCCCAGTGGAGGGATAAGGACAGCAATCCAACCACAAAACCTTTGACCCAAAATTTGTCCTGCCTACAAGAAGTGCAAGGACAAAAATGAAGCAGAGACTGAGGGAGTGTCCAACCAGTGACTGGCCCAACTTGAGACCCATCCCATGGGCAAGAACCAATCCCTGACACTATTAACTGTTATGCTTATAGATAGGAGTCTAGCATAACTATCCCCTGAGAGGCTCCACCCAGCAGTTGACCGAAACAGATGCAGAGATCCACAATCAAACATTAGATGGAGCTCAGGGGGTCTTGTGGAAGAATTGGGAGAAGGATTAAGGGACCTGGAAGTGATAGGGACTCCACAAGAAGATCATCAGAGTCAACTAACCTGGACCCTTGTGGGCTCCCAGAAACTGAACCACCAACCAGAGAGTATACATAAGCTGGACTTAGGCCACCCAAACACATGTAACAGATGTGCAGCTTAGTCTTCATGTAGGTCCCCCAATAATTGGAGTGGGTTGGGGGATGGGGGTGGAGAGGTGCTGTTCCTGACTCTGTTGCCTGCCTGTGGATACTGTTTCTCTAACTAGGCTCCATTCTCTGGCCTCAGTGGGATAGGATGTACCTAGTCCTGTAATAAATTGATATGCCAGGGTAGGTTAGTACCCAGGGGAGGCCTCCCCCTTCTCAGAGGAGAAGGGGACTAGAGAGGGGAGGAGGGGCTGTGTGAGTTGGGGACTAGGAGGAGAGTAGGCTGCAATTGGAATGTAAAGTGAATAAATTAAAAAATCAGTGGAAAAAAATAAAACAATACAACCAGTTTGGAAAACAATTGTGGTTTCTAAAAGGATAAGAAATACCAAATGACCATGCTATCACATTTTCAGGCATTGACCCAGAGAAATGAAAGCTTATGTCTATACAAAGACTCACACTGGAATGCACATACCAGGCTTGTTCCTAATAATGGAAAAGAAAAAAAGGAAGAAATGTCTATCAGCAAGTGAATGGATAAAAATAATATGGTATACTCATATAATGAAGACTAGTTAACAATAAAGAAAAAGTAATTAATCATTCCACAGCACAAAGAATGTTCAAATAATCATATAAAGAGTATACAGCATCAAATTCCATTTATATAAAGTTCTAAGGTAGTGTGATGATTTAGGCCCATAATCCCAGCTAATCTGGAGGTTGAGGCAGAACACAAATTCAAGGACAACATGAGCAACTAAACTGCACATTAAATATGTTCTGCCCAATATATATTAATTATATTTTAATAAAAGTATTTAAAAGATGGGCTGCTGAGATGGCTTAGTTGATAAGGACACTTTGCCACCAAGCCTGAGGACCTGAGTTTGATCTCTGAACCTACATGGTAGAAATAGAGAATTTGGGGCTGGAAAGATGGCTCTGCGGTTAAGAGCACTGACTGCTCTTCCAGAGGTCCTAAGTTCAATTCCCAGCAACCACATGGTGGCTCACAACCATCTGTAATGGAATCAGATGCCCTTTTTTCATGTATCTGAAGAAAGCATATAGTGTACTCATATACATAAAATAAATAAATCTTTAAAAAAATTAAAAGTAGAGAATTCACTCCCAAAGTTGCCCTCTGACTTTCATGGTGCATCATGGTGGGCAGACATGCACATACACTGGACATCACACACACACACACACACACACACACACACACACCACACACACACTGGACATCACACACACACACACACACACATACACACACACACACACACACACACACCACATAATGTAAAAAATAACTTTAAAAACACAAAAAAGGGGGCTGGGCGGTGGTGGTGCACGCCTTTAATCCCAGCACTCGGGAGACAGAGGCAGGCGGATTTCTGAGTTCAAGGCCAGCCTGGTCTACAGAGTGAGTTCCAGGACAGCCAGAGCTACACAGAGAAACCCTGTCTCGAAAAAACAAAACAAAACAAAACAAAACAAAAAACACAAAAAAGGTGAACTAAGCCATAATGTGCATAATGCCTTTAACCCCAGCACAGGCAGGAGGAGCTCTAAGTTCAAAGCCTGTTTTGTCTACAAAGGGAGCTCCAGGACAGCCAGGGCTGTCTTGAAAAACCAATAAATAAGTAAACAAACAAATAGCACATACATACATACATACATACATACATACATACAGTATTAGAATTGAAGAATGGAAGGGCAGTAAGGCAGATCTCTGAGTTTGAAGGCAGCCAGGGCCACACAGTAAAGCCCTGTCTTGAAAGAAGGGGGGGGGGGAGGTAGGTATTGTGGTTGGAATAAGAATGCCCCTCCCCCCACCCCATATGCTCATATATTTAAATGCTTAATCACCAAGGAATAGAACTATTTGAAAGGATGAGGAGCTGTGGCATGTTGGAAGAAGTATTTCAGTGGGGGTGGGCTTTGAGGATTCAAGAGCATGAGCCAACTCCAGCCCCTCCTCCCACCCCTCTCTGCCTCTGGATCAGGATGTAGCTCAGCTACTACGCCACCACTCGCCTGCATGCTGCCATGCTCCCTTACATGAGCATAATGGACTAAACCTCTGACACTGTAAACAAGCTCTATATACATTCCTATTACAAAGATTGTCTTGGTAATGGTGTTTATTCATGGCAATAGAACACTAAGACATAAGGGTAAAATTTTTGAAGGTGAGGTCCTACATTTCACAGTCCAAAATCAATACCCAAGCTGGTGTATGTGATGACTTCATCCAATCCCACCACTGCGGCACATCTAGCTTTAAAGTGAAAACAGGGTCAGGAGAATAACAGCTAAACAAAGCAATGATGCCACGGAAGAAAGCGAAGAAGCAGCAATAGATGAAAGTGACTAGCAACCCAGCAAGGTGCCAGTGAGCCTCTTCACCTAAAGAGTCTAGAGTAGACACTGCCCCTTTGGTGGGTCTTCCAAATTTGTATTCTGGGGAACAAATTTGTCAGTTCTATCTATATTTGGGCTTATTCCTCACCTTGATGCCATCAGGAGATAGGAGAACCTTTAAAAGGTGGAGCCTCATGGGAAGTTGCACTGGGGACATGCCCACCTTGGTCCTTTCTTTCTTTCCTTTTACATCTAAGCCATGAGGCTTTGCTCTGCCATTTACTTATTACAGGCCCTAAAATGACAGCCAAACCATGGACTGAAGCCTGTGGAAAATGAGAGCTAAAATAAATGTCTATTAAATTGACTTTCTTGGTATCTGGCATAATAGAAAGCTAATACGGTCAACAGTAACTATAGAACCCGATAAACATTGCTGAATTTTTTTCAGTACTATGGAGTAGGCTCCATATATGCTTTAAAAAAAAAAAAAAAAAAGCATTTCCACTGAGTTATATAGCCGTAGCCTCTTTTACTTTTTTTTTTTTTTTTTTTTTTTGATTTTTCGAAACAGGGTTTCTCTGTGTAGCCCTGCTGTCCTGGAACTCACTCTGTAGACCAGGCTGGCCTCGAACTCAGAAATCTGCCTGCCTCTGCCTCCCAAGTGCTGGGATTAAAGGCGTGCGCCACCACTGCCCGGCTGCCTCTTTTACTTTTAAAAACACTTATTTATTTATTTTTAATTTATGTACTTTGGTGTTATGCCTGCGTGTTTGTCTGTGTGAGGGTGTTAGATCCCCTAGAACTGGAGCTACAGACAATTGTGAAGGCGCCATGTGGGTGTTAGGAATTGAACCCAAGTCCTCTGCAAGAGCAGCCAGTGCTTTTAACCTCTGAACCATCTCTCCAGCCCTCCATTTTTACTTATTTTGAGACAAAGCCTTATAAAGTTGCCCACCTGGTCTTGAACTCACACTGTAGCTAGGACTGGTCTCTAACTCACAGTCTTCCCGCTTCTGCTTTGTGAGTAGTTTTAACTAGTTTTACAATCCTGTGATCCCATCATTTAGGGAGGAAGAGACAGGAGTATTTGATCATGTTCTCCCCTCCCCCAATTCCTCCATAAACTCTTGTTAATTGGACTGAGTGGGATAAAATGGCCTGCAGGATACCCAGGTTCTGTAAGGTGTTTTAAGTGGCTTTTGGCCTAAGAAGGCAGCACAGAATTTATCTCAATGCTCTAAGGCAGAATTCACCCTTGTCAGGCTGATAGGCAAAGAAAAGCTGAAAATGGTGTCGTACATAAAGCTACGAGAGCCAAGATGTGATTCAGCTGTTTGAGCAATCTGGAGAACCCTGTTCTAAAAGGCTTCTTACTTAAACAGTACTCCTAGGAATCTAAATCAACTCTTGGGGTCCTTGAGAAGAATTCCTGCCTTTACTGACCAAACTCTAACCTCAGTTAAATACCTAAACCTGCCTCTAATACAATTTTAACTAAACCACAGGTTTAAAAGGGGAAAGCAATGTAAGCATTTATAACATTAGCAGTATCATATGCTTTGAATGCCAATAATGAGTTCTTCTTATCAATGACATTGTAAAGAAAATAAAACTACTCCTGGTGACACATGCCTGTAATCCTAGCACCTAGCAGGTAGAAACAACAAAATTAGAAGTTCAAGGTCATCCTTGACTACATAGCAAGCTCAAAGTCAGCTTTAACCACCAGAGATCCAGTCTCAAAAGCAAAGGCTGAGCCACACAGTCAGGGTTACTTTTCTGCTCACCTTGACTGCACTCAACAGAAGGAGGACTGCTCTCCTGTTCCCTATGCCCAGTCCAGCAATGCAATATTCTTCAGTGGCTTACTGAATTTCCCTTTTTCTTCTGGGTGTGACTTAGAATTCCCACATCTACATCTGCCTCAATTTGGCCTGCTCAACAAGCAAATCAAGGCCAAAACTCAAAGTGCCATAGACTTCCCAAGAGCCAGTGTGGCTATGTTTCCTATAGAGATCTGAAAACCTGTTAAGGTTCCAAAAGTCACCACCAATTTTCAAATGTGATCAGGATCTCTGAAAGGCACAGTTACCATACAGCTGAATAAAATACTTTTCATAAATTTAACACCGACATGTCTGTGTTTGGAAACTTTGAAAATACATGTTGTATGGTTTACTGCACTGGAAAAGGTGCCAAACAGTTTCAAAGGAGGGGAAGTGTATAACTGTTTCCTTTCAAATGCATTTTCCAATGGGATCCATTCAGGGAAAAGGCTGGAACTAACTAAAACATTATTAAAAACTGTTATGGAAAGAGACAGAGAGATGGAAAAAGATAAACCCCCCAAAGTAAAATATATAACCAAGGAGAAGACAAGCAATCGAGGAGAAAGAAAGGGGACCTGGGCAGAAAGACATGTTGGAGAAGGGAATGGGGTGAGATGGAGTTTCGTCTGGCAGTTTCTGTTCGTGGTTTCATATTGTTGAGGATCAATCGATCAGGACTGCAGCGCTGCTGGCCCAGTGGCATAAGACAAACCACAGAGTTGGCTTCAAGCTCAGCACTTGCGAACTGCTGACCTTCAGTTTTCAAACCAAAAATATTCTTTGGGAAGCAGTAATACCAAGTTCAGTCTAAGCAGCCAGCAAAAGCAAGGATTCCTAACCTGAAGTAACACCCTATCCAGTTACATCAGGCACTCACACTTTGCTAGCATCAACTAAGAAGGAAGTTTGCAAACCTGAAACTACATCCTAACCAAACTCATTCCAGGTTCTGACTCAACCAAGTGGCAACGATAACCAGAAATGCTAGAACAAGTGACATGCTGTTTGGAAGTTGCTTTAACCAGAACCCACTCAAATGGGAAAACCAGTCCTCACCCACACTGCTATTGATCAAGCAATTCTTGCTGAGGTATGACTCCAGTGGAATCTACATACGATGTTTAGAACAGTCTGGTGCTGCCTCACTAAGCCATCTCTCTCTCTCTCTCTCTCTCTCTCTCTCTCTCTCTCTCTCTCTCTCTTTCACACACACACACACACACACACACACACACACACACACACACACACACACCACACACAGTTTCTATGGAGGATTCTTTTGTTTGTTTCCTCCAACACCCCTAAATTCCTCTAGCTAAACCGAGATAGTTCTGAAAATGGAAGAATGTAATCTTTTAGAAACAGGCCTGCTCTCTGGGCAAACTAGATTTTTTTCCCTATGCTAAGTCACTGTGCTTTTGATATGAAGTCTTAGCTCATAAGAATCTATTTTGAAAGGAAGAACAGAACTGCTCCTTATCAGTGCCAAAGTACTTTCTGTTTGAGCTCCTCCAATGGAGAGCTAAACAAATCAATTAAGTTAACTACAAAAAAACGAACAAGATTGAGCTGACAATTGGGATTCTAGAACTCAAAATTCCAGGCAACAGCTCCAGGAGAAAGGGGAAATGTGCCACAGATGGGGCTGTTGGGGCTAATCTGCAGCCTCCCAGTGCTAGGCCACTTACGGCTCAGCCAGCTTCAAACAGTGTAGGGCGGGCAGACCTTGGTGCAAGCTCGCTGAGTTCCAGGACATCATTCTTGAGGGTGTAATAACCATGGGCTGTAGCACACATGTTGAGGGACGAGGGAAAAAAATAAACAGAGAGACAAAAGAATGAGGATGCACTGCCAATTTCAATTGTGCAGCTTTTATTTTTAAATGCTTATCAAGCTGAGAGAGAGCAGAGTTCTTGGAAAACAAGGTTTCCTTTTTTCCAATGCCAGCGTCAAACACCCTCAAGGACGGATGGGCACTACACAGACTGTAACACCAAGGAACGTGGCTTTGCATCCTCTCAACAGCACAGTTCTACAGATCCCACACTGCTCTGATTTCGGCTTAGCTGAGAACTCTAAATAACAGGCCCATTGCCTCTGTTAAAAGCTGTTCTTTTTACGTTTTTAAATCTGGAAACTGACTACATTAGAATTACAGCCCATCACACACCAGCTCTCTTCACTAATAAAATACACGTGTAAAATGCCTAATTATTACTTTTACTGAACTACAGTGCTTAGGGATCAAATACCGGAAGCTGAAGGCTCAACCAGTTGTTAGCTACAGGGTAAGAAGGAGGAGCCAAAGAAGACCTACAGTTAGCAGCAGGAAAGAACATTAGGTCCCGATACAAGCCTCAAGAGCCCATGCCCAAAAGAAACAAAAGGGCACTAACCCTGTTTTTGTTCTGACCAGCTCCACAAGAATTCATGCCATAGTGGCACGTTGGGAGGCCTGGCATGACTTAGGCCTGGATAACTCATGCCCAAGCTCAGCACAAAAAGAAAAGTGTAGTCCAAGACAGATGGATCCTGCCTGATCACTCAGCAGAGAGCCTGGAGAGTCTGACCAGTAAGGAAACAAATAACACATATTCTTCCCCATGCCCCAAACCCTACCAGGTCCCCAAAGAGGCAAAACAAAGAACATCAGAAGCAGGCAATTATACAAGACCTATGTTGTGAAGGCAAGCAGACTACAGCCAGTTCTGGACTGTGCCCCATATCACATCCCAGAACGCTGATCACAATGCTGGAAATATTACTCACAGGATGAGCCAGTTCATCCCTCCTCAGGGCTGGTGCTGAGAAGTCTGATTAGAAACTGGCAGTCAACTCTAACATGCTCATTTATAATAAAAGGTATGCGTTAAACAAACTTGCCAAAACTTTTAACAAATCGTGACTGTCATCCTTATTTTGTGTGTTTCGTTAAAAACAAACAAACAAACAACAACAAAAAACAAAGCACAAGGGACTGAACCTAGGGCCTCATGCATACTAGCCAAGTGATCCACCACTGAGCCATTTCTTCAGCCTGTGACTGTCATTCTTAATCATCCACACAGACTCCTCCTTGGCAGAGCTTGACCATCTCTTAGACACAAAGGTTTTTTCTTTTGCAGGGCACATGAGAAAGCAACTCTGTCATAAAGAAACCCAGGAAGAAAATCTGCAAAGGCAGGTGAGTTAAGCCTGTGGTGGGCATTCCTTCTGGGGATGACCAGCCGGGAACAGTAATTCACAGAGGCAGAGGGGTCTGCAGTCACTCTGCATGCCACATGTGTAACCCTTAAGAAGTGAGGAATGCTCTCAACAGGAAAAACACAGCAGCAAATGCTATGATACCAAAGCCACAACTCCATGGGTCCCTGGAGCCTCTCAAACTAAGCTGCCAGCTAGGGAGCTAACACTAGCTTTGGATGAGACACAGCTCTGGTAGAGTAATTAATTTTTTTCTTAACTAGGATTACATTAATTTTCAAGGACTAATGGAGTCCAGCTGTAATGAGAAGAGCGGCTGCTGATGCACAAAGGCACTTGTGCTTACAACATTATAAACACACACACATACACAGAGAGAACGAGACAGCGAAGGAGACCTATAAAAAGGATCCACTATAACAGGATATTTTTAGTTTCTACAATGCTGCACTAAAAATACAGCCCTGGCTGATACATCATGGCAGAACTATTCTCTCCTTGTCCCTTCAGGAACAGTTTAAAACATTTATTTTTGTTTCCTTTTGCAATGGTCAGAGTAGAGAGAGAAAATAGCAACTCATTGATAAGAGGAAACGAGAGAGACATGAAAAATTGAAAACTACCTAAAAACTCATGGAGAGGTTTATTTTATTAGTTCTTAATAAATATCTTGCAGATTTCCTCAGGAAATACACCAGATCACATGTAAAATAGTTTGATACTGATGTCAACTGCATCAACATATGAAGTCTATTAGGGTGAAGCCGCAGCAGGGTGATCAGCAAGCTGAAAAACTCCACAGTACTTGGGGAGGGGGGTGGATCTCACGGCCTTCCAAATTCTTCGAGAGGTAAAAAAGTCAGCCAAGACACAGAGAGAAAGAGAGAGAAAAAAAAGAAAGAAAGAAAAAAAAAATCCCACATCCTGCTTTCAGCTGCCAGCAATGTGAAGTGCCCAGAGATTAATTCTACGTCTGGCCTGGAAATGTGACTTTAAAGCATGAGGGAGGGGAGGCTGGGGGAAGGGGGCGAGGAGGAAAGAGGAGGGCAGGCTAACTGAGGCTGGCAGCAGGCCACCAACCCCCTCCCAAGCCATGTTTCAATGCAGACAGAAGTAAACCCCAGCAGACAGCAGCGCCTCAGCCTGCCAAGGCCTCACACCAGCTGCAGCGCATCTCCCACCTCTCGCTTTCCTCACGCAGCCCCAAGTGCGGATGGCCTCTGCACATCACTTCCGCTAGGCTTTCTCTTAAAGGACTAGCACACAGATGTAGAGGTATTTCCCTCCCTTAGTAACACACTTCTGTCTTTAGAGGCCAAGAGAGGAAGGTTAAAATGCTGAGAACAGATATCACTCAGGCAAGAAGATCTGCTCCAATCCCCTCACAGATCAGACTGGGTTAAAGAGCACTGGTAATCATGAGACTGGATCTCAGATCCCAACACTACATACATAACAAACCAAGTGACCCACAAACTCCTGTAACTCCACCTCTGAGGATCCAGTATCTTCTGGTTTCCACACATGCATATATAGTCACAGACATAAAAATAAATAAATAAATTGTGGAGAGTAGAAGAAACCCTAAGAATGTGTATTGTTGACATGAACTGGCTATTTCAAAGACCTCAGACTAATTAGAATATTGAAAATTCCCCCACTCCCAAGGGCAGGAGCTGAAGGTGAGAGTCAGAAGGAAATGGCAAAGCCTTCCTCAGGGATCTGAATGTGGATACTTATATCAGCTGCAGAAAATGTCAGGCTGGAGAGATGGCCTAGCGGTTAAGAGCACTGACTGCTCTTCCAGAGGTCCTGAGTTCAAATCCCAGCAACCACTTGGTGGCTCACAACCATCTGTAATGGGATTCGATGCCCTCTTCTGGTATGTCTGAAGACAGTGACAGTGTACTTACATATAAATAAATCTTAAAAAAAAAAAAAGAAAGAAAATGTCCACCATAGCTCCCTTCCTGTTATGTTTACAGCCTAATAATTGTTCCCCTACCTACACAGATTATTCCTTCCAAGATTGGCTAAGCATGTCTCCTTGATCCATTTGTGCACCATAAACCCTGCCTCCTTGCTTATCTGTGTGTGATGGCCTTGCCTCCTTGTTCAGCTGTATTTAATAACCCAATCTCCCCATTCAAATCTATATAAGCACAATTATTTCTGGGTGCTGTGATTTCTCCATCAGAAATATCCAGGACCACCTGACCCCAGCTTTCCTGTACATGTGTCTATATGTCTATCTTTTCTTCATTTCCCTCACCACTCCAGTTCATCTGTCTCTGTAATCTTGCTGGAGATAGTAGTAAATAATTTTAAAAAACACAAATACAAACAAGGAATTACCAGTTTGAGACCAGCAAAGATGGCTCAGAGGGTAAAGGTTCTTGTCATGCAAGCCTGGCCATCCATTTAATTCCTAGAAACCACATGAAAGCGGAAGGACAGAATCCACTCCAAAGTTGTCCTCTGACTTTTACATCAATATGTCACACACTCCCCCCATAATAATAAATGAAAAACTACCAATGAATATAGCAAGTACTTGTTATACTTACTATCTGCTCAAATAAATTGATGTAAAATCTACTAGGCTGTATATAAGACTATATATAGAGCCTTTAATGGTTAATAAAATTTTGGGAAAAAATGTCATTCTTCCTAACAGTCAACAAAATGTAATTTACAATAAGACAGGTTTGAAGACAGCTTGGTAGTTTCTTACAAAATGTAGCATCAGCTGGGCATGGTTAATTACATGTCTATAATCCCAGTACTCCAGACTGCTGAAGCAGGAGGATCAAGTTTTCAAGGCCAGCCTGTCTCAACAAAACTAGAGTGGGGAGATAGTTAACTCAGTAGGTAGGACCTCATACTCTGCAAGCATGAGGATCCAAGTTCAAATCTCCAGCAACCACATAAATCACTGAACGAAGCTGTTATGCCTATAACCGCAGCATTCAGGGGCAGGACAATCTGCCCCTGCTATTACAAAAATGGAGAGCTTCTCATTCACTGATAATAAGGATAATAAGTCAGAGTGTCACAAAGGAACACACCCACTGTCCATGTCTGGCCTCTCCAAGTGTTCCAGCTAGCTACACACATACACACACACACACACACACACCACTCTAAAGACCCCAAAACAAAAAACTAAGGTACTCTAAATATATTATTGACCAGCTATCAGGTTGCCAAATATTCAATCAGATAGTAAAAACCTTAGGTCTGCAACAATAACCTGTACATGGATGTTTTAAACAATCATACTTAGAATTGCCAGTACTTGGAAACAATCAAGATGCATTCCAGTAATGTAAATTAATAAACTGTAGGATAGCCAGACAACAGAATATTCATCATGGGCTGGAGAGAAGGCTCAGTGGTTAAGAGGACTTGTTCTTCTTGCAGGGAACTCAGGTTTGGTTCCCAGATCCAACATGGGGGATCCAGGGGATACAATAACCCTCTTTTGACCTTCATAGGCACCTAGGTACAAAAACAGTATAAGCAAGCAAAACAATTACATAGCTAAATATGGTGGTTCACAAATTTAATCCCAGCCATCAAGAGACAGAGACAGGCAGATCTTTATGACTTCAAGACAGGCTGGTTTACACAGTGAGTTCCAGGCCAACCAAGTGAGACCCTGTCTCAAACCAAACCAAACCAAAACAAACCAAATATGAGTAAATATCAGTAACTGAAAGACGGCAGCATGAAAGGGACACAGTTTATGATTCCAACTATATGACAATATGGAAATTACAGAGATATATATGGTAAAAAGATTAGTGGTTACCTAGGAGCCAAAAGAAATAGATGCTAAGACAGCATATGAGCATTTTTAAGGACAGCAAAACAAATTCATAGCCATGGTAATAATAGATATATGTCACTGTATATTTTTCAAGACCCATAAATGAAAACAAACATAAAATGTACAAAAGTAAACATGAATATAAACTGCGTATTCGAGGCGTTATGTCTACTAAAAGTGAGTACACATGATCACTTTGGCGTAGGCGTCTGACAGTGGAGGAGGTTGTACGAAGGGAAAATGGATAATGTGGGACTTTTCTATGTCTTGTATTCAATTTTGCTATGAACTAGAAACTAACATAAGTTCTAACTTAAGGAAAGGATAAGTTTTCCTATATTTTGTTTCAACAAATATATGAAAGCCTACATTAGAAAAACACCATAAAAATTAAAATGCTCACTGTCCATTTGAAAGTAGTCTTTGAGTCGGGTGGAAGTGGTGCACAACTTTGACCCCACCATATGGGAGGCAGAGGTAGGTGGATCTCTGAGTTTGAGGTCAGCCTGGTCCCAAGAGTTCCAGGACAGCCAGGGATACATAGAGAAACATTGTTTAAAAAAAAAGAAAAGAAAAGAGAAATAAAGAAAAATGGTCCTTTTTGGACATCCTTAAACATTGCTGTTAAAAATGTCAAACTGAGGGCTAAAAGTGGCTTAGTGAAGAGCACTGTTCCGGAACCCACATGGTAACTCAGTCAGCCTCAATCCCAGTGCTGGGGAATCCCATTCCATTATGCACATCCATATGCAGGCAAGGCACTCACACATAAAACAAATTACAATAAAGTAAAATAAAATACAAGCTGAGAACAAGTGTAATTATTTGTTAGAGTGCTGGTCTAGTGTGCATGGGGCCCTGAGTTCAATCCCCAGGACAGCACAAAGCAAAAGCAAACCTCAGGAAAATAAGGAGGACAAGGTCATCCTCATCTACACAGAGAGGTTCAGGCAGCCAGGGAAACATAAGACCCTGTCACCAAAACAAAACAAAAACATATATACTGGTGCTGGAGGTGCAGATCAGTTAGCAGAGTGCATGCCCAACAAGCATGAAGCTCAGTCCCCAGCACTTCACAAAACTAGGCATAGTGGCTATACCTCACCTCCGTTACCCAGCATTGGGAACCAGCCAAAGCTGTAAGAGATCATCTCCTCTCAAAAGATAAAAATGGAAACTGGCTAAGTGTGATGGTGCAATCTGCAATCCCAGCTACCCAGGAAACTCCGGAAAGAGAATCACAAGTTCTAGGTCAAGCTGGGCAAGTTAGAGAAGGAAAACTTTTGAAAAGGGCTAGGAGTGTGGTTCAATAGTATATTCACTGTAACTTATAGTATACTTACACAACTTATAGTTTACTTACAACTTTTATGTGTTAAATATAACTTAAGTTGTAAGTTAAATTATACTTAACACATAAGAGGCCCAAGGGTCATTCTCTACTATTTCACCCTCCAAAAGAGTTAAACTAGTATTGCTTCTAAGAAAGTATCTAGCATCATTTATCAGAACTGTTGATAGACTTCAAATTTTTTAATGCAACAACTAAACATATAAAAATGTATTGGATGTAGTGGTTCTCACCTGGAATTCCATTATGTGGGAGAGGAAGGCATGATGATAAACCCAAGTATAAAGTAAGACCCTGTTTTAAAAAGCCAACAGTCACTATGGAAATCACTGTGAGGTTCCTCAGGAAGCTGGGAATCCATCTACTACAAGATCCAGCTATAGCCGGGCAGTGGTTGGCACACGCCTTTAATTCCAGTACTTGGGAGGCAGAGACAGGTGGGTTTCTGAGTTCGAGTCCAGCCTGGTCTACAGAGTGAGTTCCAGGACAGCCAGAGCTACACAAAGAAACCCTGGCTCGAAAAACCAAAAAATAAAAAATAAAAATAAAAAAAATTAAAAAAAAGAAAGATGAAATTAGAAGACAAATGGATAGAGGTAGAAAAACAACAACAACAACAACAAACCAAAAGCCATCCTGAATGAGGAAACCCAGATCCAAAAGGTAAATATTGCACGTTTTCTCTTATACGTGGATGTTAGCTTTTAAGCTTTTAATATGTGTACTACAATCAGAATCACCACAGGTTAGGTACATAGCAAGGGACAGGGGAGGGGGAGGGAGGAGGGGGGAAAGGAAAGAGTCTCCCAGGAAAGGGAGAGATAAAGGGGAAACTAGAATAAGAGGATTAATATAGGGAGGGGGAGGGGAAGGCAAGGTAAAGGAGGGATTCTGGAGAGGGAACTAACACTAAAGGCTCCCTAAAAAAAACATATATAAACCTATTGCTGTAGAAACTTCTTTAAATATATGCATGTATGAAAAGAATTTAGAGAAGTCACCACATACCACATAATGGGGGAATCAATGACCCAACTAGACATCTGATGCCACCAAACAAAACCTCCAGTGCCGAGAATGGGTTACATCTTGTTGAGTTGTTGGCCAAAGGGGTTCCTATTGAATATGACAGGCTATTGCTAAGGTTATTGGTTGCTCACCAAAACCCGTTGGTAAGGCCCTATTACTGAAGACACTTAAGACATCAAACATGGAGAAGTTGAGCTAGTGCTCAACTAGAAGCCTTAGCCCCACTATCTAGCTAGCATTCATGGCTGGAAGGTATTCTCTGCAATCCCAAAAGAGAAAGGTAGTCATCCAATTACAAACCCTATAACCTACAATAGTGACTTGCCGGCAAGATATACTGTGCCATAGTGGCATAAATATTACAGGAGTAAACAACTACTTTTTTAAAAATTGGATTTAAAGCCCACTCCATAACATGAAACCCATATCTGACACTGCTAATGTGGCCAATAACCTGAGACTGGATAGGTTATGGACCTAGAAGAAAGCCTAATACTATTTATTATTCTGCTAATGGAAAGTAGCCATAAAATGTCTCATAATGATATATTACTATACCCACAGATCAGTGCTTTGCTCAACCCTTATCAGAAAAACAGATTTTTTTGCAGTACATAGTTATTAAAACCGAGACCCACAACCGGACAGTACGCAGAGAGTGATAAGTGAGAGACTGTAGCCTTCGATCTTAAATGGAATGTCTTTATCAAAGTCCTCCCCTCAAGGCTGAGAAACCTGCATAGAAGAGCAGGCAGAAAGGTTTGAGTCAGACACAACAGGAGTGGTGCACATATGAACTCACAGAAACTGTGGCAACAAGCACAGACCTGCTCAGGTTCAAGCCAGATAAGAATCCTAGCAGTGAGAGAAGGAAGTGGACACAGGGTCCCACCTCTAATTAGGAAGCTATTTGCAATTGATATCTGACAGCAAATGGAAAATCAGTGCTTCTCCAATGGAGTGTCCCCGGGTATACCAACCACACTCTACGGCAGGCCCATGCCTAGGAGTAGCTGGCCAACACAAAATGAACTCAGATTTTCTTGTGGGCTTTTTGTTTTGTGGGTTTTTGTTATTGTTTTGTCTTTGATTTTTTTTTTTGTTTTGGTTTTTGTATTTGTTTTTGAGAGAGAGAGAGAACACACAGGAAGTTGCTTGGATAAGAAGGTAAGGAGGATCTGGGAGGAGTTGGGAAAGGGGAAAAACATGACCAAAATATATTACAAAAAAAATTTTTAGGTGAATAAAGGAGAAATAACACTGCTGAATTTTGAAGATAATGATATAGTTAAATCCTAAAGAAACATGCAAAATAAAGTTCTGTGAAAACACAAGCCATTATAAATCAATGAATATTCTAACCAGACATGGTGGGCCATGCCTTTAATCACACCACCAGGAAGGCAGAAACAGGTGCATCTTTTTTGTGAGACCAGCCTGGTCTACACAGTGAGTTGTAGGACAGCAAGGGCATAATACAATCCTGTATCCAAAAATAGACAGATGATAGATAGATAGATAGATAGATAGATAGATAGATAGATAGATAGATAGATAGACAGACTGACTAATAAGAAATGCAAACACAAATTTTATGGGTAAAGTTTTTAATTACAATTCTGTGCGCGGAGGCACACGCCTATAATCTCAGCACTTAAGCAGCTAAGAAGAAATCCAAAGCCAGACCAGACTACATAGAGTGGCCTGCCTCCAATAAACAAACAATATCACAAATGAGGACCTTACACCCTGAACACTCATTAGTAAAACGTAGCACAACCAAACATCTTATATTCAATATCTTTTTAACTGTGTGGAAATCCTTGAATATACATAAAGAAACCAAAAGAACTTCATTGACAGGAAGTTGGCTTAGAAGTATCTTCTTCCACTTTGTTACCTTTTTTTTAGTCTGCTAAATAATTTTAAAAATTACTTAGTTTGTGTAAACAGGATAGAAATGCTCTAAGATGACAGTAGAAATATGGTAACTGGATACAGAAGAAAAATTAAAAGTATCAGGCAGGTAAAGATGATAATAAAAGATTAAAATCTTAGGAGACTAGATGAGAAAGGACATATACTTTTCTGAAGAAATTTTACTTCCTAATCTAAAGATAATAGCTCCATGATTAGTGGCAAATACCAAAGCACACTTAATGTATTTTAATTTAATGTTAGGATGTAAAAACATATAACTGGAAATGATATTTTCAGGAAAATAACCTTAATAAAAACCATGAAAGTACAGTAACAGTATGATAATTAGTAATAACCCAGTGAAGAGAGAGCTAGAGAGATGGCTCAGTGAGGAGGGAGCTAGAGAGATGGCTCAGTGAGGAGGGAGCTAGAGAGATGGCTCAGTGAGGAGCCAATGCTCTTCACATGAACCAAGTTTGATTCCTATCCTCTATCCACGGCTTACAACCATATGTACCTCCAATCCCAAGAGATCCAACACCCTCTTCTGGCTTCCATGGGTACCAGGCACACATGTGGTACACACACATGCATGCAGGCAAAACACCCAATATACATGCTATTAAAATAAAGGTTAAAAAATTTTAAGATAATAACCCAGCAAACAAATGTCATGACTTTTATTGCTCAGACCAACTTACTAACAAGCAAGTGTTTGGTTTGAACATCACACACATTCACTGAAAACTTACAATGAGCCAGTCACTCTTCTAGATGCTCAATACTTCACTGAAGACAACATGCCAAAAACAAAACAAAATCAAACCAAACAAACAAACAAACAACTATCTGCAGGGCACTTACCTTCTTGCATGGTAGTAGAGAGAAGTAAATAATAAACATATGCAGAGAAAGTTGCATATTCTTTACCATCTGGCACATATGAGGGCAGAGCAGGAAGATCAGAGTGTAGTGTGGAAGCAGAAAACAACCATATTAAATAGTATGGTTGGGTCAGGCTTCACAGAGACTACATTAACAGAGGACAGATGATGAGGGGTTCACCACTTGGCTGGACATAATAGTCCAAGTAGTAAAAATAGTACTGAAAAAGCCCAAAGGTTGAAGAGTCTCCAGCTTATCATAGGACCCGCAAGAAGACCAATAGAGCTAAAGCAGAGTAAATAAGATGGGAGAAAACAGAAGTGAATAGGGTAAAAAAAAAAAAAAAAAAAAAAAAAAAAAAAAAAGTGAAGGGAAGTCCTCACAGGGAGTCCTTGTTAATAGGTTGCTACTGTAAATAAAACAGAAAGCTAGTTGAGATTTTGAACAGAGGAGTGACACAATCTGATATTTTTAAAAGAATCCCTGCTTGACAAAGAGAGGTTTTTGTGTGTATGCATGTATGTGCACAGGTTGTGTGCCTGTGTTTAGAAGAAAAGGGAGCACCATTAAGGTTGACAGGGGTTGGACGAAGGTGCCTGAAACCAAGCCTTAAAGACCTGAGTTTGATCCCTTGAGCCCACATGGTAAGAGAGAACTGACTCCTACAAGTTTTCTGTCCTCTGTATGTACCATAGTAAATTTGAGCATGTGAATGCACACATGCATACATGTACAATCAATCAATCAATCAATAAAACTTTTTTTAGGGGCTGAAAAGATGGGTTAGCTGTTATGAGCGCTGGTTGCTCTTCCAGAAGACCTGGATTTGACTCCTGGAACTCACAGCAGTTCATAACCATCTCTAATTTCAGTTTCAGGGGATTTGAAGCCCTCTTCTGACTCCGCCTGCACCAGGCACACAGAAGGTGCACATATACACATAAAAGTAAAACACCCATAGACATAAAATGTTTTTTTTTAAATGAGTGAGCAAAAGGAATAATGAGGGATCACTTAGAAATTTCAAAACTGGGCTGGAAAGATGGCTCAATGATTAAGAGTACTAACTACTCTTCCAGAGAATGTGAGTTCTGTTCCTAGCACCCACATTGTGACTCACAGCCATCTCCTGTTCCAGGAGATCTGGTGCCTTATTCTGACCTCCACCTGCACCAGGAACACAAATGGTGCACATACATACATGCAGGCAAAAGCACGCATGCATAAAATAAAATAAGTAGATAAAAATATTTTTTAAAAGGTTTCAAGGGCTGGAGAGATGGCTCAGTAGTTAAGAGCACTGACAGCTCTTCCAGAGGTCCTGAGTTCAATTCCCAGCAACCACATGGTGGCTCACAACCATCTGTAATGGGATCCGATGCCCTCTTCTGGTGTGTCTAAAGACAGTGACAGTGTACTAACATACATAAAAATAAATAAATAATAAAAACTTTCTAGATTTTTCTCCCTCCCACTCTTGAAGATTTAACCACAATGGATAATCTGGTCATGTGTGCATGGAAGGTTTTTCTTCCACTAAGGAGTCTTGAAGAAATGTGGCAATGACCTGAGTGTGTACTCTTAGCAGGCATCTCAAAAATAAGTTACCAAACATTTTCCTGTGCTCAATGCCCTGACATTAATTCTGGGCATCACCCTCTCTCAGGGGAGAGGTGAAAAGAGGTTATGCAGAACAGACAGTGATAACAAGGTGATGCCACAGATGTGTCTCATAGAAGTCTCCAGTGAATTCAGCTCATAATACTCTGTGGTGATTTACTCTACCCTACCAATGTCAGCTGGAGAAGAGAGGAAGAAAGCCGACACAGCCTTCAGCCTTGGGCAGGCATTATGAGATCTTTTTCCCTCCGTCCCCCTGCCAGCCCCTCCTCTCTTTTAACCACTGCTCCTTCCCTCAGAAGCCAAAGTGTGAACAGCACGTGTCTAGATTTTAGAAAGCTATCCAGCAGTTGGACTCCCAGCAGCGTGTCAACTGCTGCATCTGCTGCTGGCACTTGGGGCAAGGGATCACACGGGCATTTTCTGAACATAAGCTTTAAAATGAGGAGTCTTAGATCTGAAGGGAGGACTTAACCAAGCTAAAAAGCTCCAATTACTGTAAATACATTCCAAAACATATGACTGTCTGCCTTTTAAAGAGGAAATTGAGACATGCAAGCAACCAAACAGCTCTAAGAGCAGCAGCAGTCAAGAATAAAAGCACAGAGCACCCTGACTAATGGAAAGGATTTTATGGGCCAATAGGGTTCAGCAGATATGTAATGTAATGTGGCTGAAACAAGAGAGCCCTCTTTTCCAGGTCACTAGCTCACACTCTCTTGGAAATAAATGATAGCCATCACTTCAGCTGCAGACTTCTCCCTTGCTTTCCAGTACCTTTTTCTCTCACCCAATTAGCTCTCAGAGTGTTGGTCCTGCACACCAAACACTTCTGGGGAAAACTGACAAGTATGAACCTTATCATTTCATCTGCCATAAGACAAGAATATAAATGGCCAGAAACTGGAAAAGGACAGAGGAAACTAACTGTCCTTGCCTTTCTGCATATGGGTGCTCTAGTCACACTGATGTTACACAAAAAAGAGCCAGGTGTGGACTTGATGCCTGTCATTCCAACACTCAGGAGGCTGACTTGAGTCCTAGACCAGCCTGACTACGATCAGGAATTGTGATAAATAAAATAGTAATAATAATAATAATAATAATAATAATAATAATAATGATAATGATGAAAAAACAAAGGAAGGAAGGAGAAGAAAAAGGAACCCCAGCATTTTCTTTGGTAAACTAAATACACAGAACGGCTCTCTGAGAAAGACAACAAAGTATTCAGGAAAATGTACTTTCAAAATCCTAAAGCACTGATGATGACTGGCATAGCGGAGCACACCTTTAACCCCATCACTCAGAACACAGAAACAGATGAGTCTCTTGAGTTCGAGGCCAGCCTGGTCTACAGAGTGAGTTACAGATTGCCAGAGCTACACGGAGAAAAGAAACTCTGTCTCGAAAAAACACCATGAGGATCTTTTGAGAAAAATTTTTTCTGACATTGATTTATGTTGTGTGTGTTAGGGGAGGTCTGGTGCTCAGAGGACAACTTTGGGGAGTTAGTTCTCTCCTTTCACCATCTACGTGGCACCCGAAGATTAAATTTGGGTTGTCAGGCTTGATATTAACTGTCTTTATCTGATGAGCCATCTTGCTAGTCCTAAAACAGACTCTTTTAAAGATTAAATAAAGGTAGTATGGCCATACAATCTTGGGCCTCGGGAAATGTGTTACTTTATGGAGTTAAAACTTTTTAAGCACAGAAACAAGAGAAGCTAAACGTGCAGCATAAGGCTGAAGTTCCACAAGGCTGTAGCTAAAGCAGCCATTTCATATCATAGTGTCTAAAGTAAGTATGTTCAATATATTTCAAAGAAATAAAAGGTAAGCTAACAAATGCTCAGAGAACAAGAAATTAAACAAAACAATCAAAGCATATAACAAAAGTCTAACGATAAAAATGTACAAAATAAAAGTCTCAATGGAGCATATTTAGCAGTAGATTAAATATAGTTAAGTGAAAGTTTGATGAAGTAGAAAAAAGAGTCATGGAAATTATCTGGATGCAGCACACACACACACACACACACACACACACACGGGTGGGGGCACTTAAGAAACATCAAAGACAATGAAAGGATAGCATAGAGAGCATGGAGATGAAGTATTGGGTGGGAAAGGACTAAGAACTTCCTAAGACTTATAGGGAAAAAATTTAAAGACACATGAAACCCACCAAATTCCCAGCCAGAAAATAAAACACAAATCCAGACAATCACTAAATCCAAAAGTTTTGGGTTTTTTAAAAAAAACATTCATTTATTCATTCATTGAACAGAATATACATGCCATGGCACATCTGTAGAGATCAGAGGACAACTTGCAGAAGTTGGTTTTCTCCTTCTACCTTGTAAGATCTGGGAATTGAATTCATGTTTCAGGCTTGGCAGCAGCACTTTTACCTTTGAGCCATCTCATTAGCCTGTTTGTTTGTTTGTTTGTTTGTTTTGTTGTGGTTGTAAACATAAAAAGCATGGGGTGGGATTGCTTTTAAAAAAGAAATAAAAGATAGCTGATTTCATTCAGCAACAGTGGGAACTCAGACAGCAACCATTCTTAAGTGGCTACAGAAAACTTAAAATTCTGTTACCAACAAACACAACTTTTTAGGAGATAAGGTAAAACAAAGCCTTTTCGGGCAAACAAAAACCAATGTTTTAGGCTGGGAAGATGGCTCAGTGACGTTTGAGGACCAGAGTTTGTGTCTGTAGCACTCATGTGAATGCTGGCCCAGCAGCAGAGATCTGTAGCCACACACTACTAGAAGAACGGAGGAACTAGCTGGCCAGCCAGCCTAGGTTCACTGAGCAAGCTCCAGGTTCACTGAGACTGTGTTTCAAAAAATAAGGTGGAGAGTGATAGAGAAGAAACCCAGCATCAACCTCTAGCTTCTACACATCACACACAGTAATAAACATCTGAATACACACACACACACACACACACACACAGATACACACATGCCAAAAAAACGAAGAAAGGAAAGAAATTTCTCATCAAAGATCTTTACTAAATAAATTTTAAAGAATCCAGTCAGAAAACAATCGCTGGAAGAGTGTAAAATGGGGAGAAAATGTATATAATAGGACAGAAGTAGTAGGACATGCCTGTAACTCTGAAGCAGGAGGGTAACAAACCTGAATCCAGCTGGGGCTACAGGGAAAGGTTTGATCTTAACAAAGAAACAATAAACTCATCTTACTTGAAAGTGAAAAAGATATGAGAATATACAAAAGAAAATAAATAAAATTTCAGTGTTCTGTGGTGCAGTCCTTGCTTTGTTAGGGTGAACAGAAAAGTGCTGATTAATTTTTATTCTTGAGAAGGTAATTATATATAGTATAGTTCCTAGCGTAGTCACCTCCCCAAATGGAAATATTGAGGAAGGTTATGAAATGAAGTAAACAAAGCAAATCTATCCAAAAGAAAGTAAGAGAGGCTGTGGAAAGAGCTGAGTGGAACAGTGTTTGTGTAGACACACAAAGTTCTGGATCCTCACCACAAAAACAAAGAAACACAAGTAAGAAAGGACAAACATAATTGGAATCACTGGGACAAAACAACTGTAAAACTACAGATTCTGCACAGAGCTCTGACTAATAACAACTTGGTTTTTAAAATGGCCAAGAGATCTAACTTACCAAGCAAGATACACACATGAAAAATCAGTAATTAGGGAAATATGATTTAAAAGCAACATGAAAAGATGCTAGAACAGCTAAAACAGAAATTAACAGGTGAGGTGGTGGTGACTCATGTCTTTAATCCCAGCACTTGGGAGGCAGAGGCAGGTGGATTTCTGAGTTTGAGGCCAGCCTGGTCTACAGAGTAAGTTCCAGGACAGCCAGGGCTACACAGAGAAACCCTGTCTCGAAAAACCAAAATAAATAAATAAATAAATAAATAAATAAATAAATAAATAAATAAATAAATATTAATTAATTAAAAAAAATAAAGTGGACCTCTCAAAGACTTTGGTGAGTGTTAAGTATCTAACCACCAAGGAAAACAGAGCAGTTTCTTATGGAATTAAATATAGACCTTTGTATGATCTAGCAAATCCAATCCTAGGAATTCACACAAGAGAAATAAAAATATATCCACTCAAAGGCATATATATATAAATGTTTATGACAGTTTAATTTATAATGGTTCAAAACTAGAAACAATCCAAATGTTAACAGATAATAGAATTAAAAAACAAAACAAAACAAAAAGCAGGTCTGGAAGATGGTTTAGCCGGTAAACGTGGTTATCATACAAGCCTGACAATCTGGGTTTGATACCCAGAACCCATTCCATAAAGAGAAGCCTCTCGACAAAGCTGTACCACATGCATGCCCACACTCACGGATCATATACAGGACAACAGTAAATAAAAGGTTTAGATGCAGTAAAGAATAAAATACCAACAAAATAGACCACACATAAATCTCAAAAGCAATCTACTGAGCCTGACGCAAAAAAGCAAGCATTGTATGATTCCATTAACGTGAAACTCTAGAAAAGACAGAGCTAACTACAACAAAAGAAAGCAAATCAGTGGTTGCCAAGGGCCAGAGGTAAAGATGAACAGATGGGCTCAACAAGAATTGTATGGGGGGGCAAGGCTGGAGAGGTGACTGAGCAGTTAAGAGCATTGGCTGCTCTCTCAGACGTCCTGAGTTGAATTCCCAGCAACCACATGGTGGCCCAATATCATCTGTAATGGGATCTGATGCCATCTTCTGGTGTGTCTGAAGACAGCAACAGTGTACTCATAGATAAAATAAACAAATAATGCTTTAAAAAAAAAGAATTATATAGGATAATGAAACTGTTTTTTGTTTTATTTTGGTTTGGTTTTTGGTTTTTCAACACAAGGTTTTTTTGTATAGCCTTGACTATTCTTGAACTAACTCTATAGACCAGGCTGGCCTTGAATATACAAAGATCCCACTGCCTCCTGAGTGCTGTGATTAAAACTGTGTGCCACTACAGTCCAGCTGTTCTGGAGCTTGACTGTTGTTGTGGATTTGGTTTAACACTTGTATTATATTAACTGGGTTCCCAAAATTGCACAAGACTCCGTATGTAAGTCCCTGTTCCCAGTTGGCTTTGATTAGTAAAAAAAAGTTGCTAGAAGCCAATGGCTGAGGAGAAAGACAGAGGCGAGACTTTAGGATCTGTGGGCAAGGGGACTGAGGGAAGGAGGAGAACCACCATGCCAGGGAAAGCAGAAAGATTAAGCCTGAGAAGTGCAAGAGAGACAACCAACATGTAAGAGTCTGGGATGATGACCCAGGAGGGCTACAGGCCTGGGTCTGGGGCAGCCAAGATGGAATATAGGTTTTAGTAAGTAATAATTCAGGAATATTGGAGGGGAGAATTATGCTAACCATGTGGAAGTTTGGGAGCAGGCCCACCACTGAGCTGCTTTGGGCACATTTTGAGGAATCCAGAATATTGGGGCAGGTCCCGAGGAACTTGACCTGCTGCCACCTGGGCAATTAGAGTAGCGCTAATTAATCACTTACTGCAACAGATTGTGATAGTTACTTGGGTATATATGTTAACCAAGCCTGGTGCTAACAAATATTTTTAAAAGTGTTCACCACCAATAATCATCAGGGAAATGCAAATTAAAATTACTTAAGATTTTATCTTACGGCGGCCAGGAACCTCAGCTTGGGCCACAGGGCTCCACAGCTAATTAGCACCGGGACAAAGATCCCTCTCAGGAGATCGCAAGAGCCAGGAGAGGGCCAAAGACACGCCCCACAGCTCACCAGGTACTGCCCCGAACCCGCGAG
>CM052710.1:43463073-43495293 GCA_028551405.1 Uromys caudimaculatus
ACACATGGAAGCTGAACAATGCTCTACTCAGCGACAACTTGGTCAGGGAAGAAATAAAGAAAGAAATTAAAGACTTCCTTGAATTTAATGAAAATGAAAGTACAACATACCCAAACTTATGGGACACTTTGAAAGCAGTGCTAAGAGGAAAACTCATAGCTTTGAGTGCCTCCAAAAAGAAACTGGAGAGAGCATACACTAGCAGCTTAACAACACATCTGAAAGCCCTAGAACAAAAAGAAGCTAATACTCCAAAGAGGAGTAGAAGGCAGGAAATAATCAAACTCAGGGCTTAAATCAATCAAGTAGAAACAAAAAGAACTATACAAAGAATCAACAAAACCAGGAGTTGGTTCTTTGAGAAAATCAACAAGATAGATAAACCCCTAGCCAGACTAACCAGAGGGCACAGAGACAGAATCCAAATTAACAAAATTAGAAATGAAAAGGGAGACATAACAATAGATTCTGAGGAAATTCAAGAGGTTCTGCTCTTCAAGAGGTTCTGAGTTCAATTCCCAGCAACCACATGGTGGCTCACAACCATCTGTAATGGGTTCTAATCCCCTCTTCTGATGTGTCTGAAGAGACCTACAGTGTACTCACATAATATAAATAAATAAACCTTTAAAAAATATTAAAAAGAAAGAAAAAAAGAAAACAGTTGAGCACTGTAGCCCAAACTTTAAATCCTAGCACCAGAGAAGCAGAGGCAGAAACTCTTAGTTCAAGACCAGTTTAGTCTACATAATGAGTTCCAGGCCAGCCAGGATAATACAGTGAGACCCTGTCTCATAAACAAAATAAAGACAACAAATGTTGGTAGGGATATGGGGAATAAGAAACCTAATGAATGTACTATTACTGGAAGTGGAAACTGGTACAGCCATTATGGAAATCAATATGGAAGTTCCTCAAAAAACTAGAAATAGACCTACCATCTACAGGCATACCACTCCTGGGCATATACCCAAAGGACTCTTTTTTCCTACTACAGAGACACATTTTCATCCATATTTATCACTGCTCTATGGTTAGGACAGGCTTAGATGCTCATTAGCTGATGAATTGTTAATGAAAATGTGGTACCTACATAGAATGGAATTTTATTCAGCTGTAAAGAAAAATGAAATTGGTTGGGAGGCAGAGGCAGATGGATTTCTGAGTTCGAGGCCAGCCTGGTCTACAGAGTGAGTTCCAGGACAGCCAGGGCTACACAGAGAAACCCTGTCTCAAAAAAAATAAAATAATAAAAAAAATAAAAAGAAAAAAAAGAAAAATGAAATTGGGCTGGAGAGATGGCTCAGCAATTAAGAGCACTGACTGCTCTTCCAAAGGTTCTGAGTTCAATTCCCAGCAACCACATGGTGGCTCACAGCCATCTGTAATGGATCTGATGCCCTCTTCTGGTGTGTTTGAAGACAGCTGCAGTGTACTCATATACATAAAATAAATAAATAAATCTTTAAAAGAAAAAAGAAATCACAAAACTTCCATGTAAATTAATGGAGCTTAGAAACATTATACTCTGAGGAAACCCAAACCCAGAAGACAAGTGTTGCATGTTCTCACTCACATATGAATTTTAGCTTTGAATATCTAGATTTGTTTGTTTAACTTTGGAATACCTGTAGAATCCAGGAAGCTAGAAAGAAATTATTGATGGGGAGGGAGAAAAAGATCTTAAAGGGGGGGGAAATAACAAAACACAGGCAATATGAAGGAGAACGGAAGAATAATGGGGAGGGAGGTGTAAAGTAGGAGGGGGATTGGAGAGTAAGACAAGGAACAGAGCTGGGGAGGGACAACTAACACTAAGGACCTTTGAAAAAGACTTATGGAAGCACATTCATATTCCTTCATTCTCGCCTCCGTCTGTGTCTCCCCCCCCCTTCTAATTCAAATAAAGTAACTGGAGTTACCCTATAGAGCAGATTATGCTCATCACAGAAGCCATGGGTTGCCAAATGCAAAACCCATTGTCAGGTATGGGACACCTACTCTTGAGTTGATCAGAGGCGTCCTGGAGGACATCAGAATAATTCAGGCTATTGCCATTGCTCCTGTTTGCCCACCATAACTGAATGTGAGGCCCTACTGGTAAAGACACTACACATACTGGTCACAGAACATGGAGAAATAAAATTGGTGTTGACTAGAAAACTCTTCCTGCTGGTTAGCTTTCATGGTACTAGAAGGTGTTATATATTCTGCTGTGTGGGAGTGGGGGTGGGGGAAGTGATCAACAGTTTTAACTAATCACAAACCTATTGATCTACAATAAAGGCATGGCAAGATGAGCCATTGGTGCAACAGTGGCAAGAATGCTCTAAGGGTACCAATCACTTCCTGATTGCACTTAAGGTCCAGTGCATGATACTGTAAATCTGGCCAACAACTCATAGCTGGGGAAATCACAGGCCCCAAGGGTAAACCTACTAATATTTCTCAGCTAAATGAACATAGTATTAAACCGCCCTCTAAATTTTTATGTCTGGGTCTGGAGAGATGGCTCAGTGGTTAAGAGTACTGACTGCTCTTCCAAAGGTCCTGAGTTCAATTCCCAGCAACCACATGGTAGCTCACAACCATCTGTAATGGGATCTGATGTCCTCTTCTGGTGTATCTGTTGACAGGTACAATGTACTCATTTAAGTAAATAATAAACCTTTTAAAAAAGAAAGAAAGAAAAAAGAAAAAGTTAAAAAAGAAATTCCTATGTCTGTACCCACAGATATAGATTAGTGTGCATCTCATACCGCATTAGAGAAGTTTCTTTGTGCACTGGAGGGCTACACAGAAACTTACAAGGGGTCAAAGTGGAGAGAATATGTGTCAGCGGAGTGTTCAGTCACAAATAGGACATTCATATTACACCCCCTGCCAAGATACAAGGACTATCAAGGAAAGGGGGCGAGATTTTAAAAAAGCGGTCAGAGAGGACAACAGCAAAACAGTATCTTGTGGACATTACAGAACTACTGCACTCATGAGCTCACAACAGCTGTGTGTGACTGCACAAGACTTATAAACAATCAAGCCAGTCAACATTTTAGCATGAAGGGAAAAGGAGTTTACAAACCCCTAATTACCAAGGAGCCATGGACTGCTGACAGCTTCTGTGGGATAAAGACTCAATTTTCTTTAAGGGAGTGGTGCTTGGTAGGTGCACCAGACTCAGTGGATGGCCCCACAGGAAAGAGTACATGGGCAGCACAAATTATATTCAATGGGTTATTTAGAAAAAAAAAATGTGGCAGTATATAGCACTCCTACCATTCAGGAGTTGGATCTCTGCGAGTTCAATGCTAGCCTGGTCTACAGAGCTAGTTCCAGAACAGCCAAGGATACACAAAGAAACACTGTCTCAAAATGCAAACAACAAAAGATACAAAGTTGGAGGAATATGAAGGTAGGGAATAGAACCAGGAAGAGTGGGGGTAAGTATGATCAAAATATAGTATATGACATAGACAAAATATAGTATTTGACATATAGTTCTTAAGTAAACTATAAATTTAAACTTTGAAAATATTTTTTCCTCTTGAAATAGGCCTTTCTTTCTTTTTGAAAAGATTTATTTATTTTTATTTTATGTGCATAGGTATTTTGCCTGCATGCATACATACGTGCACCATGGATATCCCTGGTGCCATGGATCCCCTGGAACTAGAGTTATATATAATTGTGAACTGTCATGTGGGTGCTAGGAATTGAACCTGGGTCCTCTAGAAGATCATTCAGTGCTCTTAATCGCTGAGCCATTTCTCCATATATTTTTAACAAACAAAAAAGGCCCATTAAAAAGTCTAATAAATCAAGCTTTAAATATATATTTGGTGCTAGGAATTTGGCTCAATGATAGAGTGTTTACCTAGATGTGCTAGGCCCTGAATTTGAGAATTGAAGAATAAGTAAATAAATAAATTGGGGAAAAACAATGGAAAAGGTGGGAACAAACCCTGCTGCCAACATTCCCCTAAACAGTATTTCTCCTTTAGTGGAAGTCTTTCTAGGCAGAGAAAAGGATGCCAAATTGAGAATTAAATGGCAACAAAAACTAAATACACCACTTAGCATAATCTTGTCTAACAATAGGATATTGTACCTTTTCATGACACCAACCAGTCATGGACACTAAGCCACACTGTTATCTTCAGGTAAACAAAGACCATTTCCTTAATAGATATGCTAAGAGTAAGCTTAATTTTATTGGCATAACTGAACTTCCTAATTTAACTTTTCACTACTGTTTCTCTTTCCTCAGCCTAAAACAGTAGATTCATTCTGAAAACAAGAGAGACACTGGAACTCAGAACTGTAAAAACAGGTGAGTCCCTTGACGCGTCTACTTCTGTCTACTTCTGTCACTCGTGTCTTCTTTTCCAGGAACTACAGCCACAACCAGACTGCCAACAGAAAGGAGTCTACCTAAACAGCCTGATGACAAGAGGCTCCTCCAGCCTGCCTTCCCAAGTCTAACCCCTTATGAAAGCAGAGGATCAGACACTTTATACATTCTGCTTGAGTAAAAGACTTAGAAGTAACCTGGAAAAGAGAACAAACTGTTCTTCCTAAAGTCTTAGGGATGCTATATGCTGAAAGACAAATTCTGATTGTAAAGTGAACTTCTCAACCTCATGCCTATAGCTTAAGCTGTTAGTGCCAGGTAGGCAGCTGTAGTTCTCAATTCCCCCAAGACATCCATGAATCCCTTCCTCTATCTCCTGCAATTCAGGAATATTAGTAACTTTAGGCATGTATATGGTAGGCACAGCGGTACATATCTGTCCTCCTAGTACGCAGGAGGTGGTGTAGGAGTATTTCTTGAGACCAGCCTGGGCTACAGAATGAGATGCAGTCCAAAAACAAACAAACAAACAAACAAACAAACAAACAAACAAACAAACAGAAACCAAAACAAAAGCAAACACGAAGGATCATGAAATGAAAGCCAGTCTAACTCTGCCTCAATTCTAACCCCTAAATGTTCCCTTAGAGCAAGCAGCATGAATGAAGAACACACACACACACACACACACACACACACACACACACACACACGAAGTATCTCTTGGGTGCCCTCTTGCTGCTACTATGGCTCTTCTGCAAGACTGAAATGGAGTCATACTCTATGAACTAATAGAGAAGAAGAAAGAAAAGGCCAGGGCACAGAAAAAGGAAGTTATTCCAATGGTGGCCAATGAGTAACATCCAGTGATTTATAGGAAATATAATCCAATAATACAGTAAAATAAAACAGTGTGCCTGAGATGGTTTTGATTTCAAAAATTATAAAACATATGTTTAAAAAGAATGGGGGCACTGAGGGGAAGTCCAGATTGGAATAAATTGGGCACAGATGGGGGATGCAAAGAGGCTTCCATGATGCCCTACCACAACTGTTGCTTCAGTTACTTGTCTTTGAGAAACTAGTTTTATTTCCTTAAATTACATTTTTTAAAAAAAAAAAAAAATTAAAATTCTTGAAGTACTTGTGGTTAAGTTCAACAGTTTACCTTCTAGCTTCTTATCAGCTACCCAGACTGTATTAATACTGAGATACACGAAGAAGGCCTTTTCTCCTTTTAGGCTCAGAATGCTATAGACATTGTGACATCACTCCAGGAACCATTTAGCCACCAACTTTGGAGACTAGCCAAGCAAGGCACACAGCTTTCCTAGAGCCATGGCCTTCAACTTCTTGCATTCAACATTCATGCATTCAACAAATACCTATGTCTAAGGAATACCAGTCTAAGGACCCTCAAATATCCCAGCCTGATCTCAAATGTATCTGTCTCCAATCATCTTGTAGAGAGTACTAGGATTCCAAGCTAACTACAATACCACAGGGGTAGGATCTTGCATAGGGCTTATGATCAAGAAAGTTAGTGTCCCCAAAACCTAATGTAGAGCAAGGACACCATTCTCTCTACCACAGTTTTGCCCCTCTATTTTGTCTGCTACCGTATCCAAAACTTTTAGATAGTTCAAGTCTACAATAAAAGCATATTTAAAAAGTAAACACAATAAAGTGTTAGCAAGCATATCATGTGTACCCCTGGCCTATTGTAGTAGAAGGTAGTTCTTGAAAAGGGAGCACAAAACACAAGAATGACCTATGATGGTACCGCAAGACTGGAGGCCATCAGCAAAGGACACACTTTTTAAGGAAGCTCCGTTGCTCTCCACATCATAATTCTGACCCCACATCTATGGAAATGGCTCTGGCACAGATAAAAGATCTAAATTCCTTGTGGGCTAGAAGATCACCTCTGCTTCAGGCTGGAATGCTCTTCTCTACAGAATCCAGGAACTGACATATGTAAACACCCACCCAAAAGGACACATCCAAGAGGGAATGGAAAGAAAAATGATGGTCCAGATGTTCTGTAACTTGCAATGACTGCCAAATCACTGTAGACCCAAAGCACCTGGGAGGCCAGGCTGTGACAGGCCTTACTTCCTGGTTTCAGACAGTCAGGGACCTGTGGCTGGGTGGTGACTGTGACAGCCTGCAGACTGGACGGGAGAGAATCCGTTAGAAGGGCACCAGCTGACAAGACTTGGGGGCTGAACACACAGAGCTTGATTTATCACTTCCTTACTCATAAAAATGTGATTCAAAGTGCTGCTGATTAGTGAAGGATTTAAATCGTTACCCGCTCCCCAGCCCTCTTCTCTCTCCACCCCCGGCACAGATGCTGCTACTCAGCCACAACACCCCCTTCTTGCCACTGTCCGTGCAAGCACAGCACAGGGGCCCAGAGAAGATGACTCATGTGCTGGGAAATGGAAAAGTGCATCTTCCCACCAACCAGCCCTGCTGAGTGCTCTGTTCACCCCTATCCCAGTGGCAGCCCACACAGTGGGGTCTGGATGGCCGCCTCAGCTGCACACCGGGTACTTGGCAGCACGTCCGCAGAGCTCTGTGTCCCAGTTGAGTGTTATATCCTGTGGCCTGGGCTGTTTTTCCCTGAACCACCCTTAGAGCCTGTGGCCACCTCAGCTCAGGCTCCTCTTGCCTCACGGAGGTGAGAGCCAGGGCAAGGGCAGTACAGGGAGTTGGGCCATAGGCCCTTACTTGTCATTCCTGACTAGAGGATCCACCTTATAACCAACTACAGAAAAGTTCTATAAAAGTATCTTGGCCTCAAATACTCCAGAGTCCTTCTCTATCCTTGCCTTCCTTTCACCCATATTTTCTTAACCTTTACTTAACAGCTACAAAAAAAGACTCACTGGTGGTCTATGAAGTCTTGGGTATTCCTTTCCACACACCAAAAGCTGCTGGAAAACAGGCTCTTTACATTCACACCTACAGAGACCATAGGTCATTTGTTGCTGAACTATGTGTCCCATCTCTCCAGCTCACACAGCGGTGGTGGCTTTGGTAGGAAAGCAGAAAATGAATCCAGGGGCAACTGGAGGCCCTCCTTACAGAGCCCAGTGAGCAATGATACTGTGTAGTTCTGGCTAGTCAGGAACTCGCTAAGTAGACCAGCACAGCCTGAGAGCTTCCTTCTTGGTAACAAAATTCCCTCCCTTTAGGACTGCACAGCCTTACTAGGGCAGCACTTTACAACCTTTTTATTTCCTTCTTAGAAACCAGTGCTGTCCCTGAAGGCTCTAGGCCTTCTTGCAATTCTACTTAAGCAAACACCCACTTCAGCAAAACTTGGCTAAGTTGTGAAGGCTCCTAAGCCTCTGTATCTTGCCCACTGCTGAACATTCTGGATGCTATATAAATCAACCTGATGGGGAAATGTCTTCCAGGACTCAGATGTGATTGAAAACCCAGGCAGACCAGCTAAGAAGCTCCTCAAATCCCAGGAGAATCCCTGTCCGTAGGGAAGGGGCGGCACGCTAACTCACTAGGGAAGTTCCCCATCAGCAGCAGCAAGTTGAACAGAGATCCTAATACGGACAGGAAGGGAAGCAGATTGACTGCAGGTGAGAGGAGACATTTCTGAGAAAAGGTACACCCAAAGAGCCAGTGGCACTGTCCAGAGACATTACATCTGCTTTATGACACAGTCTCCATGGGGCAATTCCTACTTCCTGGCACTGCAGATAAGAATCTGACCAAACATTCTCTGTTGATGTTCTGGAATGACTCCTTGGCAACATGTTGTAAAGAAACACAAAATAATGTCACTCATACTACTTATTTCTATCAAGTCAAACCACCTTACCTAAGTGAGGTAGAGGGAGGGGAAGGAATCCTAGAAACATCCTTCAAGTGTGACATGGCCATCGGAACATTTTAAAATCCTGCCAATCTGCCCTTCCCTCCTGCCTCCCGCCCCATACCAAAAAAAAAAAAAAAAAAAAAGTGTTCAGAAAAACACTTCAGAATGCATACCAGTACATTGGCCAAATTCTGGGCCTGGTGGGTTTTGTGTTTCCAGATTTGAGTCACCAAAGCTCATCAATTCTCTGTTCTTACTCTCTGGCAGGGTCCCATAAGGGATATCCCATAGGGAACTAGACTTTTTCATATTGAACAAACAGGGTACACAAGTCCAGAAACAGCAATTCCCAATCCCTGCCAAGCATACGGTCTCCGGAATGAAACATTTCAGCAATGCCTCCCTCTTGGGAGAAGTCCTGGGTATGTAGCCTCTAAGAGGCCTTGCTGCTGCCATTAGCATAGCCAGATGTGCAACAGCATCTCTGGTTTTTTTTTTTTTTTTTTTTTTTTGGTTTTTTCGAGACAGGGTTTCTTTGTGTAGCCCTGGCTGTCCTGGAACTCCCTCTGTAGACCAGGCTGGCCTCAAACTCAGAAATCCACCTGCCTCTGCCTCCCAAGTGCTGGGATTAAAGGCATGTGCCACCACTGCCCGGCACATCTCTGGGTTTTTAAATTAAACTTTTTACTTACGAATCTCTAGTCTTACAGAATTTAGAGACTAAAATAAAGATCTAAGAATAGAAGGGAGAGGGTGTGTGTGTGTGTGTGTGTGTGTGTGATCTGCGTGTCTGTGTTTCTGTTTCTCTATGTGTGTCTGTGTATGTGGAGATGGGGTTAGTGACAGGAAAGATACTAAATTCAACTCTGTCTAGATGGAGAAACTGGATTTCCCTTACCTTTCAACTGGGAGTTATGGACAGCAAACATGTTGATAGTCATGAGCTGCAGCATACGGGTACTTCCAATAGGAGATGGGCTGTGCTGCAGCAGTACTTGGAACTCCTTAAGGACCTTCTCAGCCACTGCAGGGAATGTCTCCATCCTACAGATACAGGCATTCCATTATTGAGGCACATCCTTAAAAGCACTCAGAACAATTACCCTCTCCAAGCACACAACTAATACCTAGAAAGTTTCTTTGCTACTTATCCCACGGTTCTGCACATATAGAAGAAAAAAGAGAACAAAGTATTCAAAGCTTAGAGATGAAAACAACTCAATTACTGGATAAATAGCTGTAAATTATCACACTTTGGCAGGCTACTTCTTAACCCCCATATTAAATGGATTCAAACTGACAAGAGTTTCTGTTTGAAACAGGTTTTCTAAACAGTGATCACATTTCCTTTAAGCTCTAATACCAGACCATCCCTAAAAGTCTTCTTTGTGAAAACTGTGCTCTGTAAAAAGAATCTAATCGCCAAAAAACTTTCTTTACCTAAAGAATTACTTCAGAAACAAGACATGGTGGATCATGCCTATAAACCCAGCCCTTGAGTAGCAGAAGGATCTCAAGTTCAAAGTCAGCCAAGGATACACAGCAATGAAAAGGAAAGAACATTGCTCTGCCTTCTTAGGCACTATCACACTCACTGCCCACCCATGCATCCCAAACTCTCCCTTGAAGGACCCCAAATCTAGGGCTCGCAACGGTCTGTTTCCAGCCTTTCCTGTGCTGCTATCCCCCCTCTCACAAGCCTCTGCTCATCAGGTCTGTATGTTTTCAGACCAGTGGAAATACAATGCCCTGGCCAACTGCCACTCCCAATACAGGAAGAGCCTGTAATGTAGGGAGGCAGAAATCCAGCCAGTGACCTAGGGCTTCTAAGGAGAGGTCATTCAAACCAGTGCTTGCCAAATGTGGCCACTGGATCCTAAACAGTGGTGCATGCCTGGAGCTCCTTTGGCAACAAGGAGTAAACCACAGCTGAAATCCTCTAAAATAAAAAGCAAACTCAAGCTTGGTGCTAGAGAGAGAAACCAGGCACACAGGCCTCAGGGCTATGCTGAACAATTCGTGGTCAGCAAAGTATCTTTTACCACCCCACCCCACCGACCCTATCCCATCAAATTGCTTGTGGTACTCTGAAGGGTGAGGTGGGAGCTTCTGGAAAGCCAAGGCAGACAATCCTCAAATCCTGGAAAAAGGTGGTGTGAGTTTTGCTCCAACCTTAGTCTTTATAGTTGAACAGCATCCTTCCCTGATAAGAAAACCCCAGAGCTTTATCAAATTTTGGCAATCTTTATACCTTTCCTTTGAATGGTAACTTGTACTGCTGACCCTCTGGTGTCCAGAAGTCATGCCACAGCTACAAGTCAATTACAGTTTACTCCAGTCCGCCTCTGCTCAACTGTCCTCAATTTCAATGGCACAAAACAAGCCATTTGTTTACTTCCTGCACCCCCATGCCATTTTAAGTGCCTGTCCCAAAGCAAAGCAAAGCAAAACAAAACAAAGCAAAAATTGTTTCCCTTTAAAAAACGTCAGAGCTGCTAAAACTCTTGATAGACTAGGAATGGCAAGGAGTGATGTTTGTGGCTGGATTGGATCCATTTTTCCCCATGGCCTATAACAAAGGTTTCATTTTAAATCCTGACACTGTGCAGCACTCTCTAGATGGAGGTGGGGAGGGGGCTAGGGCTTCTCATTACAAGAAGAACAGAGTTCACTCTGCAAGAAAAGCAGCCACGCTGGGCAAGTTTCAGAGCCATGTGTCTCTGTGTTGAAAGGCAGTAGAGCGCCAGCACAAAATGACAAGACAGAAGTGTCACATGGGACATGTGTCTGAGGAAGCTCTTCCCTGGGGTGGGAACTGAAACAGATCCATTAACACTCCATGGTCAGACTAAAGTCTCAAAAGAGTACAAGTCAAATGCTCACATTCTGTTTTTCAGAAACTTAAAACCCCAAAAAACCTTCCTTTGATTAGCACAACATAATTAAAGAATCAATGGTTAAGAATGTGGATTAGTCTCACACATCAAATATAAGAGAATATGGCTCATTCCCAAAACTCAGGAGGCATAGGCAGGTGGCTCTCTGTGAACTTGAGGCTGGTCTTGTCTACAGAGCAAGTTCTAGTCCAGTCAGGGCTACTGAAGGAGACCTTGTCTTAAAAAGAGAAACTGAGAATCTGTTAGGTGGTTGTGGAGGAGAGTTACTTAGACAAGTGTTGTTAAGCAACAAATGGGAAAAGCACAGTTAAAAGTGACCTTTCCAGAGCCAGGAAGATCTCTGTGAGTTTGAGGCCAGTGTGGTCTATCTACATAGTGAGTTCCAGGATAGCCAGGACTATAAGAGTGAGACTCTGCCTCAAAACAAACAAACAAACAAACAAACAAACCCCACAACAAACAAAAAGTTATCTTTCTAGGATTCAATAATGAATACAAATCTGTTTCAAAGATTTATAACCAAAATTCTTTCTGATTTCGATTTGAAACTATAAGTAGTTTCATGTATCTTTCTTTGAGAAGTATCTTTGCACCTTTTATAATAAAACTAACATAATGATGGTATATAATTTATTTATGTTTAAAGTGCATTGTCTGTGTGTACAGCACACACAAATGCAAAACCCAAAGTTGTACATGGTGGCAAATGCCTGTAATGTTAGCAATGAGAAGGCCAAGGTGGAAGGAGAATTGAATTTGAGGCCAGCCTGGGCTATTACATAGTGAGACCCTGTCTTGAAACAAAGTAAACAATAAACAAAAGTGGAGGGGACCTACAAAATTATGTTTTTACAAATACATTTACAAGCATGCAAAAAGGCATAGAAGGACATATGACTCAACGTCTAGGAGAGCACAGGATGGAGATGGGGATGAGCTGGGGGCAGAGTGGATAGAAGTATTAACCTTAGCTATAGCTTTGTATTTTGTAAGAGTTTCTGGGTGTTATTTATGAAATAATTATAAAATTTAAGACATGAGAAAAGAGCACGAGCAACAACAATAAAGGAGAAAAGAGGAGGAAACAGAAACTGTCAGAAGCACCTAATAGGCCCAGACACTGCAGAGACAGGTACGGTGGCATCCAGAACCTGGGAACTTGAAAAACTGAGGTTGGAGGACTGTTGTGAATTCAAGGCCAGCCTGGGCTAGCTATGGAGTTCAAGAACAGCTGGACTACAGTGGGAGACAAATAAATGAAAAAACAAACAAACAAAAAACCAAAACCAACAAAGAGCACCTCTATCAGCACTACCTATAAAGGCGCCACTGATTTTATACTCACATGAGAGAACCCTCAACACATATCCAGTGAACAACTGTAAAGCAGTTTAATATGATTACTTTCATACATACACACAAACAAAATTGACTCTAAAATATACACTAAGCATTAAAGGTATTCAGTTATCTCTGGCTATTAAGAATATGAGTAACTTAGTTGGGCATAGTAGCTCATGCCTTTAATCTTAGATCTGCCTTGAAAAGCAGAGGCAGGCAGACAGATCTCTGTGAGTTCCAGACCAGACTGTTCTACACAGTGATTTCCAGGACAGCCAGAGCTACATAGTATCACAAAAACAAAAAACAAACAAATATGAATATGAGTATCTTCTTTTCTTTTTGCTAAGTTTCCTAAATATTTTACAATGTACATTGTATAATATTAAAAAATTCCTCTATCATGAATACTTCTGAGTTTGGTATTTAAAGACATTTAGTAATTTTACAAATAAATTAAAATACAAATACTTGAGTTTTAAAGAACTCAAATCTAAAATAAATACATAGGTCTTTACATTACAAGACCCTGAGGCTGTGCAAATAGCATGCTGAGGCAAGCAAGCACAAGCTCGAGTGGTGACTTTAACAAAGGCAGTAAGAGGAAGCAAAATTATTCTAGTTGTCATAATTCAAGAGTTTACGCTACCAGTTGCCAGCTTCTGACCTCTCTCAGTTGAGGCCAAGTACAGGTCTCATCCAACTCACAGGGACAGACAGCATCTAACAGAAGCCTCCAGGCAGCCCTGACTGATTCCTCTTCTAGAGTACAAGAGGACTCAGCTCCTATTCTTTCAGATCTGAGAAGACCGATCATTTTCAGAGCATACACTTCACTGACTTACATGGTTTACTTGAGATCTCTAGAGACAACTTGTCTTGTTTGGATGGCAATTTCAAGAGACCAATCTTTCAGACAAAACTGGGACCCAGACTCAAGAATGCCTCAGACACTGACTAACAGGGCAGGCCCAATCCCTCAGACGCTGAGGACACAGCTGGGCTAGACAACATTTTCTACAGAAAAGAACCAGAATTCCTAACTTTTCTCAACTTCTTAATTCTTTAAAAAAAAACTTAAAACATCACAGGGACAAAAAATATATATTTTTTAAATTAAACCATGTCACAGAGTGATGAGAGAAAACACCACATTGCTATAGAACACAGGGTCTAGAATGAGCCTTAGCAATGATCTATTTAAGAGGGCCAGAGAGATGGCTCAGTGGCTAAGAGCACTGCCTGGTCTTCCAGAGGTCTTGAGTTCAATTCCTAGCAACCACATAGTGGCTCACAACCATCTTCTGGTATGTCTGAAGACAGCTACAGTGTACACATATACATTAAATAAATAAATAAATAAATAAATAAATAAATAAATAAATAAATAAATAAATAAATAAATAAATAAATCTTTAAAAAATGTTTTAAAAAAAAGATTTATTTTAAAAAAATGTATGAGTGCTCTGTCTGCATGTACAGAAGGGGGGCATCAGGTCCCATTACAGATGGTTGTGAGCCACCATGTGGTTGCTGGGAATTGAACCCAGGACCTCTGGAAAAGCAGCCAGTGCTCTTAACCACTGAGCCATCTCTCCAGCCCCACTTATATACATTAAATGAATAAAAATAAATCTAAAAAAGAAATAATAATCTACTTAAACCACTGCTAGGAAACTGGAGTTCACAAAACCTTCTGACCTGTTCATTCTGGAGGCCTTCTAACTAGCCATTGTTTTTTTTGTTTTGTTTAAAAAAAAAAAAAACAAAAAAAAATGTAAAGATATTTACTCTCCTTAACCTGTCAGCCGATGTCAACAGTAAGCAGACTTGTCTTGCACACAGTAGGTGTTCAAGTATATACAGATACAACATGGAAACCCAGGCATAGAGAAGACCATGACCAAAAGAATAGCGTCAGGACTTTTCCGAAAAGGTAGGCACAGTGTGTACCTTCCTTCAGATATTCTCCATTACAATCTCAGTCTTAATTCATCTTCAGTGCCTGGCAAATTTCACATCTTCTTATTAATTAGGCATCAGTCCCTGATGTTATATGTAGCTTGTACTCACTGCTTGTCTAGTCTTATAGAGTTTTACTTATTTTTTTTCTTTTCACTTCTTAAAAGATTTACTTTTCTTTGTGTGTGTGTGTGTGTGTGTGTGTATGTGTGTGTGTGTGTGCGCGCCACATGTATGCAGGTGTCCACAGAGGTTAGAAAAGAACATCCAATCCCCTGAAGTTGGAGTTACAAGGTACTGTACCAGGATCTCTTTCAAGACCTCTCTATACTCATCAAGCCATCTTTTCAGCTCCCTTCCCCCTTTTTTAACAATAGGAATGTTCCTTTCTCTTAAGAACAGTGTTAGAGGAATACTCATTCAGAGACTGATGTATGTCTACAATTGACAGATGTTTTCTTTATTGAAAAGGACCATGTCTCACCTTTTATAAAGGCAAAAACTGGATCAACTATCTTTTTCTTTGAGAGAAAGACACATACACACTGAGGGGGAGGAGGGAGAGGACAGAGACAGAGACAGAGAGACAGTGTGTGTTGGAGCACATGTGCCTCAGTGCATGAATGGAGTCAGAGAATAAACTGCAGGAGTCAGCTAGCGCTTGCGCTCTCTCTCTCTCTCTCTCTCTCTCTCTCTCTCTCTCTCTCTCTCTCTCTCTCTCTCTCTCTCCCTGTTGATGGCACTCAGGTCGTCAGTCTTGAGATAAACACCTTTACCCAATGAGTCATCTCCCCAGCCTTAGATTAACTTTTTGACAACTGATGTTATTATATTCAAGAACATTAGAGATGCGGAAAATTAATCTAGACCAGAGTAAGTAAAATTCACCCTCCCCTCCCCTCCCTCAATAGTCTCACATGTACCCCAGGCTGGTAAAACACTTGCCATATAGCCAGTGGTGATTTTGAAGTCCCAATCCTTCTGCCTCTACCGTTTGAGTGGTAGAATTACAGGAATGCTACCACACCCAGTTTTTATTGGTGCTGGAGATTGAACTCGGGCCTTCCTGAACTCTTTACTTGCCTAAAGTAAACAAACCAACTGAACTGCATCCTTAGTCCTCTTTTTCCAGCTGTTTAATCATTACTGTAGCTTTTCCCCAAATTTGTTCCAAAGTATCTGTGCTTAAGTATGAGAATTTTAAAAGAGAAATAAAATATAATTAACACTTAATCTAATAAAAAAAAAATCCTAAATGTTCTTACCATACATTCTGAAGTAAGACTTACACAAGCTTTTCAGTTCCATGTTTCTGATGAACAAGACACATCTAAAACCATAGGTCTCCACAAGGGGCACTCTGGCCCCCAAGGAACATTTGCTTGGAGACTGTTTTAATCACAGCTTGGGAGTGGAGTATGTGACTTATGCATAGAAGGGTGCTACAAACATACAGTCTCTCAAAGCTCAAAATGTCAATAGTTTGGAAGTTAGTGAACTTGGACATTGACAGAATGGTCTAGGAAAACCTAAATGACAAGCACAAGAGGAAAAGGGAAAGCAGGTGTGGGCATGCAACCCTGGCATTTAGAAGGTGGCTGCAAGAAGGGTGGGAACTTCAAGCACAGCCTGAGCTGCATGACGGGGACAGGAGCAGGGGAAAGGAAAGGAGGAACAAAGAAGGGAACAGGAGTTAAAGAGTTGAGTGCAAGGTAGGAAGAGAAAGGTGAAAACCGGCAACCATAGAAGCTAGCTAACAGGAGAGGCATCAGCTTATTTTAATCGTGCAATTAGTACTTCCTGCACCAGTTCTCTCACCATTCTATACTGAACATGTCGGTTACCATCATAACTGCAGCTTTGCACTCACTGATGCAGTCTCTGGAACTTACTGGAATACCAGATACTTTTCTCTGGACTTTTCCAATCTGTCTTTTTCTTAGAATGTTTATTTCTTCATCCACACAACTGTTAACTGAGCACTCAGGATACAGCTGAGGTAGACAAAGCTTCTTCCATTGGAGTGCATGTTGATGGTGCTAGGGAGAACTTAGAAGCAACTAACATACACAGTTTATTTTCCCAAATAACTCACTCCACACTTATTTCTGATGGTAGAGACTTTTACCTTTTGGCACTTCTCCAGTGATTCCAAGTCATTTCAGAATCTAAAATATCCTTGAAATGGCCATGACTATCACTCTTGCCCAAAATGATGCCCGATGAATACAATGTGAAGCATACTTTCATTCGCAATCAACAGGGCAATGGCTTTTCAAGCAGGACACAAAGTCTTTCATCATCTCAAAGAGAGTAAACACAGAATATATGGAAGCTGACCTGACTCCTGTTTTCCCACAGGAAACCTATACAACCTTACAAGTTCAGGGCAGTGAAGAAAAAGGGAAACGTCAGAACAGGAGATTTGCAATGTGAAGCCAATCACCTCAAAGGACAGCTCACAATAAAACTTCTAAATCAGAAAAGATTGAAAATCAACAGGATCCCAAGGATGGTAGTGCTCCTGGGAATTCCAGCACTTGGAAAGCTGAGGCAGAAAGGTTGCCAAGTTCTAAGCCAGCCTGGGCTACACAGAGAGACCCTGTCTCAAAAAACCCAAAGCCAATTGAGCAGCACACAATAGAAGGGCTGCTGCTTCTTTACTTTGATGCCCTTTACCCAAGGAGGCCCTACACAGAGACACTCAGCACACATCTCCTCTGACATTGCAGGCATGGTCAAGCTTTTGGATGGTGATCTTGGTCCACTGTCAGGAAAAACTCTTCTGATGCACGAGAGGAACACTCAAAACTCTTCCCAGGGACTCAAGGGAAAAAGTCCTAAGTTTCTGCACATACTGCCTTCCCTGGGGCTTACAGAGATTTACTGAGATCAGCAATGTGGCACAGGGGACTGAGCACATAGGAAGTTGGAGGGGTCAGAAGAACACAGAGGAAGGAAAATGTTACTCTGTTATTGAGGAAAGATTAGGAGATAATTTTTCCCCAAGGAGGACCCCTGGAAGCTGCACCCAAGGATGTAGCACAGCTATCTCAGACTTCCTGGGAGTTAAGCAGGAAGACAGAGTCAACAGAAACCCAGGGGGACGAGAAGAGGAGGCTGGGAAAGACTGTCCTAAAAGAATGGTTTTAGGAAAGAAAGAAAAAAAGGAGAGACAAAGATAGTGATATCTCTCAAACTTTATGAACACAGTAGGAAAGAGAATGAAGGCAAGGTGGAGGCCTCTAAGAATTCACACCCTGTGCCCTCAGTTACAAACACAGGCTAGTTGCTAACAATATTAAATTCCAAAATGACTTGTAATGTAGGGAAATAAAATAAACATCCTGCACACTTACCCAATCCGGGTAAACAGCTTCCCATGGGCATGGAGAAAACTGAGGATGAACCTTTTGTTCAGCTGCATGGGAAAAAGGGAGAGGAGAAAACAATTAACTTTCCCCAGTTTCCTGTTACTGAATACAGTCCCCAGTGACACAATAACCTGGCCAGGGTCTAAAGGGGTGGGCACTGGGGATGGGAACCAAGTGGACATGCCCACACTCTCACACAGACCCAGGGCACATGCCCAACAGCTGCCTTTCAGCTGAGCCAAGACAACAGACAACTCAGTGAGTGGACAGCGCCCTCTGCTGGCAGTGGCATCCCTGTGCAGAAATGGAAGCCGCAAATCTGAACTGAGCAGGTTTACAGAGGGTGACGCCTCCTCCTCTCTACAGGATCCAGAAACCACTACTGCCTCCATAATAATGGAAATTAAATTCTGACAGAGATGGAATAACAGCGATTTTAGAGAAATTCCTGATCCTACTTAGGAACTGTTTTCTACCTATGTAGGAGAGCAGGTCTCTGACCACTAAGGTTATAGGAGAGCAGGCCCCTGACCATTCAGGTTATAGGAGAGCAGGCCCCTGACCACTCAGGTTATAGGAGAGCAGGTCCCTGACCACTCAGGTTATAGGAGAGCAGGCCCCTGACCACTCAGGTTATAGGAGAGCAGGCCCCTGACCACTCAGGTTATAGGAGAGCAGGTCCCTGACCACTCAGGTTATAGGAGAGCAGGTCCCTGACCACTCAGGTTATAGGAGAGCAGGTCCCTGACCACTCAGGTTATAGGAGAGCAGGTCCCTGACCACTCAGGTTATAGGAGAGCAGGCCCCTGACCACTCAGGTTATAGGAGAGCAGGCCCCTGACCACTCAGGTTATAGGAGAGCAGGTCCCTGACCACTCAGGCTAAGGCATCTACCACTCAGGTGGTTCATCCGACACTCTACTAACTTCTGAAACTGGAGTTCAGTTTTGGACCTGGAGCTAAAGATCAGGGAATCTACAGAGGCCAGGCATACAGTGCATTGGTGGTGACAACAGGAACCTCTGGCTGTTACTCTCCAGCTCCAACAAATGTTCTATGTAGAACCAAGCTGGGAAGTGGAATATGAGTTTTTTATGTAAAGTTCTCAGGCTTTTTAAGTACTAGATACAAATAAAAAATATTTAAACATTAGCTAACCCAAACTCATTTGCCAGCCACATGTAGCCTATAAGCTACCAGTTTGCAATCCTGAATCAAAGATTCTAGAAAATCTATCTCAATCAAAACTGAGATAATTCCTTCGGGAAAATAAAGAGTGGGCTGGGGAGTCAAACTGAACTCCAAAGAAAGAAGAGACAATTTTTTTAAAAAAAGACTTATTTACTTTATGTATATAAGTGTGCTGTAGCTGTCTTCAGACACACCAGAAGAGGGCATCAGATCTCATTACGGATGGTTGTGAGCCACCATATGGTTGCTGGGAATTGAACTCAGGACCTCTGGAAAAGCAGTCAGTGCTCTTAAACGCTGAGCCATCTCTCCAGCCCCAAGTAGGGACAATTTAAAGACTCAATCTCACTATCTCCCTGATCTCCTAGAAACAGCACCCTGTGGTCTGCCAGGAGGGAGGGCTGAAGTTGTTGACTTCTGTTGAGAGTGGTGATGCACACATCTAATCCCAGCACTTATGAGGCAGGTGGATCTCTGAGTTGAAGGCAAGCTTGTTCTAGAGTAAATTCCAGGACAGGTAGGGCCTTGCCTCAAAACTTTTTAAAAAAATTTTAAAGAAATATTGGTTTCAAGTAGGGAATTAGTGGATCAGCAAGATGGCTAGCAGGTAAAGGCACTTGACACCAAGCCTGGCAACCCGAGTTCAATCTCTAGGACCTACATGGCGGAAGAAGAGGAGCAACTCTCACAAGTTCCTCTCTGATCTCCAGATGTACACTCAAGCCCACACACATACATGGACTAAATGGATGAATAAATGTAAAAAGATAAAAGCAAAGAGGGTAACTACTAGACTAAGGAACAAAGTCAACAGTCCTGGATAGTACACCCTAAATAATAAAAACACTGGGTCATCAGCCTGCAGAGCACAACACCAACAAAATTATGACAGTTCTCTCTCTCTATACAGAAATGAGATGTAGCAATGATTTCAGCATCAAACTTTGTGAATAAAGCTTCCATTTTTATTTTTCCCTTTAGTGCATTAATTATACTGAACCGCCATTAAAGAGCTAAATGATACATGTGTAGTTTAAAAGCTCAAGCTAGTTACAGCATGCTATATCAAGGCCACGGATAGTGGGAAAGGTTTTACCAACAGTTTTTACCAGTTAGTATCGAAATCCTGACCAGAGTACAGCTCTCAAGAGTCTGCAGCAGAGAAGGATGGTGTGAACTAACTGACTTCCCATCAAACAGATTGTGTCTAATTCTACACAGACAATTTACCTGGTATAGTATATCTCTGGCAACTGCCCCAACCTCCCTACGTTCTTTCCCTGTCCCTTCAGACCTGGTCTTGCTATGGTCCAAACTGGCCTTGAATTTGCAATTTTCCCACCTCCACTTCCTCAGTGCTGGGATTCTAGGCAAACACCACACACACCCTGCTTCTTACAACTTTTCCATAGGTATGAAATAATTTCAGATAGGAAAGTATACATTCTCTATTCCTATTTTAACCTAGTTATTTCTCTTCTCACAGCTATCAATCACAGGTTAATCCATAAATAGAAGAAATCCTCTATAAGTTGCTTATATTTACATATAAAGGATATTTTAGTAAAAAAAGAATTGTTAGTAGTCCACTAATTCAAGCCTAAACTCATCCTTTAAGCCCTAAGGGAACCCCAACATGTAACCTGCTTTAAGTAGGGTTAGCATTTTAATACAGGCCTTCAGACTCTACGCACAATTTTCCTTCTCTTAACCTCAGAAACAGAACTTGTTAACTGATGCAATGAGGAATGAATGAGAACAACTAAAAAGCAATACAATTCTGCTTTCAAGTTTTCTTTTCTGAATGGATAGGAGACATTGAAGCAGAAAGCTCCCAGAATGAAGTAAAAACCCCAAGACATTTTGGAACAACCTGGCATCACCCATACTTCCTATGGGGGTATACTGTCGCTGAGCACACACCCATACTTCCTAAAGGGACTGTCTTGGGAGAGACAAATTAAGTCTGCCTAATCACTTGAATCCATATTTGCTACTATTATATTTTAACTACATCTAGTTTTTTTTTTAAAGTCACTTGAATCTATATTTGCTACTATTATATATTTTAACTGAATCTAGTTTTTTGGATTTTTTGTTTGTTTAGTTTTGAGACAGAGTCTCACTAGCTGTCTTGGAACTCACAGAGATCCATTTGCCTCTGCCTCTGCCTCTGCTAGGACCTCTGGGATTAAATGTGTGTATCACCATGTGCATTTTTTTTTAAAAAGAAAACTTTAATTTGAAAGTATATACACTTTCTCCCTGACCTTGAGAACTAATGCTTTATTTTCTGTCAAAAGTATCTGTTACCCTAACTTTGTTCCACTTTGTTATCACCAAAACCACTTAAATTAGGAAAGGAAGTAAAAATGTGGGTGTATTATAGAGGTATAAAGCCTTGCAACCCAGAGGGAGCAGATCTGTTACACACTGATCAAAATGAGTCTTACATTCACAAGGGACAATATGAAGTCAGCTAACTCTGAAGAACTCCAAAAACAAAAACACAGAAGGATCAAAGCCAGGGCCTTGCACACAGGAGGCAAGTAGTCTACTACTGAACTGCATTCCTGGCCCTTACTCATGTGAGACAGGGTCTCATTAGGTAGACTGGCCTCTAACTCTTTGCAAGGATAAGATTATGGGTGGCCCTTAAGAATTCATAACCGAAACCAAGTTTTTCTGAGTCAGAAAAACTTTAGTATGAGCTTTTCTCTCCAACACATTATCACAGACTGATCTCCATTTCTGCAACTTATTTTTATTTTTTCCTTATGTGTATATGTCTGTGTAAGCATATGCAGGTGCCCTAGGAGGCCAGCTAGAATAACAGGCATTTGTGAGCTTCCTGACATGGGTTCTGGGAACTGAACTCAAGCCCTATGGAAAAAAGCCAAGCACTCTGAAACTCACTCACTATGAAGACCAATGAGTCATCTCTACGGCCCTCCTCCCTCTGCCCCTTTTTTGAGGCAGGGTCTCACTATGTAACCCTGGCTGACCTGGAACTTGATATGTAGAATGGGCTGGCCTTGAACACACAGAGACCTGCCCACCTCTGCCTCCTAAATGCTGGGATTAATGGCTTCCTAAGTGCTGGGATTAAAGGAGTACACCACCATGCCCTGCTTTTGCAGCTTATTTTTAATATACACCTAGATGGTCTCACTCAAGTAGAGAAAGAAACGTGAGACTAACTGCCGCTAGATCATTCTTGTACATTTACCTACTATTCACCAGAAACTAAAAATGCTTCTTGGGTATAGTCCCTAGAGACGGTGCTGAAAGAGACGGTGACTGTCTTTTCAATTCAGGACTAAAGCCAATTCATTGCAGACTCTAAACTTACCCCAAACAGGTACTAATGATACTAGGAGCATGAGCAGGTCTCCAGAATGAAGTCTGCCATTGACTAAGATCATCAGATTTCAAACTTTTTAAAATTGTTGCCTCATGTATATTTTGTTAGTACTGCCACCCCCCAACACACACACACACACACACACACACACACACACACACACACACACACACACACACACACACACACAGAGAATAAAATAGAGTTTCTACTAGAGAATTACCTAGCTCATAAATGAAAAGATTAAAATACAAATAAAAATTTTCTGAAGCCAGGAAACCATGATGATACATACCTGAAGTCCTTGAACTTCATAAGTAGAAACAGGAAGATTATGAGTTCAAGGTTATCCTTGGCTACATAGCAAACCCAAGGCCAGTTTGGTTACATGAAACCCCATGTTAAACACAACAAAGAAATCTCACCAAGAAAACGAAGTTGAACTAGTACTTTAAAAATTGTTTCCTTAATTGGGAGTAGTAGTCCATGCCTTTAATCCCAGCATTTGGGATGGAGAGACAAGTGGATCAATGTGAATCTGAGGCCAGTCTGTATCTACATACATAGTGAGTTCCAGAACAGTCAGGGCTACACAGTGAGAAAACAAAACAAAAATCCAGAACTGTCCCCTTGTTACAACGTGTTAATTCCAGAACCACAGAATACTTACTAGTCTTTGTACCATCATCAAAAAGTTATCCTCAGCTACAGAGCAAGTTTGAAGCTAGCCTAGGTTACATAAGACTATGTCTCAAAAGACAACCAAACAAAAAACCTAGGCTAAGTCTGACAGCTGTAATCCCAGTGCTTGCCAGGCTGAGAAAGGAAGGTGGTCATGAATGTGATACCAGCCTTTGACAATGAGTTTGAAGCCAACCTAGGTTAGTATGTCTCAAAAATATTTTTTAATCTTTTTTCTTCATAAGAAGTAAATGTTTTATACAAACCATACAGAATATTTCCTGAAACTGCACCTAAGTACTTTGTTATCCCTGGACTGAAAAAGAACACCTGCTTGGTGGCAGCCAAACAATGCCATGCATGGGAGAGTCGAAGGTGTACCCCATTCCAATTCCACACAATTGTGTAGCAAATCAAATTTCTGAAAAACAAATCGTTGTAAGGACAGTAAGAATATTCAGAATTTGTGTATTTTTAAAAATTTTTGGAGGAGCATAAATTATAATTTTCTTGTTTTGAATCTATTTTCATAGGTATCAAACATTTCAACAGAAGTCAGCTTCTCTGTTATTGGAAAGGGAGCTCTACCCTTAGATGTGAGACAGCATGGGTATAAACCAAATTTCAAGAGTACCATGAGTAAAATGCCCAGGGCTTTTCAGAGCAGTCAATCAAAGGTCATTCATACACCTCTGTAAAGGTTGAGCTCACAGGGAAGCAAGAGGATGTGAGGGTACCCAAAATGCTGTCTGTTTGTCTCCCTCAGCACTGTGCTTCTTGTTCGGCAAACAAGAGGCTTAGAGGCCAAGAAAATAAACCAACTTCTAACCCCAGGCATGTTCTAAACCTAGAACAAGGCCTACAGATCCTGAAGTTGCCAGGTGGCATTGGGGTTCCCAAGCTTGCTTAGACGGGGAATGTCTGAGAGGAAGTGAGATTTAAGGAAGTGATAAAGAGAGGAAGAGTCTGGCACACAGTATGTTCTCTGTAGGACAGCAATCATTAGTAAAAAAAAATAAAAGCTATTTAGTAGTATTTCAGATTTTTTTTAAAGACCGTGTTTCAGTATGTAGCCCTCCCTGGCTGGCCTGGACGTAACTCAGTGATAAGCCTCCTCCTAACTTCCAAGTGCTGGGATTAAAGGTTTGCCCTACCACAACCAGCCTATTTTCAGCATCCTTTCTAGGATACAGATAAGAAAAAAAAGCTCAGGTGGGTTAATCAACATGACTTAAATACCTGCAGAATGAAAAATAAAAAAACTAACATAGGCTAAAAGAGAGCTCAGTGGTTAAGAGCATATACTGCTCTTCCGGTTCAATTCCCAGTACCCACATCAGAAGTCACTCCAACACTTCTAACCTCAATAGGTATCTGCAACAATGGACACATGCACACACACTTTAAAATAATAAAAATAAACCTTAACAAATATTCAGAATGGAACCTGAGTTCAATCTCCAGGACTCACATGCATGGTAGGTGGAAAAGAACCAATTCCTACAAGTTGTTCACACACACACACACACACACACACACACACACACACACACACACACACACAGTAGGTAGGTAGATTGATTTTTAAAATCAATGCACATATTCCTTCTTTGAAGCAAAGAGCCACAGCAGTGCTGAGGACAAGCAGGGATGCTGACACACCAGTACTGCTGATCTGTTCTGGGCACAGCAGCTCAATGAGCTATAACTGGGCACCAGTTTCACAGAGAGATCCTGGGACAGCTGGACCTGAGCCATATGAATTTAAATTTTAAAAATAGGCATTTTTAAAACTACCTTTTCTGGACCAATGAGATGGCTCAGCAGGTAGAGATACTTACCACCAAGTTAAGTGGCAGAGTGGAAAAAGAAGACACTTAGGCTAGATGCCATCTGACCATCTCAAAAGCATCCCTAAGCAAGGGAAAGAATCAGACTAAGATTTATAAGTCATTATACTCTAGTTTGACAATCTGTAGCCAGCTACTAAAAATGCCACCAAGCTTAGAATCTCAAGGTATCTAGAAAAAGAGAGAGAGAGTTCAGCCAGAGGGCAGCACTGTTGCTCTGACTGGCTTACTTTCTGAATGAATTTTCTTTCTGACTCATCCTTCTCAACATCTGGGAACTCTCATACCCATTTACCCACATAGTAGGGGAGCCGAAACCCCTGTGTCTATTCTGTCTTCAGGCAGGGAGGCAGAAAAAAAGTTACTCGTGAGCACATACACAAACCTATCTTGTCAATGCATATATTTGACAGAATTTAAGAAAAATGGTGAGATCCTTCTCATTACTGTCAACATATTCATTAATCTAGTCACTCATCCCTCAAGCGAAACTCACCAGGTATCTTCTGTGTACTAAACACTACATACAAACTGTCAAGAAGGTAGAAATCATGACTAGGGAAGAATAGGACACTGTGGATATAAAGAGCAGAAGCATTAGAAAAATTGTCTCAGAAGATATGCAGAGCTGAAATCTGATGTCTGAGGCAAGTAGTTGGTAGAGGAGGAGAAGTCTTGGTCATAAACAAAGAAAACAGCATAAGTGATGGTTGCAAGAGAAATATACTGCAGGCTGCCATGACAGGGCGAATGATTCTACAGGAGGGTGTGGCAGGCAAGGATGCGCTGCCGAAGTCTTTGACAGAGTTTTGTCTTAAGGCCCATGAAGGGTCTTGAACATGTCAGTGACATGAGCAAAGCTGTCTTTCTAAAGGTCACTTTGGCTATTAGAAAATTTAAGAGTCTTGAGGACTAGATGAGAATTAAAGGCAAGAGGCTAAGCTGCTGCCACATTCACTCAATGACAATGGAGTCAGAGAAGAAAGTGAAAAGACAGGAAGGACTTTGGATGATCACTCCATACAAAGATAACCATGACCCCTAGTTATAAGTCCAATGGTTATAGTTCCATGTAATCACCAGCAGAAGTCCAGAGCCATGGAGAAATCCTAAAACAGACAAGCTAAAAGCAACACTGAATTCATTTAAAGAGATAAATTAGGAATTATTTCCTTTCAATGTTTTCCTCAAGATTTGTTTTATTTTACATGCATTAGTGTTCTGCTTGTGTACTGCTTGTGTGTATGTATGTACATTACACACATGCCTAGTGCCCAAGGATACCAGAAAAAGGCATCAGATCCCCTGAAATTGGAGTTATGTACAGGCCGTTGTAAGCAACCACGTGGGTCTCTGGAAGAGCAGCAAGTGTTTGTAATAATCTCTTGAGCCCCCTTTTCAATGTCTTGTATTTTTTTGTTTTTCCAGACAGGGTTTCTCTGTGTAGCCCTGCCTGTCCTGGAACTCACTCTAGACCAGGATAGTCTCAAACTCAAGAGCTCTGCCTGCCTCTGCCTCCCAAGTGCTGAGATTAAGGGGGTACAACATCAACATTCAGCTTCCCTTTCAAATGTCTTTAAATGCCCTAGAATAATTCTTAGCTCTTAAAATATATGTATTAAGTGGATGCTAAAAACCTATTATAGATTTAAAAGATTAAATATGTTGTCCACATATTACACACAGATGGGAGAACATACAAGATGACGATAATAAACAGTACAATGTTAACATTAAGAATGCAGGGAAAGCACACACTTACCATTGTCTGTAACCATCTCTGAGAACTTAAATCACCTTATCAGAAGGTAATTAGAACACAGAGAAAGATATTCAAAAGAAAAGAGTTCTATGTAGATTTTAGGATTCTGATCTATAGTAACAGTTTCATCTACACTGCTTCAGTACAAGTGAAGGAACTTTAAAAAATGACCACAATTAACATCAGAATAAAATCTCAGCCTGAGAGATGGCTCAGTAAGTGAAGGCACTTGAATACAAGCCTGGCAACATGAGTTCATCCTCAAACCCATGTAAAGGTAGGAGGAACAAAGTGACTCCACAAAGGTATCCCCCGGCCTCCACAGTGCTCCACAGCACATACAACCCCCATCATGTACGTTCCAACTACATGTGTGTGTGGGGGGGTTACTAACACTTTACAGATGGCTAGTATGATTGGGGCAGTGATTTTTATTTTATTTCTTTGTCACTAATTAAAACAGCTATTATATTTAAGGACAAGCATGACTCTAGACCAAAAGTTCCCAATCTGTGGGTCTCGGCCCACATAACCTCTTACAGGGATGCCTAAGACCATCGGAAAACACAGATATTTATATTACGATTCATAATAATAGCAAATTTACAGTTATGAAGTAGTTATGAAAATAACGTTATGGTTGGTGGTCCCTACAACATGAGGAACTGTATTAAAGGGTTACGGCATTATGAAGGTTGTAAACCACAGCTCTAGACTGAATTGTTCCTTTACTGAACAATTCATTTTTTTTTTTTTTTAAGCCAGAATGAAGCAGTTTTCAGGTGATATATGAGCAAATGGAGAAATGGACGAAAACAGCTAGCTCCAAAGATTAGTATTTCTCTATCATTTCTGGGTTACCATATGGCAAGAGCAATGAAATACTCAGGAGCTCAAACACGGCTCAGTCGGAACAAAGGACTGAAGGGCTTCTACACAATCTAGTACTCTGCCTAGCTCCTTAAGCCATACAGAAAGCAACATGTCCTAACACCTGATTTTAGTAATTGTATTTCACCTATTAGATAGTTGGGCATGGCTCTCAACCTAAGGACACATTGAATTTACAGGGCTGATTCTTAAGAGTTAAAAATACCAAAAGATCCTCAGACATTAGTAGCTCATGTTTTCCTAGCCAAACAAAGCATGAATATCATACTCAACCACCATGATGATGATGACGACGACAACGACGATGATGATGATGATAACAAGTTCTATAGAATCTTCAATGCATAAGGCAATGTTCTAAGCACTTTATATGCACTATTCATTTAACTTTTACCTCATTCTGTGAGGTAAGTACTATTTTTCATGTTACAGATGAGGAAATTAAGCACAGAGGTTAGGTAATTGCCCAAGGAAAATGCAAACAGTCTGCTCCAAAATCTGTACTCTTAATCTTCAGCAGAAGAGGACACCATGGATGTTGATGTAAAAACCAAAATCCAATAGACTTCAACTACAACCCCAATAGTCTCACATGTCACTCTCTATGCCCATCAGAATAAACTAATTGAGAAATATTGCAGATTAAGGGAAATATGTTTTTACAGTCTGGATAATATCATACAGGTGCTGGAAGCATTCAAGTGCACACTAAGAAAATGCCATACAGGTATGAAGGTAACATCTGCAATACCAGTGCCTGAGGCAGGAAGTTGATCAAGAAGTTGAAAATCTGCCTGGGGTACATAATAGCCTCCCCCAACCCCCAGGGGGAAAAAGGAGGAAGAGGAAGAGGAGGGAAATATACCATTTTCCACAGTAATAAAACAGCAGCAACAATGAAATGAATTTTTAATACTCAACATTTTTTCCTGAAAAATTCACAATCTAATGATTAATAAAGACAACGTTCTTCAAGAGTCAAAGAATTTAAGTATACACACATGTTATCATCAAGAGACTGTATACAACTCAGATAAAACATCTGCAAACACAACCTCTGCTCACCCATCTACCAAAACACAAGAAAACTCCTGAGCCTCCCAGGAGAGGGGCAAGAAGGTACCTCAGAACCAAGGGATAATGAAGCTCCAGGCTAGGACAGATATGGTTACAAAGATGATTTTATTAACTACTCTGTCGTGGGCACCAAAAAGCAAGTAACCAGCATGCAGGGAGCGCTGGCAACCTCATGCAAGTTTCAGATTTAAGCAAGGCACCAAATAAGGGAAGGATTCTGGCGCATCAACTCTAGGAAAAGTGTTTCAAGTTAAAAATGGCTGTTCAGGTTTGGATGTGAACTTCTGTATCTGCTCTTTATCAACAGAGGCAACTCTACCTCACAGGCAGCTAACAGCAGAGAGAACTTAGAATCAAAATGGACCACACAGGATAACCATGGGGACTAGTACAACCTGTCATTTGCCTGCCATCAAAGCCAAGGCTACAAATATGCCAATGCCAAACTTAGACCCCACTTGAAGTCAGCACATCTAGGAGCAGGTAGGCCATGTTCTCGCCCCCTACTCCTACCCCCCAGCCATAGTTCAAAAATAAGGTGAGAAAACCAGTGGCAGTGTAAGTAGAAGGTAGGCCTGTTTTCAGTGAGAGTTCTTTAGTGGGTTGGTTTAAGGGCTTGAGTTCTTACTTTTTCTGTGCTGTTTCCTAGACCAAAACTATCAATTCAAGAGAACACCTTTCAGTCATTCCCTCCCCTCCCTCCTCCATGTCTGTCTGTCTGTCTGTCTGTCTCTGTATGTGTGTATATGTGTGTGTGTGTGTGTGTGTGTGTGTGTGTGTGTGTGTGTGTGTGAGAGAGAGAGAGAGAGAGAGAGAGAGAGAGAGAGAGAGAGAGAGAGAGAGAGAAAGAGAGAGAGAGAGAGAGAGAGAAAGAGAGAGGGGGGAATACGCAAATCTGTCTGCAATGGACACTGAAGCCAGGGTCTTATGCATATACTAGGGAAGCACTCTACCACCATACTACCACCTCAGTCCTGGTCTTATCTTTGGTTTAATTCTATCTCTTCTAAGTTTTCCATCATTTAGTTAGTTGGTTGGTTGGTTGGTTGGTTGGTTGGTTGGTTCTTGCTGTCCACTGACTGAAGCAGAGTCTCTTTTCTGCTGCTATACTATTTACACCAGGCAAGATGACCCTTAGGCATCTAGACAATTCTCCTGTCTTCACCATCCATCTTGCTACAGCAGTGCTGGGATTATAGGTGAGTACCACTGCATCCAACATTTTACATGGGTTCCAGGGGACTGGAACTATTAAGCACATAGGGCTTATTAAGCATATAGATAGCCCTTTTATCCACTGAGCTATCTTTCTGTCTCCCTCCATATCTCTCTTTTTAATCTTTTCTTTTTTTAAGATTTATTTTTATGTCCATTGGTGTTTTGCCTCCATGTCTGTCTGTGTGGTGGTGCCAGCAGCCCTGGCACTGGAGTTACGGACAGTGGTGAGCTGCCATGCGGGTGCTGGGAAGTGAATCTGGGTCCTCTAGAAGAGCAGCCAATGCTTTTAACCACTGAGCCATGTCTCCAGCCCCCCATTTTCATATCTCTCAATCGATCTTAAAACCTTTTTTTTTTTTAAGATTAATTTATTTATTATATATACAGCATTCTGCCTGCATGTATCCTGCAGGCCAGAAGAGGGCATCAGATCCCATTAGAGATCGTTGTGAGCCACCATGTGGTTGCTGGGAATTGAACTCAGGACCTCTGGAAGAGCAGACAGAGCTCTTAACCACTGAGCCATCTCTCCAGCCCCCCAAAACAAAGTATAGATATTAGCTATTTCTTGTTCTATTTGCAATGCCTACTCACTGTCACTATTAAAAATATAAGAAATATTTAAATTCGAAGCTAAAAAGGAAAGAGTGAAAGTAGTATTGGTATAAAACCACAAGAACATGTTATAACAACTTACCAACCTTTATAGCACTCATAAATGTAACACTTTTCTGCTATACACTACAACATATTTTTTAAAATTTACAACCTTTTATTTACTGTTCAACCAAGAGCCTCTATTCTGGGGATTGGAGAGCTGGCATGTTGGTTAAGAGTGGGTGCTGCTCTTGCAGAGGACCTGGATTTGGCTCCCAGCACCAACATCAGACAGCTCACAACCACCTGTAATTCCAGTTCCAGGGTGTTCAACACCCCTCAGGTCTCAACAGGCACCTGCATGAAAGGGGCAGCACACGTAAGCTCACACAGGTACCACATACACATAAATAAAATAATTTTTAAAAATTAAAAGGTTTTATTCTAATACTCCCGTATGTCCTAACCCTCACCAAGACTTCTAATTCTGAGGCAGTAGAAAAGGTGATTATGCTAAAAGTTGGAGCTCCCTTTGAAGCAAAAAGATGCACTGGTAGGTCTGGATAGATGGCTCATCAGTTAAAACACTTGCTGTTACTGCAGAAGACCTGGGTTCAGTTCCCAGCACAAACTAGCAGCTCATAGTTGTCTGTAACTCCAGTTCCAAGGAGTCTGGTGCCCTCTTCTGGCCTCCATAAGCTCCTGCACACATATGATACACAAACATACATGCAGGTAAAAACAAACACTCAAACTAAATACACCTTTAAAAAAAAACAAAACTGTTCTAATGTTAAATACCAAACCTCTCCCTATTTCAGACATAAATCCAGGAAAGACATAAAGAAACTTGCTTGTGGAAACAGAGAATTTCAACGGCCTCAACATAGTTTGCTATACAAATTAGGACCTAGAATCTTAGAGATTTGCGGCACATGTCAGCTCAAAATTTCATTATCAACTAGGCCAGAAAGAAACACTCCAGAAAAATGGAAATCCACAGAAAGCCTTATCCCAACTGCTTTTTCTCTTATGCTATAGAAGATGCAGTCCTACTATGCATGAAAGCAAGAAGAGGTCTTACTGTTGATGGTTTCAACACAAAGTATAACTTGTTCCTAAGCCAAGCTGGGTTTGACTCAGAAAGCTTCCCAGGATGATGGAAGGCATGACTTCAGGGTGAGTCAACCTTAGCTAAAGCACAAAATAAAGCAGAGAACTATGGAAAGGCTTCATTTCTAAGACTGGGCCAAATCAGTCTACGTTGTGATGAATCCTGAGTTCCAAACAAGTTATTAGACGTCATCAATGTGGACATCTGCAGCGTGACCCAGATACTCCAGTAACAGACTCTCAGCCAGCAATCCAAGGGATGACCATCCCTAACAGGTTTCCTTTCTTTCTTTCTTTTCCTTTTTCTTTATTTCTTTTCCTTCTTTACTATTTGTGGGGAATAGGTATACTGGAACATATGGCCAGAGCCTTATGTATCACTAAACTACTTGGCTACATGGTCAACTTTTTTGTTTTTGAGATAGAGTCTCACTATGTACACCAGACTAGCCTCAAGCTTACAGAGATCTGTCTACCCGTCTCCTAAATTCTGTGATTAAAAGTGTGTGCCCCTGACACACCCTGTTTTTGTTTTGTTTTATTTTTAAGAAGGGGTCTTAACAGCATCTTCAACAAATGGTGCTGGTTCAACTGGCGGTCTACATGTAGAAGAATGCAAATTGATCCACCCCTATCTCCTTGTACAAAGCTCAAGTCCAAGTGGATCAAGGACCTCCACCTAAAACCAGTTACACTGAACCTAATAG
>CM052710.1:43495793-43606839 GCA_028551405.1 Uromys caudimaculatus
GGACCACATATGAGGCAGAGGACGACCTCGATGGCCATCAGGGAGAGAGGAGAGGCCCTTGGGCCTGAGGGTGTTAGAGGCCCCAGTAAAGGGGAATGTCAAGGTGGGAATAGGGGCATGGGTGGGCGGGTGGGTGGGAGGTGGAATTCCCTCATAGAGGTAGGGATGGGGAGGGGATAGGGGGCTTCCAAAGAGGAGATCCAGAAAAGGGGAAACATTGGAAATGTAAATAAAGTATCAAAAATAAAATAAAAAAAAAGAAAAGAAAATTATATGAAACAAAAAAAAGGGGTCTTAAGATTTAATTGTCTGATAATGAAACTGCAACCCTCATGCCTCAGCTTCCTGAGAAGCTAGTATTACAGTCTTAAGACTGTAATGCCAGGATTCCATGAAGTTTTTAATTATACCATGTTTTTATCTACATTGTTCCTTGCTGTCCACATCTGTTTTTAAAAAGTGTGTATGTTTCTGTATGAATATGTGCATATGAATGCAGTACCCTCGGGCCATAGGTATCAGGTTCCTCTAAAGCTAGAGTTGGTGGTTATGAGCCACCATGTGTTCTAGAAACTGAACTCAGATTCTTTGCAGCAGTACTAGCTCTTTACTGCTGAGCCCACATCTCCAGCCCCCATACTAACTAAGGAATCTCTCCCACTCTTCAAAATTAAGAACACGGACTATGTTTCTGCTATTCTTCTCTGATCACCCTTAACCTCCTTCTCCCCTCCATAACACTACACCTATACAATGCTTCATTTTAAGTACTTATAGATCCGTCTCTCTGACTATAATGTACCTCTGAAGGAAGGGTCAACATCATTTACTTCTCTAGATGCAGTGTCTAGAAAAAAGTACGAGCTTAATATCTGTAGACATTACCTGAATGGGAAGGAAAATTTGAATCTCTCAGAAAATACTAATTAACCCTAAAATAGTTATTATAAGTGGATAAGTAGGTCAAAAAGGAAAAAAGAAAAATGCCCATATAAAATGATAAAGGCAGTTATTTAAGGCAACATAGAAAGGTGTGCCAGAAGACAGAATAGAGTTCAAACAAGGAAGAGGAGCTGGAGTGGGAGGACAAAGAGGTCATCAGCAGTAAGGACACAACCCAAAATACATCCCAGCAAGTTCTTTACAATTGTTAGAGGAAGTTACCAGTTTAGTTGAGCTATAACCTCTCTACAATTAAAAAATTACTCTATAAATAACAAGTTCATAAATGCACTTAACTAATTTTATAGCACTGAAAACATGATATTTCTACCATAATTTTCACAGGTGGCATCATGTAGCACAACAATTATTCGCTTTAATATAAGGTGAGTGTATAACAAATACAAATGAATAAGTAATGCTACCAGTGACCAATATGTCAAGTTACATAGCTGTGTCAGTTACATACTATAGGGCAGTTGTAGGCATAAATGACAGACAGATGTCTAATGGTTCCTATATTAGATGCTTAATACATTTAGATCCACAGATTAAAAAAAAACAATTTAAAAATCATGGAGACACTTAAAAATAGAAGTGTTGTTAATACACTTTATAATGCATCAGATCTGGATCTTTTAAATTCCTTCTGATCTAGAGTCTATACACTAATTCTCAGGAGGATAAAACTGAGCAGTAACTTCAATACTAAATATTTATGAGTAAAATAAAAAGCTTCCAAGATGGGAAAAACCCAGAGTATCCCTCAGGAGCCAAAAACAGTCCACAGTCTGGAGAAAGAATATGAGCCAAGAAAACAACTATTTCATATTCTTCATCTTAGCTGAAATATCATATCCAAAATGGTGAAAACAGAGTAGACAGATGAAGTTCTGGAACGTTTAAGAGAAGGGAAGGAATGCAGAACAAGAGAACTATGGCTATATCTCCCCAAGAGAAAGGGCAGAAACAAAAGCAGCATAAGAACCCACAAGAAAGGCAGCTGGGGAAAACATGGAGGTTGGTGCAGTCTCTTGCCCACATGAACGACAGCCAGGGTTACTATAGCCCTTCCTCCATCACAGCTGCAGACTCAACAGGGTCCATGCACAGGACTCACTCTTATTGGAAGGCTCTTCAAACACTAGATCCTAAGGGACAACTTATAGTACAGCCTCACAAACACGCCAGCTGGCTGCAACTCAGCAGCTGATTGCTCCCTTGTCTAACTTGGTGAAGAGCCAGAGGAGGACTTTTCCTGGTCAGTTCTCCCATGCTGGAAATTCTCTAAAGCCAGAGCTCTGGCTTAAGTCAGGATATCAGGTTATTCATGAGATGCCAAAACTGTATCTTTACATTGGCTTTGAACAACTCTCTCAAGTATACCATACAAATTCCCACAATCTTCAACATCATCTGGACACTAAGGCCAAAGACAGAAACTTCTCACAGAGAGGAACAAGCTTTTTACAGTATGAGTAACATCAAAACAAACTTTTCATAAGTTATAAATCAATTTCACTGACTCTAAAATAGGCAACTGGACAATACACTCAATAAACGACTTCCTTAAAACCTACTCCACGAGGCATGCTCCCTTTTCTACCAGACACTCAAATTCTCCCTATTGTTGACTTGTTCTATGAAGATCAAACCACAAGTCAGTTTCTCTAAGAGGAAATGATGGAAGAAATCTAACAAGATGGTTTTTGTTGTTTTTTCTTTTTCTTGTTTTGCTTTGTTTTTTTAATATCATTGAGCCCAAAAATTCATGGTTCTTAAGTGGAATAGTACTCCTCCTCCCAGAGTGTTTGAAAATATGTGGGGACCACTAAGGGCATTTAGCTGGCAGTGCCAAGAATGTTATGGATCTTGAAGTGGCAAGCACACAGAATGAATTATTTGATCATGAAAGTGCTAAAACCTTCATTAGCAGTGTCTTATAGGAAGGCCCTCAACCTTAACTGCCTGCATCCCTCCCAGCTTTTAGGACAGTGAGGAAAGAATTTGGAGTCAGGGGAAGCCTGAATTTTAAACTAATTTAAAACTAGCTTAACGTAAACAACTTTATCTGGAAAATCAACCAATGAGATAAGAGATGACTCAGTGGGTAAAAGTGCTTCCTGTAAAGTCTAAGGACCAAAGTTCAGACTCCTGTACCCATATAACAAACTGAACATGAACCTACAAACGTCTGTAGCCCAAGTAAGAGAGGGAAAGAAAATAGGAGGCTAACTGGGGCTTGCTGGCTAATAAAATATGGGCTTCATGTTCCTAAAACCCTAAAAGAATGAGGTGGAAAGTGATAGGACACATGACAGCCTTCTTGGGCCTCAAAAAGAGCATGCACATGCAAAACACACACACACACACACACACACACACACACACCTATGCTACTCACACATACAAATTAATAATGAAGATGTGTGTTGGTCATGGTGGCAGATCTCTGTGTTCAAAATAATCTTTAAAAAAATAAAGATTTGAATAAAATAAAGTATAGCATACTATGTTATGGACAACTTCAATAAAATATATATATAATATAATGTGTACTTCTTTGTTGAATCAGGGTCTCATTATGTATCCTTGGATGGCCTGGAACTTGATAGATAGACCAGGCTGGCCTTGAACTCATAGAGATCTGCCTGCCTTTGCCTCTGGACTGCCAGAATTAAAGGTATGTGTGACCATGATCTGCCAATAATATATACAATAACTGCTTCCACACTTAAGACCACTGGCTATTACAACCTGGGTTTAGATCCCCCCCATCCACTTTGTGGCTCACAACAGTGAGTAATTCCAGTTCCAGAGAATCTAATGCCCTAGTCTGGCTATTCGAACAAAATGCCCATACACATAAAATAAAAATTCATTTAAAAATATTTAATGGGACTAGAGAAATGGCTCAGCTGTTAAGACCATGTACACCTCTTGGAGAAGATCCAAGTTTGGTTCCCAGCACCCATATTTGGCAGCTTATAACTTCCTACAACTCCAGTTCCAGGATCATTGACATGTCTGGCCTCTGCCAGCATCTGGACTCACATGTGTATATCTATACCCATATATGCACAACTACATATAATAGAAAAAAATCTCTAAAAATACTTTTAAAAGAACAAAAGTTTAAATACCTAAGAATTGGAGCTGGTAAGATAATTTAGCAGCTGGGCAGTGGTGGCGCACACCTTTAATCCCAGCACTTGAGAGGCAGAGGCAGGTGGATTTCTGAGTTTGAGGCCAGCCTGGTCTACAGAGTGAGTTCCAGGACAGCCAGGGCTACACAGAGAAACCCTGTCTCGAAAAACCACACACACACACACACACACACACACACACACACACACACACACACACACAAAAGATAATTTAGCAGGCAAAGGAGCTTGCCCCTAAAAGCCTGACAACCTGAGTTCAATCCCTGGGACCCACATGACAAAAAGAGAGAACCAACTCCCACAAGATGTTCTTGGACCTCCATAGGCACATACATAAAAAAAAAAATGGAAAGGAAAAAAAAAAAAAGAATTTAAGACTCCAGAATTGAAAAATGTGTTTGATTTGTAACCAAACTGTTCTCTGATCACTCTCTCTTCCTCGAGACATTTTAGCTGCTCCATGTTTTCTTCTGGACTTTACTTTTGAGCACATCACTGGGAGAGCAGACAACCCCACTCCTTGCCCTCATGCCGTATCACTCCATACTTGTCCTGTGTGCTACTCAAAAGACTTCTCTTTACAATTGTTGCCATTACTATTTCTAAAATGTCTAAATTAAACCAAAGCTTGGAAATTCTGACTGGTATCTGGGTCCGACTTTCCGGATGGTAACTGAAGGTCATGTGGGGTGGAAAGTGGCCTGTGGGTAACAGAACACACACATGCACGCGAACAGGATATGTTGGTAATCTGGCTTCCTGAGACCTAGTAAGTTGTGAGAGTTCTCACCATCACCCTTGGAGAAGATGAAAAACCTAAAGTTGGGAAATGCTGGATTTATAAAAAAGTCCCCTCTTAGCATTCTATCTGGTTGAGTCTGGGAAGGGGCACCTTTGCCTCCCACACCGTTTTACTTGTCTACAAATACAAAACAAGCAGAACAAACTGCAGCTTCTTCATAGCGTGGAAGCTAGTGTTTGCGGCACAGCTTATGTCACGTCTCAAGCCCAGAAACACGAAGAGTGTGGTTTTGGTGTTTAACCAGCCTCTACTGCACCCTGGCACTGTTTCTTCCCCCAGAGAACTTTAGAGGAAAGAAACCAACCTCCTATCTTAAAATGAACAGCCAGGATAAAAATAAAGCCCTGAAGTGGTTTGGTGACCGAGGTCATACGGGCTGCCACAGGTCTGAAGGTAGGGCCAGTATGCTCTGAGAAACTTCGATGCATTCAACCACAGAAACAAAGATCTCAGCCCCACAGTCCAACACAGTCTAGGAAGCTGCCTTAGGCCTGATTTGTTAGGAGTTGTTCCTCACAAAGCATTCTATACTCTCTGAAACCCTCCAGTCCTGGTTATGACTTTAACAGCAGTCTAGCTGCGCTGTTCCCGAGCCTATGAAAAGCAGAGCCAGCCTGGAGCCTCTTCCTATAGGAGACTGCCATCAACTCTTACAAGCTTACTGCCTAATCTCCATTCATGACACATACTTTAAAACTTGCTTCCGAGGTGAAGGTGAACATGAGGTTCACACGACAAACTAGAAAAGTGAAATGGGAATTGACATGAAATCAACTCATGGCAACCCTGATGAAAACAAAACAAACAAATGAACCAAAGCCAAACAAACATGCAATCCTTACACCAAAGAAACCAACAATTCATCTTTTTCTGCCAGGATCACATAATTACAGGGCAACAAAGTAACTGGGTTATCAGACATGAAACATCTGCCTACTAGCAAACCCAGAGATGCAATTTTTCTCTAACACTCTACATTGTCCAGAGGAAATGAGGGCAAACACTGTTTCTGCTCCTTCATCCTGCAAGCTTAATTAATATATCATGATGTATGCCCAACAACTAGAATGCACTCCAAAATGTGCCACATGATCTGAGGAACAGGCTTCCAAACCAAGGCTCTGACCTGTGGTTGTCCTGGGTGGCTGGGGGGAAGGGGGGGAGACCTGTCTGTGTGCTACCCACACACCAGTTTTCTTTAGTGTTATAACAGTGGCAGCAGCAGCGGGAGTAGCAGTGGCTTAGCACACAAACTGTACAAGGGACACTGAAAAGTGAGAGAAATGATGGGTCTGAAGAAAAAATGTCACCTGTATAATTTTTTAAAAATTTAAAAACAAGAAAATTCAGAACTCTGTACTATGTATGGCTGGCTCTTTAAAAAAGCACAAAACATCCAGGCCAGATCCACATGCAAATTTTCAGGCAAGAACTATTATTTTCAAATCTTGGGAACTAACGTTATCATTACTACCATCTTGCAGATGAGGAGGCTGAAGTTAAGCCAGTTATGGGCTGGGCCTCAGACCTCAGAGCTAACAGCTAATAAAATTAGGACTTAAAATCAGACTCTTTTTTCGAGACAGGGTTTCTCTGTGTAGCCCTGGCTGTCCTGGAACTCACTCTGTAGACCAGGCTGGCCTCGAACTCAGAAATCTGCCTGCCTCTGCCTCCCAAGTGCTGGGATTAAAGGCATGTGCCACCACTGCCCAGCTCAAAGCCCATACTCTTAAGTAACCTCTATATTACCCTGACTCTGACATGTAAGATACTAAACAAAATTAATCAAAGTTACTAAAAACCATGCTTTTGACAGATACATTAGACTTGAAAGAAATTATTCACAGAAAGCTCTCCCAATTTTAGTGATAATAATGGGGGAGAAAGGAAGGTGACTAAAAATTACCTACTTATTTATTTTAATAAATATGGAACTGTGGCTACTGGGAGAGTTCTTTGGGACTGTAGCTGGTGGTCTATTCACCAATGGATAGCTCACAGCTATGCACCTATGGGTAGTAATAATTAGACTCAATAAAATTAAAAAAGAAGAAGACATGAAATTGGGAGGGAGATGTGGAGGGACAACCCTGGGCAGAACTCTGGGACTTTGAGGAGGAGAATAGAAGGAGAATATAATCAAAATATATTGTACATATGTATGAAATTCTGAAAGACTTAAAAGTCACTATATTAAAATTATACCATGGAATTCATGAAATTGGTATATTTGCACAGGAGTCATGCTAATCTCTGTATCACTCCAATTGTATTGTATATACTAAAGAAGACATACATTTTGATTAAGATATTTTAAAAGGTTGAGGCAGCTGGGTCAGCTAAGTAGTAGAGCACATGGTTAGGAGACATAGGGCCTCTGGCTTTCAACTGATTTGGATTAAGCATCAAAACCAAACAAATGAAGGTCAGAGCTCTTGTAGGAGTCTAAAGAGGTCTACTCTCCACTTAGAACCCAGCTTCCAAACCAAAGTCACAGAGTCTATGCAGATCGGGCCTCAAATTAATCCATGTCATACTAATTATGTCTAGTTCAAGATGCTTCCTTGTGAGATGGATAAATAAAACTCAATTGTTTTCTATCAATATGCAAGGCAAGCATTTTAATTTTACTTTGAGTGAGGTTTCACATTATGTACGTATTCCAGCTTACCTCACATTAAGAATCCTCCCAAACAGCTGGATTACAGCTGTGAATCACAGTACATAATCTTCTGTGATAACTGACCTATTTATTATGTGCCTGATCGTGCTTGGGCTCATGCTTTCCTCCTGTGTGGCTGGAGAAGTTTCTCTTCTATGACAGGAGGGATGGTCTTCCCCAGGAACTTTAACTGTGGCACTTTCTACTTCTGTTTGATAAAACAGGAAAGAAGTGACAACTGTGCCAATCTAAGGAAATCGGAATACCACTTTCCCAATCAGACTGTTAAACATTTAGGCATGGGGACTGGAGAGTCAGTTCAGAAGTTTAAAAGAACTTGCTTGCTCTACCAGAGGACCAGAGTTCAATTACTAGCACCCATGTTAGGCAACTCACAACTGCCTGTAACTCCAGCTCCGGGGGATCCAACAGTCTCTTTTAGCCTATACAGGCACGTACAGTCATGTACACATAGGAATAACAGAGACAGATACATAATTAAAAACAACTCTTTAAAAACAGTGGTCCTCTCCCAGCAGTGGTGGTTTTTAATCCCAACAATTGGAAGGCAGAGGCAGGCAGATCTTTATGAGTTTCAAGGCCAGTCTAGTCTACAGAATGAGTTCCAGGACAGCCAGGGATCCAAAGAGAAACCCTGTTTTCAAAAACAAAACAAAATAAACAAATAAGCAAACAAACAAATAAATAAAAATAATGGTTCTCTCTGGGTGGTAAAAATTTATGATCTGCAATATTCATTTACTGACTTGATTTTGAGGTTTTGTTGTTTTGTTTTTTGAAAAAAGGCATCGCACTATAGGCCAACTGACCTCAACACTGCAGTAACCCTCTTGCCTGAGTCTCCTGAATATTACATGGATTATAGATGTGAGCCACCAGGCCTGGCTCATAACCTTAAAAACATTTTAAACAACAACAAAAAATCTTAATAGGGAAAAAAAGCTTTGCCCTAATAATTCCAAGCTGTTGGCAACTTTCTTCAACAACTGGCAGAAAAAGATACAAGTGTGTTTAAATTCAGAAAGCTTTTGTCAGGTTACCTGCAGTGTGCTCTCCTTTAACCCCAACATTGTGGAAGAGCAGACTGCTCTGTGTGATTTTGAAGTCAGCCTGGTTTACATAGGAGGGTCTAAACCTGTCAGAGCTACAGAGACCCTGCTTCAAACCAGACCAGACCAGACCAGACCAGACCAGAAAGCTTTGTGTAAGAGTGGCCCTTACACTGTCATCAACCATTAAACTGTGATAAAGACTCAGACAGTATCCAACCCATGAAATTTAATGAATGGCATGCAAATTTCATGGGATCAACAATGCAGGCATGACAAGTAAACAAGAAATTTGAGAAACATTTCCAGAATCCAGAAATATTAGAGGAGACCAGCTATGATGGTTGATCCTGGCAATTTGACTAGAGATGCCAAGATGTTTAGATCACTAATGTACATTTCTATTTGGCACATTGGCATGTACACACATAGATGAATATTTGCACAGAGGATTAGCTAAGGAGGGGAAATTGCCCTGAGAGTAGACTGCACCATTAGAGAGACAAATGAGAGAGGAAGAGGAAGCCAGCTAACACAGTCACCTTTCCCTCTGCACCCTGGCCACCATGAGGTGAGGGCAGCCTCTGCTTCATGCTCTGGCCATGATACTCTGCCTTGTCTCACTTGACCCAAAGCAATGATTCCAGCCAACTAGAAGCTGAAACCTCAAAAACCATGACCAAAAAATCTTCCCTCCCTGTAGTTCTCTCAAGTTCAGGTATTTTTCACAGTGACAAAACGTTAACACATCAGCCCATTGACTTCCTCCCACAATACCACAACACCAACTGAGAACGGGGCTGTCAGAGAGAGACACAGCCTCAACTCCACCATTCCCACATTTCACACTGCCCTCAACTGAGCAGTGGCAGGTAAATCTGCAGGTCTTGCTGTGCCACACTTTCTCTGGTTTTTGTTCCTGGAATATTCTTTTTGAGTCTGCCTGGTTACATTCTCCAAGAAGCCTCTGATCCCACTTCCCTTTATACACCCAAACCCGTATCTGCCAGGTCTGGACCAAGGGCCACCTCTCTCACAGTACTCATAAATTGACTTAATCACCAGTATTTATTTGTAATACCACCAGCAAGACTTGAGATGTTTTTGCAGTCATCCCCAGACATGTATGAAACAGAGCAAATGTGATTAACTCCATACGTGTTCTCAGCTAGGGCAAACAATAATTCTTTTACCTCAGGCTTCAGGATTTAGTTTAAATATGTGCCCTTTGTTTCTAATTAGCCCCTTAGCATCCACTTTTTTTTTTCTTTCTGTTAGTTATTTTCCTGTTTAAAATGACCATAGGCATAATGGTGTCTAGTGTTCCTATGTACAAGAAAGTTGTGATTCATCTATAGAGAAAATACAGACTATATTTATCCAAATAACAAGAGTCACCTACAAGCCAGGAGTAGTGGCGCACACCTTTAATCTCACGACTCAGGAGGTGGAAGCAGGAAAATCAGGAGGTCTCCATAGCAAGTTTGAGACCAGTCCAGATGACATTCTACTGTCCCAGAAACAAAACATCTACACTCTGAAACCCAGATGTTAGTCCATCAGAGCAGAAGATGGCAAACTAGGTCTAAAGCCAAATCACCCTGGCCCATCACCACCTGTCTTAGCCAATCAAGTTTTGCTGTAGCACAGCCATGTTCATATAATACCACAAAGGCATAGTAACAAGAGACATGAGACCTACAAAGCCTACAACATTTATCCAGCCTTTCATGGGTAAAGTTTGCTGATTCATACACTAGACACAAAGCAGTCTGAAAAATAACAGCATTGAGCTTGGCTTAAGAACACACAACTTTGATTCTAACATTTCGGAGGCAGAGGCAGGAGGATCTCCCATGAGTTCCAAGCCAGCCTAGTCTACATAGTGAGACTCTGTCTCAAAACAAACAATAGCAAAACCAAAACAGAACAAAACACCAAAACTGGGGCTGGCCAGATGGCTCAGCCAGTAAGGACAACCCTGGGACCCATACAGAGGTGGAAGAGCAGAACAAACTCCACCAAGCCGTCCTCTGACCTCCACACTAGAGTATGGGGAAAAGTTGGGAACAGCAGACAGGGAAGATGGTTGTGGAGCACAGGCTACTACAATTTCAGAGACAAACCATATCAGCACTTCTTCCTTCCTTGGCACATGACAGGTACTATGGTCTATTCAGGATGCTAAAAAACAAGAGGAATCAGATGCTTCAAAAAAATGGAGCTGGAGGGGAGGGGGATAGGATGGGGAGTTTGGGGGAGACCGGGAAGGGAGACATTTGAAATGTAAATAAATAAAATAACCAATAAAAAATATCGTCTCACACAACTTAATAAAAATTAAAAAAATGGGGCTGGAGAATCAGCTCAGTGGTTAAATGCACTTGCTTTTATAGAGGACCTGGGTTTAATTCCCAGCACCCACAAGGTGAGTCACACCTCTTTGTAATTCCAGTCCCAGATGATCTGACACCCTCTTCTGACTTCCTCAGACACCAGGAATGCATGTGTATACACATATATGCAGGCAAAACATTCATACACATTAAAAAAAAAAAATCCTTAAAAATTAAGTAAATCTGAAAAAGGTTGTTTTTGTTTTAACTCTTAATTGCATCACAGACCTTTGCCTTTAAGTATGAAAATGATTTCTGGTGCTATAATTTAACTTCCTTGATTAATTCATTGATAGCAACAATCTACTGTTCAGATAATAAGTACTCCTATAGTCTGAAACATAGCACAGAAGAGCTGTCACGAATGCCCAGATCTCTCTCAACACCAACTGAACAGTTTATTTGGCAGAGGGATTTTTAATGGGAATCTTTTTTTTTTCTGTTTCAAAAAGCTTTATTTTTATTTGGTCCAAGACTTGGGAGAGGCTCCAGGGCGGTTACAAAGCTGCCTAGTGGCTTGAGAAGTTCATTCAGGTGGAGGTCCTGAGGCAGGCTGGTGCAGAGCAGAGGGAGCCCCTTGGAAGGCACAGAGGCTTCCTAGTCGTGCTTGAGAGTGAGGCGCTCAAAGAGATACTCACCCAGAGATGCCTGGGGCACGCCAGTCTGCGCTGGTTGTGGCCCTGCCAGCCTACGGAGGTTGGTCAGGTGGTTGCCCATCTTCTTGATGAGCTTCATTCACCTCCTTATCCAGGAAGTGGCTTTCCAAGAAGTCACAGAGATGAGGGTCTGTGCAGGCAGAACCCAGGGCGTGCAGATCCAAGAGCGCCTGGTTCAGGCTCTTCTCCAGGGCCAAGGCAGCTTCCATGGCCTCCTGGGTTTTACCCCATTCGTCTTGAGATGGCTTCTGCACATCCTGGAAGAGTGCACGGACCCCGCGATCGTTCTGCAACTTGAGGAGATGCTTGGCGCCCTTGCGCTTCTCCTCAGCCAATTAGGAAGAAGTAGCCTACGCCCTCCAAAGCCACATCATCCCGATCAAAAAGGAAGCCCAGAGAGAGGTAGGTGTAGGAGGCCCGCAGGTGCAAGTTGACCAGGCGGTTCACGGCAGCTTCCACTTCGGTGAATAATTCTGACGAATCTGAGAGGTCATGGCTGATCCTCGTGCTGGCTGGTCCTAGGAGCAGAAGGCGGCGGCGAGGAGACAGTCCGGGAGGCTGTGACTGGAGAGACTTGTAAGGCGGCTGGAAGGTAATTAAATGGGAGTCCCCGGGTCTGTTCCGCCCAAACACTGTTGAGGCAAGACACAGATCCACGGGACCTCCAAGGCACTGCTCCTAAATGGGAATCTTAACAGGACACCACTTGCATTGGCCGTCCTGCCAAGCTGGATGTTCAACCACATCTCAAGACTTAAACCCAACAACCCACAACCTAACCCTCCCACAACCATTCAGAGACAGACTAGAGAACAAAAGCCCACCTGGCAGATTCAGAACAAACTGGTTGGGACATCATTATCATTACTAATAACCACAGTAAGTCAAACTTCCTGCTTATTCATGGATTTCTAATCATTTATGCTGGAAATTCTAGAAATGGTCAAAGGAGGCTATCCTACTAGGGCTGCTAATACTCAAAATTTAATAGCTAATATGAACAAGCAATGCACAAAAAAAAAAAAAATTTTGAAGTTAAATACGTGACAATGGCAGGGCACAGTAAGGCAAGCATTTAATCCCAACACTGGGAGGCAGAGAAGGCGGATCTCTGTGAGTTCAGGGCAGCCTGGTGCTAAGTAAGTTACAGGGCAGCCCAGGGCTATAAAGACACCTTGTCTCAAAACCAAACAAAATACATAACATATATGTTTGTAATAAAACATATAGCCAAAGTAAGAACATACAATAGAAAAAGAACACACTGAGAAGACACTAAATGAAACAGCTCTGTACAGTATTCATGTCAAAAATGGAGCAAGGGACACACACAGTTCGGTGGGAGAGCTAGCCTAACACATGAGACTCTAGGTTAGAGTCAATACCACAAACACAACACAACAAGAACAAAATTGAGGCCGGGCGGTGGTGGCTCACGCCTTTAATCCCAGCACTCAGGAGACAGAAGCAGGCAGATTTCTGAGTTCAAGGCCAGCCTGGTCTACAGAGTGAGTTCCAGGACAGCCAAGGCTACACAGAGAAACCCTGTCTCGAAAAAACCAAAAAAAAAACAAAAACAAAAAAAACAAAAATGAGAACAGGAATTTGTGTCGTCATGACCAAGTGTATTGAGGAACATTTTCACCCTAATGCAAATTTTGTGCTTGATATACGTGATTCTGCTCACAAGAAACCATGACACCTGCCTCTATTCCCAGCACTCTGGAGATCGGGAAGGTCAAAAGTTCAAGGCCATACCAGGTGGAAGCGAAGGTATAATGTATGCCTTTAATTCAAGCACTTGGGAGGCAGAGGAAGGTATGGATCTCTGAGAGTTCAAAGCCAGCCTGGTCTTAAAGAACGTGTTTCCAGGACAGCCAAGGCTACATAGAAAAACCCTATCTCGGAAAAACAAATAAACAAACAAAAACAGAGTTCAAGGCCATTTTAGGCTACAGACTTGAGACACTGGAAAAATTCTCAAGCTGAACAAAGCTGCACAATAGCACATAAAACACACACACAGACTATAAACACACCAACATCCTCCATCCATACCTGACCACCCTGCTGTAAGCCACACCTGTGCACTTGTCGGTGCAACACTTGCCCTTCTGACTTCATGAAAGCCTCCTTTCCCAGGAGCTTACAACTGAAACCCTACAGCAGCTCACTCCCACAAGAAAACTTTCTTTTTACATTATTTAATATAGTATTTACATATTTAACAGTATTTAACACATATAAAATTGAATAACTGATTTTAATTAGATTCCTATCTCTTTTTTTCTTCAATATGACACTGGGTAAATTTCTTGAGTGTCGGGCCACAACCCAATTTCCCCATGAGCTTGTGTTTTTATTGCACAACTTTGTACCACATAGTGACTTTCAGGAACATGTGTATTACATTACAGTAAAACTGACCCTATATCCAACTGATAATTTTAAAAAGCAAACTACAGATTACTGTGTATAGATTAATTTTGTTAAATAATGTATTTTGGGGGGGATAGCTCAGAGGTAGAACAATGTCTATCATATATGATACATGATGTCCAGGGTTCAACTGACAGTAACACATACACACACACATACACACACACACACAGACCCGGGGCCTGGGGTGTTTCATGGTTTTGAAAGGATGTGTTTACATGGACAACTTATAAACTATTTTAAACAAGGTCTAAAGTTCTATCTACCAATACTGACTCACAGTGCTGTCTAAGGGGGTAGAAATATAAGTAACTTTCACTACAAACTATATATGCATTTTTATTTTGATTTAAGAGATGATAGATTAATATTACTTCTATAATATATTTCTTTTAAAAAACAAATGCTGTAAGGTTGAAGAGATGGCTCAAAGGTTAAGAGTGTTTGCTGTTCTTCCAGAGGCCTTGAGTTCTGACCCTGGCTCTTACTTCAGGTGACTCCCAACCGCCTAATTTAACACAGTTCCAGAGGAATCTGGTAGCTTCTTCCAGCCTCCATATGCACCCGCACATGTACATGCTCCCACAGACACATACACCTATGTGCCTTCAACAAACAAAACCCACAAAGCCTGTTGGCTGGCACTCCCAGAGCCAGAGGCCGGCATGCAGGCTGCTGAAGGAGGGCTCTTATCACCCACCAGTTTTATTCACTGTAGAACCTTTGTGCTACTCTACCAAATGTGCCTGCTGGGGAAACACTGGCAAGTCTGTTATGAAGACAATCATTTTCTGATTGGATGTTATGTCTACTCCACAGGAGAAATGTAGGTATGGTATTACAAACCCACTTAAGAGCCTATGGCTAATGAGTTCATAGGCCCCAGTGAAGAAGTTACTGATTTTTAGTAAGTGGACACAATGTACCTGTGAAACTGCCTTCTAAATATTTTTGTTTGAGCCAGGCAGTGGTGGCACATGCCTTTAATCCTAGCACAGAAAAGGCAGAGGCAGGTAGATCTCTTGAGTTCAAAGCCAGTCTGATCTACAGAGCAAATTGCAGGACAGCCAAAGCTACACAAAGAAACCTTGTTTCAAATAAGCAAACCAAACCAAAAGCTATATACATATATGTGTGTGGTATGAGTGGTGTATGTGTGTGTGTGTGTGCGTGTGTGCATGTGTGCGCGCCCATAATTCAGTGCTACTGTCAGCTTTAGTCAAAGGCTTATGTTTGTAGCAAGCAACAATTATTACAGACATACATACCTGGTCAGGTGCTTGGATAACTGTTGAAGCTGAGCCCTAACAGGACAACTATGTCATCTTCTCCACTGCTCACAGAACAAATCAGAAGAGGAGGCAGAAAAAAATTAAGAGTCCAAGAGAGAGGGATGAGATGTTACACAGAGATGAGGAATTACACTGGAACTCTGAGCTGCTGTGGTTATCAACACAAGAAATGCAAAGACTGGGCTGTTTAACACTGTCAGCTTGGAGCAGGATCAGGAAGCCACAACCCTCCCTGAGGCTGTAAGAGCAGCTCATGGATTCTGGGAGAAGAATTTATGTTTTTGTCACAGGTATAGCAACTGGGAGGTACCCATGCTCCTATAAATAACCCCTCACCCACACTCTTGTGAGCAGCCCTAATTAAATTCAATGCCAGGGAAGGAAGGAAGGAAAGACAATGGGAGAGAGACTGGGAAGAGAAAGAGCACAGTGGAAGGGTTGGAAAGGAAAACATGATCAAAGCACATGCATTATGAAAAAGTCATCATGAAACCCATTACTATCTATAATATGCTAATAAAAATAATTTAAAATCCAATTTGAAGTGTAACAAACACACAGACTTCCGTGAGAGATATGAAGTGCCCATTGTCAGCACCCCACACTGTACTGACCCTAGGAAGCGCTGCCTGGAACAATGACGCACACCTTTACTCCCAGCACTTGGGAGGCAGAGGCAGGCGGATCTCTGAGTTCAAGGCCAGCCTGGTCTACATAGAGTTCCAGGGCAGCCAGGGCTATACAGAGAAACCCTGTCTTAAAAAACCAAAAAATACTCGAAAAACCAATAATAATAATAATAATAATAATAATAATAAATAAATAAAATAAATAATAAAAATAAAATAAATAAAAACCCATTGTTTATTTTATTTATGTTTATGTGTGTATGTATATTTGAGTGACAGTGCCTATGGAGACCAGAAATGTCAGGCCTCTTGGAGCTGAAGTTACTGGTGGTTGTGAACCACCTGATGTGGGTTCTGGGAATTGAACTTGGGTCCTCCGGAAGAGCAAAAAGCACTTTTAACCACTGAGCCATCTCTTTAGCCCCAAATCCTTCTTCTTTAAAAGTCTTGATACAGGATCAAAAAGAGACTCCACAGCTATCTGTAAGAACTATTAAAGTATTTCTACTAAAGTCTTTCTTTTTATTTATTTATTTATTTTTTTTTTTTTTTTTTTTTTTTTTTTTTTGGTTTTCCAGATAGGGTTTCCTCTGTATAGCCCCCACTGCTCTGGAACTCACTATGTAGACCAGACTGGTGCTGAACTCAAAAGTTCTGAGACTAAAGGTATGTGCCACCACAGCCCTGGCCCCCCCACTTTCTCTCTCTCTCTCATTACATACTCCTTCATGAGATCTGAACAAAAACAACACCTTGTAACTCTAAATTAGCTCTGTAGGCCAGGCTGGCCTGGAACTCACAGAGATCCACCTGCCTCTGCCTCCTGGGCGCTAGGATTAAAGGCGTGCACCACTGATCAGCTACATTTTTTTTTTTTCAATAAAAAATGTTCATTAAAGGCTGGAGAGATGACTCAGTGGTTAAAAACACTGACTGCTCTTCCAGAGGTCCTGAGTTCAAATCCCAGCAACTATATGATGGCTCACAACCATCTGTAATGGGGATCCGATGACCTCTTCTGGTGTGTCTGAAGACAGCAACAGTGTACTCACATACATGAAATAAATAAATCTTTGAAAAAAAAACCTTTCATTAAACATTTAATAAGGTTATTAGTATTATTAATGAATAAATGAGTATTTTTTGAAAAACAAATGTTTGTTCCATTAAACGGTCACTTTGGTTATTATATGAATCTGATTATGTCTCCCCAGATCCCCTCAGCACTTGATTTCCAATCCTCAATACTGAAAAGATATGATGCCTGCTGCCTTGTCTTCATCCTTCCCCTCTGACACTTATATTCAGCTAAGACTTCCTTAGGTCTTTAAGTACACACACTGAAGATGAAGCAGACTGACTACTCTTACAGAATCTTCAGTCCAGCAAGGGATAGATCTCAGAAATAGTAAACAGTTAGCACCCAGACACTACATCTACTACCATTTTTTTTTTAATGGTTTTTTTGAGACAGTGCCTAACTGGATAACTCAGGCTATCCTGGAACTATATAGACCAGACCAGCCTCAAACTTATAAGGATTCTCCTGTCTCTGCCTCCTACATGCTGGAATTAAACCAGCATGTGTCACCTACTTCACTAGTCAGAAAAGTATGGATACGAATGAGGATTAGGGGTCTGGGAAAAACGACTCAGCAGGTTAAGTGTTTACTGTGCAACTATGAGGACCTGAGTTCAGATCCCACCACCCAGGCAGGGCAGAACATGCACGTGTACATAACTCCACATAGGGCTAGGGACGTAAGAAAACAAAGGAAAGGTACCTGACATGACCTCTGGCCCCCATACCTGCATACACACATCATACACTCACAATGAGAAATAGCTAATCCCAAGGGTTAGAAAAGTATTCCTTGGGGCAAGGAGAACTCTAGGCTGAGACATCACAGGTAAACAAGAATGGATCGAAGACTGGCAAAAACTAGTAACAATTATACTGTGGCAAAGAAATGGTATCACCAGAAGATACTGGTAGAAAGTTTGGACCTTGATTCTAAAGACAAACTAAAGATTTCTAAGACAAACTATGGAGATGGCTCAGTAGGTAAAATGCCTGTTACGAAAGCATAAAGACCTGAGTCTGGATCCCCAGAGCCCACAGAAAAGCTGGGCATAGTGACATATGCCTACAATCCCAGTACCAGCAAAGTGGAGACAGGAAGATCCCTGGGATTCGAGGGCCAGCTAGACTAGCTGATTAGGTAAGCTCCAGGTTCAGTGAAAGATTCTGTCTGAAAAAATAAAGTGGAAAGTAACTGCAGACACCCAATGTCAACCTCTAGCTTCCACACATATACATGCATGCATGGACACATGCACATAAAGACTTTCAAGGAGAAAATAAAATCACCAAAAACGTGTGAAAAAAGTTTCAAGTGTTTTGGGGAGCTCATCGAAGGGTACATTTTTTTAAAAGATTTATTTATTTTATGTATGTGAGTACACTGTAGCTGTCTTCAGACACATGAGAAGAGGACATCGGATCCCATAACAGATGGTTGTGGCTACCATGTAGTTGCTGGGAATTGAACTCAGGACCTCTGGAAGAACAGTCAGTGCTCTTAACCACTGAGCCAACTCTCCAGCCCCCTGAGTGGGACATCTTAAAAAGAGTAAGATGTGCATGGTGGTGCATGCCTTTAATCCCAGCACTCAGAAAGCAAAGGAAGGAAGTTATCTGTGAGTTCCACCTTGGTCTACATAGTAAGTTCCAGAACAGCCAGGGCTACATAGAGAGACCCAAAATAAATTTTAAAAAAAAAATGAAATAACAACAACAATAATAATAACCATTAATAATAATAAAGAAAACTAAAAAAACTAAGAAATTCTGAAAAGGACTAGGAGTGAGGGAGGCCCATGCATGATGACAGTGTAGAAGAGGTAGCACCAGTAAGAAAGCAGAGAAGTCACAAGTCAGTGGTCCAGTGTCAAGTCAGATTAAGTGGTACTTGGTCCTGACTCAATGTGGGAAAGGACAGAGGTGAAGGATAGCTATATATCTGGCAAGGGCTCCTCTTACATCTGATCTCCAGCCACACGGGTTAAACCCTACAGTCCCCAAGTCACCATGCTGCTAAGCTCTCGGTACAGAATAGAATTCCCAATACTGATCGCACTTCAACCTCCCTGAGGATGCCTACATTAGGGACACCGAGTGCGTGCTCCTGCAGCCTCTCAGGCTCGCCCTTGTTAAAACTCCCATCACACTCCGCTATACACAGCCCAGACTATTTAATTAACATGGGCATACATTCTAAGAAAAGCACGTTAGGCAAACTTTATCATTGAATGAACATTATAGAGTCTTACACAAACTAAGACAGCAACCTTACTAGGTAGGTACCCAGAAGACAGACATTAGGAAATGGGCATGACTGAGGGACCATCATTGTATATGTGTCCCATCTCTGAGAGAAATAGCATTGCACAGCACCTGATAGGATTTAGGTTTCTGGCTTCCTCATGATCAGTGAGTGCTTCAAAGGTTAAAAATCAGCTTTAGTTGTTCTACTCTCTCTATCCTAAATAACTAATTATGAAGCTGTGTAACACTATGAGCAGAAAAAGCAAACTAAAGCTTCAGAAACCTACTGTACAAAAGAAAAAATAAATAAGAAAACACAGAGAAGCCAACTGAGGCCTGAGACTGAGGCAGGAGCAACCATGTGGTTTCCATAGTGGACAGAATAGCTTCAAAACTGCAGGCTTTTTCCTCAAAAGCGCTAGTCTAAAAAGAAAGTTCAAAGTTCAAGGATATAAACTGTTTTAAAAATTAAAGAATTTGGGGCTGGAGAAATGGCTCAGTAGTTAAGAGCACTGACTGCTCTTCCATAAGTCCTGAGTTCAATTCCCAGCAACCACATGGTGGCTCACAACCATCTGTAATGGGATCGGATGCCTTCTCCTGGTGTGTCTGAAGACAGCTCAGTGTACTCATGTAAATAAAATAAATAAATCTTTTTTAAAAAAGAAAGAATTTAAAAAATTGTTTACTGAGGATGATTTATAGGCTAAAACCACAAAAATAGCTACACAACTGTCACATTTTATTCTATGTATTCCTATAATTATTTGAAATTTTTACTTTGGAATATATTCATGTATTGGAATAATTAAAATAATTGGACCTTGGGATGTAGCTCAGTAGTAAAATATTTGTCTAGCATACTCAAGGACCTGAGTTCAATCCTAGAAACACCCATATACACACCTACACACCCTATTAATATAATTAACAGCTGGACATGGTAGTATACGACTATAATGTCAGCAACTCAGGATGCATAGGAGTTGAAGATCACCCTCATCTACATGGGGAGTTTGAGGTCAGTCTAAGCTATGACACTGTCTAAAAACAAACCAAAAGGCTGGGAGCACGGCTTAACTGGCCGAATGCTCGCCCATGCTGTGCATGCTCCAAGCATGATCCCAAGTGCCACTAACCACCGGATGTGACGGCCCACACCACTACCCTGCATCGGCACCTGAAACACAGAGACAGGGTGACCAGAAGTTCAAGGTTGGGCTGGCAAGACAGTTCAGAGGGAAAACTGCTTGCTGCCAAGCCTGACAAGAAGAATTAAATGCCTGTAACCTACATCGTGGAAGAAGAGAGCTAACTCATGCACATTGTTCTCTGATCTGGCACATACAATTTATTTATTATGAAAATAAAAAATGTAAAATATTTAAGCCTATGTGGTGGTGCACATCTGCAATCTCAGCACTAATATTATGACATAGGATACCAAGGCAGAAGAAATGCCTGGAAGCTTGAAAAAGTTAGCCTGGAGTATACTACGTGCTGTCAGAAAAGATTAAGAGAGATGCCTCAACAAAGCAGAAATTGAGGACCAACTCTTAGAAGTTGACCTATGACCTCCACAAGCTAACCATGGCATGAGTACACACACATGAAAACTAAGTAAAATTAGGGCAAATGAGATGGTTAACTGGGTAAAAATGCTTGCCACCAAGCCTGACAACCCAAATTCAGTCCCAGGCACCACGTGGTGAAAAGAACTGACTCCCACAGTTTCTCTTCTGACCTCACATGCACCATGGTACAGGCACACACACACTCTCAATGGGCAAGAAAGGTGATTCAGTGGCTAAAGATACTTGCTGTGCAAACATGAATTCCACGTAAAAGTCAGGTGTGATCCCACACATGCCTATAACCCTTGCACTGAGAGAAGCAGAGACAGGAAGCTCACTGGAGTTTACTGGCCATCAGCCTCGATTTCAGCAAGAAACCTTGCCTCAATGGAACAAGGCAGAGCATGCTAGAAAGACACCTCCTCAGGCTGCTGGTTACACTCAAGCACACAGACCAGACATATACCTCCCACAAATAAACACACACACACACACACACACACACACACACACACACACACACACACACACATTAATAAAGTAATAGAATCAGTGACAGCTTACTTGCTGAAAATGTATTCACTGAGACATAGATTATAAAACTGGAGTTGCGTAACTACTACTCCTTTTTTCAGTGGTGGAACTGAGCTTCAAGTAGGTGACTGTGTATATAGGAAAGCATTCTGCCACTAAGCTCTATGCCCAGCCACTACAACTACTGAAAAGATATTTCTACAAAAGATTAGTTATATCTGTATAAGATATGTTCCCCAACATCAAAGAAAGCCACAAAATCTTTTTGTTCAAATTGTCTTTTGCTTTCATTTTAAAAATATTTGAGGGTTGGTGGGGTGGCTCAGCAAGTAAAGGCCCTTGCTGAGCAAGCCTGACTACCTGGTTTTAATCCCTGGAACCCACCTACGGGTGGATTGGAAGAGAGAACTGAGTCCACAAATTCTCCCTGACTGCCATTTGAGGGCCATGGTATGTGGGCCCACAGATATCATGTATGGATACATATAGACACAATAATAAATAAAAGTAAAAAATTAAACAGCATAGTCCTACCCAAAAAGACAACATATTTGTTAGTCAAATGGGCTTTCAGTTTGGGCTGTAATGTCCAAAGCAGCCAAATCAGCAGTGAGGGATTCAAACTGCAGGAACCAAAACAATTGCTAGAACACACATTAATAGGGAGCCCCCATGTACACCAAGGCACACGAGAAGTGGGTGGCTTCATTATCAATTACTACTTCCCAAGTCATCCACAAAACAGCTAAAGAATAGGAAGGAAACAGGAAGACAAATGGAAATTTTAAATTAAACCCAAAAGAGTTAAGACATAGTAACTCATACCTGTAATTTAGTACCCAGAAGTCAGAAGCAGAAGGACTGTCATGAGTTAGAGGCCAGGGGACTACACTATGAGATGCTGTCTCAAAAACAATAAAAAATAAATAAATGAATGAATGAGTGTACACCATGGCACATATGCAGAAGTCAGAAGACAACTAACAAGAGTTAATTTTCCTTCCACTATGTGGGTCCCAGGAATCAAACTCGAAATTATGGGATTTGGCTCTAGGCACCTTTACCCACTGAGCCATCATGCCAACCATCTGTTCTTAACTTGGAACAAATGATTCAACTCTCATGGTGCCATTATTATCTAGCAAGATGCCTTCAAAATTAGTCCTTTTCAGGAGTAGGAATACAGTTTAACAATAGAGAGCACACAACTTTGGGTTCATCTCCTACCCCAAAACAAGAAATATTCCTCAATCCAAACCACTCTCCTCAGTTTCAGTTACCTGTTATCATCTGAGTATCTTTACTTCAATGTCCCACACAATGACAAATGCAACAGCTCTAAAATTAAACTCATTATCATTGTCCTAAAACCTGGTCTACCATTATAGTCCACCTTAAGAAACTGACCACCTTGGAGAGGCAGGTGGATTTCTGAGTTCGAAGCCAGCCTGGTCTACAGAGTGAGTTCCAGGACAGTCAGGGCTACACAAAGAAATCCTGTCTCAAAAAAACAAAAAAAAAGAAAAGAAAAGAAAAGAAAAGAAAAGAAAAGAAAAGAAAAGAAAAGAAAAGAAAAGAAAAGCTGACCACCATCTACTTGGTTTTGTTTTGCTTAGGGGAACGGTCCTGAAGGGTTTTGCTGTTAATGTTGTTTGAGGTTAGCCTAGAACTTACTAGGTAACACAGTATAGCCTTGTATTTGTGTTTAATCCCCCTGCTCAGCTGCCCAAGTACAAGGCTTACAGGTATGGTCACCTGGCACCACCTCCTCAATTTCTAAACCAGAAACCTAGGTGCTACTCTTGACTCTCTCTTCTCTCTGACTCCCTCATCTAATCAAGCTCTTTGGACACATATCTTTCCATCTCTGATCCATTTATTGGTTCAAATCCTTCTATAATTAATTTAAATTCCTCTCACTGAACAATTTTTCTCCAACTCTTTCTCCCTAAGCTCAGGAATCTGCATATGGCTAGTCCAGCTGCCTGGGATGTACTTTACCATTCTACTTCCTTCCTCTCTAGCTAACTTCTCGTCACACTTCAGCTGATGAATGACTACTGTGCTCATAGGAAATCAGGTACATAGCCCTAAACAAAGTCCATCACACTTAAGCCTAACTACCTGCTCACTCTATTAGAATGATGTCTTGAAAACAAAGGAAGATGCTATTTTCTGACTCGTTAGCCTGGAACACTCTAAGCCATAAGAGGTTACCTCATAAAAGGTTTGGGGATGGTTAAGATGGCTCAGTGGTTAATAGCAGTGGCTATTCTTGCAGTTCCCAGCATCCATATGATGGCTCAAAAACCTTTTTAACTCCAGATACAGGGGATCTGACCCTCTGACCTCCTCTGGTACCAGACTCTCCTGTACTGTATATACATTATATAAGCAAAATATTTACGCATAAAAATAAACAAATATAAATAAATAAATAAATAAATTTTAAAAAGTTGATCACAAAACAGACTAACCAACCTACCCATGATGCTTTAGTTCATACTCCAAATAGAAGGCCAACCAAGATTAAGTACATTATCTCAATGAAGTACAAAATCTCAGCAAATTCTCATACAAATTGGTGATGCCCAACTCAAAGCAGCAAAACAATTTCTAATTAATTCTACATTTACTAAATTCTACAGTGCCACATAGTGGTGAGTAAGGGAAACACATGCTAAAGATAAAGGAATCTGTGAGAACCAAGGAGGCATAAGGGAACCTAGAGTTAGTTAGTTGGTAGTATTCTCCAGAATAAGTGGGGGGTGCTAAGCATTGTGGCTCACCCCTATATGAGCAAGTCAGATAGGAGGATTGTCACAAGTTTAGAGACCAGTCTGGGCTACACAGTGAGTTCCAGGCCAGCCTGGTATACAAAATAAGATCCTTTTTCTTTAAATAAACAAATAAATGTCTTAAAGCTTGAACCTGTCTATGCCTCAGCCCCAGCTTGCACAGAATTTCATGGCCTGGGGCAGCCAGATTTGCTGAGCTAGTCTGGCGCACTGCATCACTCTCAGGAACTTACATCACTGGGACTCAGGCTGCCCAGCCCGTTCTCCTGCTCGGAGTCCTTCCCAGACTCAGTGCCCTGGGAGGACCGGGAATGTGACGGATGAATCCAGATCTCCAGGCGAGTAGTGTCATCCCCAACATGCCGGAAAGTAGACTTCTTTCCTTTACGCCACTGATCAGGGCTCAGATCAAATTCCTCATGCTGCTTCTTTTCCATCTGTTCGGCCTATACAACAGACACACAGGCTCAGACTCTCCCAGTCAGCTAATGGAAAACCCCTCTATCATCTGTGTCTGCAGTCTAAAGACTGTAAGAATCTAAGGATTCTGCTACAGTACCAGAGTGGCAGAGACCATCTCTGCTGCCATTATCCCCCCTGCCCTGTCCCTCCAACTGTAATGAATTCCAGCAAGAACCAGAATGCAATCCACTTGAAAAGCTAAGGTAATCATATCAGGGAGTTTTTCTTGACCAGTATGGTTCTTTATCTTATATGCAGAGGTACTCTAAGAACCAAATATTCATATGGAAGAAAAATGAACAAAGAAACATAGATTTCATTAATTCTGTGAACTAGATGCTGTCAAACAGGTACACTCTAAAGGCCCTGTAAGCCCTCCTGAAAATCGATTTCAATATTCACTCTTTGCAGGGGCCAACTGATAATCTGTCAGTGAAGCCCAGAGGGTCCATGTGAAGATGTGTTTCCTCATCTCCTCACACACGTCAGTCCAGAGAACATGCATTCTTCTCAGAAGGATAGGCCCACGTGCACTCTTACTTACCTTTCGTTTAGTCTCTTCAAATAAACTCATAAGACTCTCCTTGGCAGTCAGGATAGGGTTGCTGGCTGCTAAACTGCGCATATAGTAATAAACGGCATCAAGCTTCCTCCTCTGTAGAAAGAAGTCAGAAATACTTGGTCAACTGATTGTTTGGTTGGTTGGGTTTTTTTCTCCCTTTTATAAAAAAAGTACTGGTGATTGAACTTAGGGACTTGTACATATGAGGCATATGCCCTACCACTGAACTATAGCCCTGGTCTTTTTAAAAAGTTTACTTTGAGGTAGGGTCTCACTAAATTACCCAATCTGGTACCCACCTGAACTTCTGTGATCCAAGTAGGTCTTGAACTTGTGACCCTCATGTCTAAGCTTCCCCTCCCCAGTAGCTAGATATCCACTTGTACCACCTGGTCAAACTCAGCTTTTTTTCTGACACCAGAATACTCAGCTGATACAAGAAACACTGTTATCCCCCCTGCCCTGTCCCTCCAACTGTAATGAATTCCAGCAAGAACCAGAATGCAATCCACTTGAAAAGCTAAGGTAATCATATCAGGGAGTTTTTCTTGACCAGTATGGTTCTTTATCTTATATGCAGAGGTACTCTAAGAACCAAATATTCATATGGAAGAAAATTGAACAAAGAAATCACTTAAAATATACACAACAATTATGTTTTGTTTTTAGAGAATGTCCAACTCTCTTCATATCTTCACATTGGCTATTGTCATTACTCAGTATACTATAATGAAATCCTAAGCTAGACAGACACAGATTCAAACACTAGCGCATGCAGGATTTGACTGGGACTTTAGAAAAGCTAGGTAACAATTTTCCTAAGATCCCATAGCCTCCTTTTACTATTTTGTTTTTTAAGACAGGGTCTAACCATGTAGCCCTGGCTGGCCCTGAATTCAGAGATCAGCCTCCCTCTGCCTCCTTGGTACTGGGATTAAAGGCATGAGCCGACATGCCCGACCTGAAAAGATGTTAATACATATATTTCTTTATTGGGGTAGGGGACATGCCTAAGCCACAAGTACATGCCTTAGTGAACATGTGGAGATCAGAGCCAATTTTCAGGAGTCAGTTCTATCCTTCCACCATGTCCGTCCCAAGGACTGAATTCAGGTAGTCAGGCTTGCAGGTAAGCTGTTACCTGTGGGGCCACTGCTGGCCCATGCTCACTTTTAATATAAGAATATTAGTATCCTTGAAGAGTATCTTTAGATTTAGAGATAGTATCTATTACCTATAATGTGATAATAATCACTTGCCTTGAGCTTTAGCTGTATTTAATGAAGACAGTTGTTTACAGTTTAGGTATACTGAATATTCTGTGGACATTATTAAATAAATTTATCATATTAACACTTTGTGACTATTTTATGAGGAAAAGAATAAAGGAAGTTGCCACGCAGGGTGGCACATGCTTACATGCTTTTAATCCCAGCAGAGACAGGCAGATCTCTGTGAACTGAGACCAGCCTAGCCTATAAGACAAATTCCAGAACAGGCAAGAGCTATCTATGTAAAGAGACCATAGTATACGGGAAAAAAAAAAAAAAAGAATAAAGGAAGCTGAGCATAGTAGCATGAACCTATATCCCAGCCACTCTAGATGCAGAAACAGGAGGACTGCTTAAGCCCAGATGTTCAAGGCTAGCCCTGGCATCAAACCCAGACCATACATACTTCAGAGAAAAGGCAGTGGGAGTGACCCAAAGTATAGTTCAGGGCAAAGAGTTTCTGGATTCAGTTCTACACAGAAGGAAGGAAGGAAGGAAGGAAGGGAGGGAGGGAGGGAGGGAGGGAGGGAGGGAGGAGACAGACAAACAGAAGGAAGGAAGATGTGAAGACAGGCAGGCAGGAGAAGATCAGACCATTGTACATCATACACATTTTCACCGTTCCCCATTAATGTCTCAAAACATTAAAAAAAAAAATCTTTTCTCTCAGCATCTCCTCATTCTTCAAAGATTTTAATCTAATATTTATCTAGCAAGCTACTGGCCCAGGTTTTAAAGTCAAATACCTGAGTCTGAATTTGGTCCCATATTTATTAAATATGGTTTACTATTGAAAAATGCTAATATTTGCATACATGTGGTCCCTGTGAATATGAAATTCCATAATTCATACAGATAGCCAGCACAACATCTGAAACACAAATTATATTCAGATATTTTTAGTATCATCCCAATTCAAACTAACCTCTGCTTACATCAACTCACTTCACTTCAATTTTATCAACTCTAACTTTTTACATTTAAGCATTTCTAAAACTGAGATACAACTTGAAATCAGTATCTACAAATGTGACTGAAAGTAGTGACCCAGATGCCAAGAATTTGAAAAGATCAGAAGAATCATTCAGAATCATCCATTACTAACTATAGACAAAGTTTAAGACTAGCTTGGGCTACATAAGATCATCTTACAGGCTATGGTGGCGCACACCTTTAATCCCAGCGCTAGGGAGGCAGACATATTTGGATCTCTGAGTCAAAGCCAACCTGGTCTAGAGAGCCTGGTTCTAAGACAGTCAAAGCTACACAGAGAAACCCTGTCTCGAAAACAAACAAACAAACAAAATCTTATCTCAAAAAAAACAAAACCCTATCATTGTGCCATATTTACTTCATTTTCTTTCTGTTTAATTATGTATACACATATGTGTTGGAGAAGGATAATGTACATGAACACAGTAACAGCAAAGGGCAGAAGAAGGCATCAGAACCTCTGGAACCTGAGTAGCAGCAGGGTTACAAACCACCAGATGAGGTTGGTGCTGACAACCAGTCCTGATCTACAAAAGCAGCAAAATTTCTTAATCTCTAGGCCAGCAGTTCTCAACCTTTGGGTCACAACCCCTTTGGGGGTTGCAGGACCCTTTCACAGCAGTTGCATGTCAGACGTCCTGCATACCAGATATTTACATTATGATTCATAACAATAGCAAAATTAGCTATGAAATAACAATGAAAAGAATTTTATGGTGGGGGGGTCACTACAACATGAGGAACAAAAGATCACAGCATTAGGAAGGTTGAGAGCCACAGTTTTTTTTGTTTTGGTTTGGTTTTTGGTTTTTCTTTTTCGAGACAGGCTTTCTCTGTGTAGCCCTGGCTGTCCTGGAACTCACTCTGTAGACCAGGCTGGCCTCGAACTCAGAAATCCGCCTGCCTCTGCCTCCCAAGTGCTGGGATTAAAGGCGTGCGCCACCACTGCCTGGACAGCCACTGTTTATGGCCCTCTCTCCTGTCCCTTGCCGAATGTATCTTAATTGGCAGTATATTTTTTTAAGTTTAACACAAAATAATTGTGTATCTAACAATGAATGAAGTTTGTCTTAAGGAAGAAACCACATCATCTATTTTATCATTCACAGCATCCTGAAAAGCATTACACACTGCATGTTCTTAACACAGGAAGTTCCCTGAATGATTGATTGGAGGAGACAGAAAAGTTGGAAGATGTTAAGAGATAACAAAAATGTGAGCGAGACAAAGGAAGAAAAAACTCAAAGGGAGCGAGCACTCATTAATCTGGGTCCCAAGTCTCTGAAAGAAAAATAACAATTTGACCAGAACAGCAAAACCCATGGAGGAAGTGTGGCAAAGCTGCTTGAGCAACAAGTAATCCAGAAAGGAAGTGAAGGGCACATTTTTTTTTATCAGCAGTATCAAGAAAAATAATCTATATAGGAATAAATTTAACCAAGAAGGCTAATAATTATACTCTAAAGAACACTAAAAAACAGTGCTAAACAATTTTAAAGACCTAAGTAGACAAAGATGCATCTTGTTAGGCTGTTAAAAGATAAAAAGAGCTTCCCAAAGAAACCTACGAGCTTATTACTTAACCAAAATTCCAATGACTGCTACAGTACAAACACAAATTAAATACAAATAAAAAAAACTAGTCCTAAAACCCATATAAAATTCTAAGGGACCCCACACAGTGAAAACACTCTCGAAAGAGAAGAGCTAGAAGGCTAACATTTTCATATTTTTATCAGACATACAACAGATAAAGGAGTTGTACTGGCATAAAGCAGACATGGAGCAATGGAGAGAGCTGACAATTTAGAAATAAGTTATCACGTATCAGTTTCCAACCTGTGTTAAGACCCGTGTAATCTCAGATCTGGAAAGGGAGACAGAAGGATAAAACATTCAAAATCATCCTTAGTTAAATGCTAAGTTCCAGGCCAACTGGGCTACATGAGACCCTGTCTCAAACGCTGCCTTGCCTACAAAAAGTACTGACAGTATTATAAAGAAATAGTATAGTGTCTTTAACAACGGAAATGTAGCTCTGAATAAGAGCACCCATGCAAGGCCCTGGAAGGACACAGTAATAGTTAATCTTGACTATCAACTTGATGGGATTTGGAATAACCTCTGATTATGTCTGTGAGGATGCTTCCTGCCATATTTAACTGAGATAAGAACCAGCCTGTATGTGGGTGGCAACATCTTGTGGAAGGGGGTAAAAGTGTCCCCAAACCAAATGTAAAAAGGAGCAATTCAGCAAAGTACCAGCATTCATTCCCTTGTGTCCCCCGACTGGGGTTTCGATGTAAGCAGCTCCTGCGGTATCTTCTCTGGGCTATACCCTCAAACTATGAGTCAAAATAAACCCTTCTTCCCTTTGGTTGCTTCTCATTCTGTCTAGTACCTAGAATATCTGAAGAATTCATACAACTCAAGAAAAAAGGTAACTCAATTTTTATTGTTTTATTTATGTGTATGGGTGTTTTGCCTGCATATATACCTGTGTACCATGAGTGTGCCTGGTACCTGTGGATGACATAAGAGGGCATCAGATTCTCTGGAACTATAATTATAGATGGCTCTGAGCTGCTATGTGGGTCTAGGAATTGAACCTGGGTCTTGTAGAAAAGCAGCCAGTGCTCTTAACCACTGAGCCATCTTTCCAGCCTGATAACTCAATTTTAGATGACAAATCATTTCAATAGACATTTCTCTAATAAAATTTAAATGGCCAATGAGCACATAAAAAAGGATTTTATGTGCTAATGTATTTAAAGAATTAGGTATACACAATTCAATAGAAGAATGCTGTTCTACCATTTATAAGGCCTTCCCCAAGGATTTACATGCAGTTACTAGTTGATGGGGATTTTTTTTCAGATTAGACAGTTGTAAGATAGCCATGCTCTTGTAAACAACTCTAAAGAAACTCAATGTATCACAAAAACAAATCAAAGATAATTTATGAAAACAGAGGGGGACTAGTTGAAAAGAGGAGCCAACAGACAAAAAAAAAGGGTTAGGCAGAAAGGCTCACAACCACAATCCTAAGCACCACGGAAACTGGAGAACTGCCTCAAATCAAGGTCTGCCTAGACCACATAGTGAGTTCCAGGCCAGCCTGAGCTCAGAGTGAGAACTTGTCTCAAAAAAAAAAAAAAAAAAAAAGGACAGCCAGGGCTACACAGAGAAACCCTGTCTTGAAAAACCAAAAAAAAAAAAGAAAAAAAAGAAAAAAAAAAGAAACAAAAAAAACCCACACCAAAAAAGGGGCTGATAAAATGGCTTGGTAGGTAAAAGTCCTCGCCACATAAGCCTGATGACCTGTGTTTGATCCCTAAAACTTACAAAACTACAATGGAGTGACATGCATTGCTAATTTCAGCACTTCTACAGTGAGATGGGAGCGTGATCTTAAGTACCCAGAAGCCTGTGGACTGGCCTGCAGAAACAAGATGGAAGAAGAGAACTAACTCCCAAAAGTTGTTCTCTACCTTCACACACTCCATAATACAGACGAATCACAGATGCACTACACATACACATAGGCAAATAAAATACTTTTTAAATCACCAACAAAACAAAAAAGAATGAGAACAAGTTGTTTTATTCCCTAAAAGATGATTCTATAAGTTAAAGAAGAGCTTCAGTAAACATTAATGTTTAATCAACTATTTTAATCCATAAGCAAAAATTTCTTTTTAAAAACTCTATTATGAACAAAAGAATGCAAATAAAATTCAAATATTGCTTGCTTGGGCAATGATTTTAGAAGCTGTTAAGCATCCATCATAGGGGCTGGATATGGCTTAGTTGGTAGGTGCTTATTTATCATGCATAAAGCCCTGGGTTTGACCTGTAGCACCAGATAAAAACAGGCATGTCAACACATGCCTATAATCACAGCACTGAGGAAGTAGAGGCAAAGACTGGATTTAATGTCATCCTCAGCTATATGGCAAGTTCATGGCCAGCCCCGGTTATGTGAAACCCTGTTTCATAACAACAACAACAAAGCCAACACAAAAACAAATACAAGAGCCTGGCACAGTGATACATGGCTTGCAATCCCAGCACTTGAGAGGCTTAGGAAAGGACTGACAGCCTAAGCAATACAGCAAAATCCTGTCAAGAAAAGAAAAAGATAGGCTGGAGAAATGGTTCAGCGGTTAAGAGCATTGACTGTTCTTCCAGAGGTCCTGAGTTCAATTCCCAGCAACCACATGGTGGCTCACAGCCATCTGTAATGGGATCTGATGCCCTCTTCTGGTGTGTCTTAAGACAGTGACAGTGTACTCAGATATATTAAATAAATAAATAAATAAATAAATAAAATCTTTTTTTTAAAAAAAAGAAAGAAAGAAAAGAAAAAGACAGAAAATTAGGCAGAAAGGAAGGGGAGGCAGGAGAGACAGAGACGGAAGGGAGAGACAGACTGACTCTTCTCTTTGCTGATAATCACATTAGCTGTTTCTTATTTTTGATCCTTAGTAGCTACCATTGTCCCACCCACATCTTTTCCTCTTCTTTCAGTTCCCAAAGTCCATTTCTCCAGATTACAACCACGTTCAAAGGAAGTTGGTAAAGGTAGAGAGGTGTGGTCAAGAGCTCCTGTGCATCTGCTAAGTAGCCACGTTAGACAAAAAGTAAGAGGAGTGTCAAAAGACATGGGCAAGCACTGCATGGTGGCTCAGCCTTTAGTCCCAGCCCTGGAAAGGCAGACAGTCTCTGAGTTTGAAGCTAAGTTCCCAGCCAGTCAGAGCTACTCAGTGAGACTCTGTCTCAAAAAAGGCATCTGGGAAAAAAGATCTGAATGCTGAGGGCTGAGTGAGGCCCATAGGAGAGGGAAGTAAAGGTCCTTACCATCTTTCTAGAGCAGCCTAGGAAAGAAAAGGAAACAAGACGCAGAATAACAAGCTGTTGTTTGCTGGAGAGTACCATTCCTTTAGGAAAATTAAATGCAGTAAAGTGAAGGTATGAAGTAAGCCAACTAAAGGGGTCCCTGACAACTCATCACAAGTGAACAGAAGCAGGGCCTAAAGAGATAGCTCAGTGGATAAAACACTTGCCACCAACCCTAATGACCCAAGTTTGAACCTTTGAACCCACATGGTATTAGGAGAGAAACTATTACTTCAAGTTGTCCTTGATCCTCATATTCAAACGGGCTGGCACACATGCAATGGGCACGCATGCAATGTGCACGCACACAATACATTACACAATAAATACATATACATTTAAAGAGAGAGAGAAACAAAAGAAGTTTGAAAATGAAGACTGAAAGGGCTGGGTTTGCCTACAAGGACAGGAAGAAATCAATCTTTATAGGGCTAGAGAGATTGCTCATCAGTTAAGAGCTATTCTTGCAGAGGACCCAAGTTTTGATTCCCAGCACCCACATGGCAGTTCACAACAGTTTGTAACTCCAGTCCCAGAATATTTAATACCTTCTTCTAGTCTCTGAGGGGACTGTACACATGTAGTGCACAAACATGCAAAGGCAAAACACTCATATATATATAAAATAAAAAATGAAAAATAAATCCCTATTTTAAACTAAGTATGATAGCATATGCCTTCCAGCCCAGGATTTGAAAAGAATGCAACTTCAAGGTCAGCCTGGGCTACAAAATAAGAATTTGTTTAAAAATAAATCCAATGCAGGGTCGTAGTGGTGCATGCCTTTAACCCCAGCACTCAGAAGGTAGAGGCAGATGTATCTCTGTAGGCCATCCTGGTCTACAGAGTGTGTTTCAGGACAGCCAGGGCTACACAGTGAAACCGTTTCTCAAAAAAAAAAAAAGAAAAGAAAAGAAAAGAAAAGAAAAGAAAAGAAAAGAAAGAAAGAAAGAAAGAAAGAAAGAAAGAAAAAAGAAAAAAGAAAGGAAACCAATAAATGAGGAAATAAATAAATAAATAAATCCAGTGCTCATTTTGGTAAGACATACACTAAAATTGGAACAATATAGAGAAGATTAGCATGGTCCCTGTACAAGAATGAATCATTCCATATTTTTTAAGGTAACAATAAAAATAAAGCTGGGCATAGTGGTGCACACGTTTAATCTCAGCACTTGGGAGGCAGAGGCAGAGGGATCTCTTAGTTTAAGGCCAGCCTGGTCTACAAAGTGAGTTCTAGGATGGCCAGGGCTACACAGAGAAAGCTGGTCTCAAAAAAAAACCAAACCAACCAAACAAACACACAAAACAGATAAGTTAATAAAGAAGTAAATTAATAAATAAATTCAGAGGCTAGCAAGAGGCTGGCCATGTAAGGGTGCTGTCTGCAAAAGCTTCCCATTTACATACAATCCCTGAGACTTTCATGGTAAGACAAAAGTAGATTTCAAAGTCTTCTGATCTCTACATACATACCTTCACACATTTAATAAATCAACAAAGAGATAAATGTAATAATACAAACTAAATCAGTATCCTAAGAAACTTGCTTGTGGTATGGTGAAACATTTCTCTGACCTCAGCATTTAGGAGGCTGAAGCAAAGGTAACAAATCTGAAGCCTGGGCTATCCAGTGAAACAAACTCTACTTCAAAGATAAGGAACTGCTTGGGAAACAGCTCCTTATCCATGGGTTTCTTACCGTATACACTGCCAGTAATGCCAGCTGGTTATAGGGGCGCCCATTCTTAGGAGCAATATGCTGGGCCTTCAGATACCAACTAGAATAGAAAAAGAGAATAAAATGCTAACCCCTATCAACTCTTTCTCAGTCCATCCTCACAGCACTTCTACTTAAGTCACAGACTAGAAGTTAACTAGATGTAGCCCTTGTGTGGTCAAGCACAAGGTCCCAATTAAGGACAACTGTAAGACAACCCCTATGAAAGGCAGTTCAATTGGCCAGATAGATGCCTTGCTGGGATTCACATAAGGCCACAAGGGGAGAGACATCACGAGTTAAGAGGTAAAAAGTACCTGCGAGCCTTCCCATAGTTTGCTGTATCGCTGGCTTGCTCCCGATACCTAGAGATATCTCCTTGGCAAATCATACTGCGTTGAGCACTGATCAAGGCATATTTCACCTACAGAAGGGACAACTGGTTAGTACAGTACCCAAGAAACACATTTCAATGCCAGAAAAAAATGAGTGGGATCTAATAGCAGAATGACAAGGTAAAACACAGACTTCAAAAAAGTCAAATTCTCAACCTAACCTTGAACACTAAAATACAGCCAACAACATGATACAAAGAATAAACACAGCACTTAAGAGAGTGGTAATTCCTACTCTGAATCCCACACAAATGAAAAAGTACATTCTAAAATTTTAAGTCAAGCAATCTCTGAGATCTCAGGGAAGCCTTTGGAATGCCTGGAACTGGGTTTCCTTGTCTGTGTTTAAAAATACACATTCAGGGCTGGAGCAAGAGAGGCCAGATCGAGAAGGGGGAAAAAAAAAAGAAACAAAGAAAGAAACAAAGAAAGAAAGACATTTAGGGACTGGAGAAATGGCTCAGTTGCTAAGAGCACTTCTTGCTTTCCAAAACCAACATGGTGGCTCAATGCCATCTGTAGCTCCAGTTCCAGACACTCTGATGCCGTGTTTTGACTTCGGTGGAAATCAGGCGCACACATGGTGCACAGACATATATGTAGCCAAAACACTCACTCAAATAAAATAAAACTAAACCCAATTTTTAGAATATTTATTCTAGGGGCTGGAAAGATGGACCATAGGTAAAACACTTGCTGCACAAGAATGAGGACCTGAGTCTGGATTCCCAGCACCTGTGTAAAAGCTGAGCTTATCCCCATATGCCTACTGTAGTAGGCATGGGGGGGTGGTGGGGGCTGAGGGGGAGAGAGACCCCGAACTTTGCTGGAACTTGCCTGCCAGCCAGTCTAGCCAAAGCAGTGAGCTCCATATTCAGTGACATACCATACATTAAAAAAATAATAAAATCAAAACAAAAGATCACCCCATAAAGCATGGGGGCACACACCTATAATCTTCACTCTGAAGCCTAAGGCAGGCAGATCTTGATTTCAAAACCAGCCAGAACTACACAATGAATTCCAGGGTATCTGATCTATGCATTGAGATTCTGTCTCAAAACAGCTAAAAAACCAAAAAGTTGGGGGCTGGAGAGATGGCTCAGTGGTTGAGCACTGACTGCTCTTTCAGAGGTCCTGAGTTTAATTCCCAGCAACCACATGGTGGCTCACAACCATCTGTAATGGGATCCGATGCCCTCTTCTGGTCTGTCTGAAGACAGCTACAGTGTACTCATATACATAAAATAAATAAATCTTTTTTTAAAAAAAGTTTTATTTTGTGTGTTTGAGTGTTTTGTCCATACGTTTTTATGTGCATCACTTGCATGTGTGGTACCTGCAGAAGTCAGAGGCAGCACTGGATCCCCTGGACCTGCAGTTACAGGTGGTTGTAAGTAGTCATGTGGATGCTAGGAACCAAACCCAGGTCTTCTGCTAAGAGCATCAAGTGCTATTAATAACTAAGTCATCTCTCCAGCCTCCTTGTTTTCTTTTGAGACATAATCTCAGTCTGTAGTTCAGACTACCCTAGAACTCATTTGTACCCAAAACTGGTTTCAAACTCACAGTAATCCTCCTGCTTCATTTTCTCAAGTGCTTAGATTACAAGTGTGAAATGCATCATAGTGTGTATGACATTACAATTTGTTTTTTGTTTTTGAGACAGAATTTTATATAGCCCAGACATGCTTGGAACTCACTATGTAGCAAGGCTGGCCTTGAACTCCTGATCCAGGATTACTGACATATGCCACAGTGTCCTGCTTTTGATTGTTAGTTTCATCTATCTGTTCCTCTACTACACTATATTGTTCACTCAACACCCAGCATGCTGCCTAGGCCATAACTGATACTAGATAAATGCTTACTAAATAGATGAATACATTTTTGTTTATTTGAGAACTCCCAAATAGTCCTGGTTGTCCTCAAACTCACTAAATAGACCATGCTGGCTTCGAACTCACAGAGATCTGTCTCTGCCTCCCAAGTACTGGGATTAAAGGTGTGCACCACTGAGCTGGACCTAGATGAATAAATTTAAACTAAAGAAAGAAACTGGCTTACTGTTTTTCGTAAAGGCTTGCTTCGAATGGCAAGCCCATCCATGTAGTCTTCCAATTTGAACTTGTAAGTAACCTGTAGTTTCTGAAGCAAACTATCAAAGAAGTCACTGCCCTATTTAAAAAAAAAAAAAAAAAAAAAAATCTGAATCAATCAGTTTTTCTAATCTACTTACCAGATCCTGGGGCAAACGACCCTTTTACAATCTATCAATGTCCAGACATCCTATATAAAAGGTACTTACAGTAAGTAATTGATTAGAGGCCATCAAGTAATCTCAGCAATGGTTTATAGTAAGCCTCCCATGTTTTAAAAGATATGATTATTTACCATTCTCCACCTCTTTCAGCTCTCATTCCTTCCACCCCCTGTCCCTCTCATTCAGAAAGCTATCAAGTTCAAAAGGAACTCTGGGTCTGGAGATGTAGCTCAGTAGTTAAGCACTGGGGAAAAAAAAAAAAAAGTAGCTCCAATTGTCTCTAAGTATAGTCCAAGAAAGTACTACAGGTAGACCAGGTCTAAATGCAAGAAAAAAAATAAGGGTTTTGGCAATATCCAGTCTAAAGCATCTCCAGAAGAAAAGACAAACAAACTAAAAGATGCTATAGATTTTATCCTGAGGGGGGAAAAAAAAAAAAATAATAATAATAATAATAATAATGTTTACCTCATCTAAGAGCTCCAAGAGTCTGTTCCGAATCTGTTCTGGGTTCTCAATATTTGGATCCTTGAGAAGCTGCCTGAATTTCTCAATCACCTGATAGAAAGCATTCTTCCACAGGATCTGATCTACATTCTGATTGTCAGAGAATTCAATATCTAATAGAATACAGCGCTCATACAGCTGCAGTAGTTCAGTTCTGGAATAAAATTTATGTAAAGACTAGCTTCAATACATCACAGGGAAGACTATATCCCAAGATATGAACCTCCTGCAAACCAGCCACTTCCTTCCGGACAAGAAATCTGAAATGTGATCAGGTATCCTATTCATACTGGGTCCTATTCTACATAACAGAATGTCTTCCAAACATACTTACATCTAGGAAAATAGCATATTGCTATATGTGTACACCTACATTGAAGAGCTGAAATAAGCTCTTTGGTGCAAGCTGAAAATTGGCATTCTGAAAATTATGTTCCCTTTTTAGGCATTTTTTTGCTTAAAGTAAAAAGTATAATCAGCTTTAAGACTAGAATTAAAACTTATTTTCCCAACTGCCTGTTGCTTATAAAAATCAATGTAAAGGGGATTCAAGTGTAGCTCAGTGGTAGGACACTTAATACAAGATGCACAAGACTCCAGGCTTGATGTCCATGCCCAAGTGGGGTTGCTGGGGGTAGGGATTCATGTGAAAGGCAGGTAATACACAGTGTCTTACCTATAAATCCTCTACCTTCCTCAGCCAAGGAGCCCTACACCTGTCCACTTCCCTCTAAGCAAGACAATAGGAAAGAACACTCAATACCTGAGCTGGGCCATCTTCTCCATGCCCTCAGTGCTGATGCGGTCTCTGGAAAGCAGGTTGCTGAGCTGCAGTTCCTGGTTGTCAGCCACTCGGAGAAGCCTATGGAGCTCCTGTTGCTGCATGTTCCGCACGTGCTGTTCTATTTCCTCGGGACTCATGGTACTAGCAGGGAGAGGGCTACATACATACTGTCCTGAGGGGGCAGGATAGCCTGGGTAGTAAGGCCCTGGATAAATACCATTTGTAGGGCCCACTGGGTATTGCAGAGGGCTATAGCCTGTATAGGGATACTGAGAGGCAGGGCCTGGTGTCCGAGGGTAGTAATAGGGGTTGTCAGAGTTTTGAAATTTATAGTAAGATGCTTGGGCCTGACGTGAATCACCCCAAGACGTGGGGCTAATTTCATCATCAGTGTCCAAGAAATGTAGCTGAGGTGTCTGGCTTTTCAGAGCAGGCTTCTGATCAGGATTGTTTGGGTCCCATAGTCGGCGGGTTGTGCCTCCACGGCCCCAACTCCGAGATCCCTTACTACCAGATCCAAATAAAAGTCGAGGTCCCAAAGGTGTAGACTCTGGAGAACCTGATGAACTGACAGACAAGGCAGTGTGGGCAGGCAGAATCAGAATACCACGACCACGATCTCGACGTTCTTGTTTCGGGTTTCTGAACTCCTGCTTCTCACAGCCCTTACCCCCACTGCTTGGGCCTTTGTCAGACTTCATTCTATCCACATTCTCCTTGACTGACCTCACCACATGGGAGTCTTTACTCATGGTTTCTGCATCAAAAGTGACACGAAGGGTGCCTCGGTTTTCTTTGCCATTGCTTTTCTGTTCACCCTCACAGCGGCCAGACCAATTTCTTTCTAAATGTTTCTTCCTTTCTGAGCTCCTCCTGGACCCTGATCCATCAGGCTCATCAACTCTGTCCTCATCTAAGGAATCAGTTGAGGACATAGATACCTGCTTCTTCAGTCGTGGCCTCTCCTTGGTCCGATCCTGGCGCCGCCGGCGACATCCATTATCGGTCAGGCCACCTCCCTCCGCACTGTTGTTGCTACCAGCTGAGCTGGTACTGCAAGTGCGGTAGCGGTTCCTTCGCTTGTCCGATCTCGAGTACCTCTTTACAGAGCCAGGCTTTCCTTGGATAGAGTCATCAGTCACCTTCTTTGACCCCTCCCCCTTTTCAATCTTTTTCCCCTTTTCTCCCTTGGCAGTTCTTACCCGGTCATTACTTTGGCTCTTTTCTATCTCGGTTTTATCTGGTTTGTTTATAACTTCTTCTTTTGGAGCTTCTCCCTTATACTCATCCTCCTCCATCCTCAACTGCTCCAATTGGTTGAGGATCTCTTCGTCATCTGCCCTGCCTGCTGACTCTTTGGTAACAGTCTGCAATCGCCTTCCAGGCTGGTAGATCTGCAGGTCTGGTTTCTTGTTTCTCTTGATGATTTTTAGACTTCGGTCCTCTAGTCCAACAGTCTTTGAAAAAGTCTCCTGTGCCTGACTATTTTCTGCATCTATAGGGTCATTTTGCTGTTGGCTGTCCAATTCCTTGCAAACTTTAATAAGCTGTGTATCATTCCCAACAGCAGAAGAATCTCTGTCATTCGCAATCTCATCCTTAAATTCCTCGTTCCCAGAAGCCTCCTTAGTTTTAGGTCTGTTCCTCAGTCGAGAAAGTCCAGGCTTATAGATTTCCAAATCTGGGCGCCTATTATCTTTGCGCTGTCTGGGTTCCTTTAGTTCCTTCATGTTTTCTATTATGTTGGTAAGAGGAAACAACACAGAAGAAAAGAGTAATGGAGAAGAGAGGGAGGGAAAGTTGTCATTCTAGTTACATAACAACAACAAAAATGAGCAAGAATTACAAATCCAAATGGTATTACTGTGGTCAGGAAAGAACATTTCTACAAAGGCAGACACTTGGAGTTATCGTGTTTAGTAAGCGTGAGGCTAAGACTTCAACTGTTAGAATTACACACACTTGAGTTATGGAAATAGGGGAGTCGCATTCTCTTGATGTACCCAAGTCGTATTCCTATTTAGATCTCAAAGACCCCAAACTATTTCATTATTTCAGAACCAAAGATCTCTAACATGTTCAGCCATTCAATTATTCTGTCTACAGAGCCTGTAAGTCAACCCCTTCTTTCTTTTCTTTTCTTTTTTGTGTATGAACACACTGTAGCTGTCTTCAGACACACCAGAAGAGGGCATCAGATCCCATTACAGATGGTTGTGAGCCACCATGTGGTTGCTGGGAATTGAACTCAGGACCTCTGAAAGAGCAGTCAGTGCTCTTAACCGCTGAGCCCCTCTATCTTTCTTCCTTCCTTCCTTCCTGCCTTCCTTCCTTTCTTTCTTTCTTTCTTTCTTTTTTGAGTCAGGGTCTCACCATATATATCACAGAAAAACCTCAAACTCACAGTCCTCCTGCCTCAGCCATCCAAGTTGTGAAATGCAGGACTGTATATCCCTGGTTAGCATTTCCTCCTATCTGTAATATTTTTCTAGGTGGCTAAATTCTTTTACCATATTAGGATGGAGAAGAAAATATAGCCCAGTGGCCCAGTATTTGCCTCACATATAGGAGGCCACTAGGAGCAACCCCCAGCATTGCATAAACATATTTACTGGTATATATGTATCATATATTATATTATTATCTACTTACTATATTACATATGTAACACATATTTACACATACATACACATATTAGAGTGGTATGCATAGCAAGCCTAAGTCCTAAATATCTCTGGGAAACTATCTGCAACTTCAGTGTGTGAACTTGATCACAACAAATCTACAACTTTAGGATACCAACACCCCAATCATATACCTCCTACTGAAGCAAACAGTACACAATTCCTTTTACAATCTTCAACTCCATTCATCCTCACCAACTCTTTAATAACAACCAACAGAATCATTTCAAGAAAATACTGCCTAGACTCTGTCATTAGAATACTGAGACTAACTGCTACTATGATGATAGAATATAAGAAGAAAAAAAAAGGTTCCACTAGAGGAGCTTTTCCTAGTCACCAATGGACGGATTGTGACATGCTCTCAAGGACCAAAAGACTCAAGAATATTAGAGCCCAGTCAAATCCATGCCTACAAATTCTAGTACTTGAGAAGTGACAGCAAGATCAAGAGTTCAAGGTCACAGAGTTTGAGGCTTACTTGGACTATATGAGATCCTGTCTCAAAAACAAAGGAAAAAAAGAGGAGGAGGAGGAGGAGGAGGAGGAGGAGGAGGAGGAGGAGGAGGAGGAGGAGGAGGAGGAGAGGACTTTATAAACCACTCTCCAAGCTCCACTGAGAGGTAAACAGCTTTTTTTTTCCTCTAAGTATCTGTTGCTTACAGTGGAGAGACTACTAAAAATACTTACTAAACAGTTAATAAGTTAATAACAGGAACTGGTGAGAATATTATCCAGTACTTAAGTTATATAAAATCCTAGTACAGAATTATAATGTAAATACAAATGCAAACAAGCTGATAGCCAAGTATTTATGCGCCTGCATCTATACCCACTTTTTGTTGGGGGTGGAGGGAGCAAAACTAAAATTTTAGATTTCTGATTTGAAAGTTGGGTATGGTGGCATATAATTCCAGCATTCAGAAGGCTGAGACAGGAAACTCAAAGTATCCAAACTCAAGGCCAGGCTGAGTTACACAGTAAATTCAAGGCCAGTCATGGCTACAAGGTGAGACTCTGTCTCAAACGAATAACAAACACAAAATAAAACACAGTGCTGCCTTGGCAAAAGTTTAGCTTCTCCACCAAATGCGAACCAAGATAAAGCCGTTTAACCTCAGCACCCTGAGTAAACTTTTTTTTTTTTTTTTTTGGTTTTTCGAGACAGGGTTTCTCTGTGTAGCCCTGGCTATCCCGGAACTCACTCTGTAGACTAGGCTGACCTCGAACTCAGAAATCCATCTGCCTCTGCCTCCCAAGTGCTGGGATTAAAGGCGTGCGCCACCGCTGCCCGGCAAGTAAACTTTTAAACTTAGTTTTGGGGCGGAGCCAGGAGAGGTGGTGACTACTATTTTCCAGAGCAGTAAGAGAAAACAGCCTGGTTAATCCAATTCAGTTGGCCAATGAAAACCAACCTCACGAATTCTAGCCACAATCCTACAGAAGGTATAACTGTCATCCTGTGTCAACAACACTGGCTAATGAAGGGGAGGTGAGACACTAAAATATTTCTCGCGCTTTTCTGATGAGAATGGCAAATTAAGCATTCTCTCTGATCACAACTGCTCACACACACGCGAAGACCAAAACAAAACAGAGCTCTCTGAGGTCCAGGATCCCTCCAGTGGCGTAGCATTGGAAGCCAGCCTTGGGGGCGGGGGGGGGGGATGTAAGTTGAGCAAGGGAAGTCCTAGCCTGTTAAGCCTTTCTCCTCAATTTCACCAGCTCCTCCTCTCCGACGCGGAACAGAGGACGACAGAAAGGTACACTGACTATTCTTTTGGGAACAATACGTCTCGGGGCCTCTACCGGACCCTAGCACCCAAGCCAGTTCGTATCTCCTCAGGACTGGAATTCAGGCGCTGGCGTGAAAGGGTTAGGGCACCGGAGAACAACTACGGCGCCGCCGCGCAGAGCAAGAGGGCGGAGGCTGAAACTTGCGCTGGGCTCTGCCCCAAGGGCCCAAGTGAGCGGAGAACAAGTCTCGCAGTCTCCCAGGGGCCGTCGCAGGCCCTGGGCGCACTGTTGGGGAAGGGGCGGGTGCTCGGAGCGCCGCGGACGGGGCGGGGAGGAGGCAGACGAGAGGGAGGCGGGGCGGGCAGGCCCGGCCCAGCAGCTGGGCGGCGCAACTCACCTCTGCTCCCGGCCTGCGGAGCCAGAGTGGCCAGGATCCCTCGCAGTTCCGACGCGGAGATCCGCACACGCTCCAACCCCTCCGCCATCTTCGCGGCGGCTGCTACAGCTGCGGCGACTCCGCCACCGCCGCGCGCAGCCAGGAAACCACGACGGACGGGCGGCGCGCGCTCACCCACTCCCACCCTTTTCCCCGCCCCCTCCTGCCTGCCCTCCCCAAACGACGGTGGCCGCACAGGGAGCAAAAGCATTCAGTACGTTCAACTAGGGCCTTGCCAGAGCGTGTGAGCGGGCCGCCGAGACGGCATGTGCGCGTGCGCAGAGGTATAAAGCTGGGAAGGTACGCTGAGGCTTGGCGGTGGAGGCGCAGCGCTCAGGAGGTGAGGTGAGGCCCGGCCAGGTGTGATTCGGCCTCGTCAGGTGGGCATTCGGGTCTAGTGGTGCCAATATTGCTGCGGTGAACACAGAGGACACTGCTTTTGATCTGGGGCTCGGGTTGACGGAGACATTCTACAATCCGGCCTCCTCCGATCATTTTAGGCCGAAGTCTCCTAACCGTAGGCCTGGATTGTGGAGCTTAAAGATCTTTTAACAGCAGCTTTTATTATCCTCATTTCTGATAAACTGGATCTTAGAGAGTGGAAGAAGTAAATTGCTCCGTGTAACGTTTGGTTGTACCAGAATATCAAAGTCTATGACAAAGTTCATCCCTAAGACTTGCTGGAGGGGGTTGTGTGGAGGTAAAACAGAAGGAAGTCATTCGACCTGAGAATTTCTGTTAGCACTGAGAATTTTTTAAATTACTTTTTTAGAACTCAAGTTAATTCTCCCTTCTTTACGTCTTTAATTTTTCACTGACGCTAGTAAAGGCAGCTCATTCATATTATATTCACAGTACTTGAAAGGCTGAGGTAGGAGGATTGCAAGTTCAAGGCTAGCCTGGGCAACATAGCACATTTGAGGCTAATCAAGGCAACATATTAGAAGACCTTGTCCCCACAAAAAGAAACAAAAAGGCACTTAGACTAGAAGATTGTACTTTAACCTCACTGACCATTAACTCCTATTAAAAATGGTGGGGTGGAGAAACTTCCTCTCCAAAGACTTCTTTTCTCCAGTTGTTGCTCCTTCCCTGTCTCACACAGTCCATTGGACTTTTAGACACTCAAAAAGTAGTAACCAGTTATGCCTTGATCATAGTATAAAATATTTGATCCTGATAGGACTCATTCAGTTCCGGTTATGTGACAGAAATTTCATCAAAAGAGAAAGACAAAGACAATGGGAAATATTTCAATGGCTCAAATGAATGGGTATAATTAGAGTGGCCAGAACAAATGGCAGCCTTTGTCAAAAGATTTGAGAGAAATAGGAAATATAAGAATTGCTTTGAGCTCTTAGCATGATAGCACAAGCTGTAACTCCAGCACTTGGGAGGAAGATCAAACTTGAAGGCTGTGCTCCACCATTGAGTACATGAGTAGACTCTGTCTCCAAAACATAAGCCAGATATGGTGGCACATGCCTAAGCCCAGTGCCAAAAATACACAGACAGGAGGATCTCTTCAAGTTCAAAGCCAGCTTGGTCTACATAGTGAGTTCCAGGCCAGCTAGAGGAATATACATGCATGTATGTATGTATGTGTGTATATGTATATATGTATGCATATGTGTGTGTGTGTATATGACATGTCTAAAAACACTAACAGCAGGATTTTTTTAGCCCTAACTTGAAGCTGGGCATGGTATCAAACATCTCTAACCCCATGACTCTGGATGCTAAAGCATGAAGATACAAGCGTTCCCAGCTAGCCTAGCTGTACATACAAGGGGTTCAGGAACACTTGGGAAATGGAAGCAAGAAGATCAGGAATGGAGAGTTTAAGGTTATTCTTGGCTATGTGCCAGGCCAGTCTGGATTACATGAGACTCTTCCTCAAAAAAAAAAAAAGCATCCCCAGCACCACATCCAGCACCACTGGGTTGTTATGGTGGCAGAAGCCTGTAATCCCAGCACTTGAAAAGTACAAGGGGAAGGATTAGAAATTCAATGTTATCCTTGGTTACATATCCAGTTGGAGGCCAACACTGGTGGGAAGGGAGCAAGTAATCTACTTCCCAGTTGAAGACATCGGTTTGAGAAGTTGTTTCATTTTGTTTTCTTTTGTTGAGCTAAGGTCTGTTGTATCCAGACTGGTTTTGAAGTCATTATGTAGCCAAGGATAACTTTGAACTTGTAACATTCTTGCTTCCATCTCTTAAGTAATAGGATTACAGATGTGGATCTATACTGATGTGCCAGGTTGAAGTTTTGCTGGGGATTGAATCCAGAGACTGAACATGCTGGACAAGCACCCTATTGAATGAGTTGGATCCCTAGCCCCAACTTTTATTTATTTATTCATTTATTTATTTTCCAGTCTACGTCATTTTTTAAAGACTTGTCTCATCTTTAATTATATGTATGAGTCTGTGTATGCATGCATACACATGAGAGCAGCAGGTCCCTGTGGAAGCCAAGAGGCATTGGATTCCCACTGGAGCTAGAGTTCCAGGCAGTTATGAGCCATCTGATGTGGATTCTGGGAACTGAACTCCTGTCCTCTGCAAGAGCATGCTGTACTTGCTCTTAGCCGCTGAGCAGTCTCTCCAGCCCCATAACTTTCATTTTTTAAAGAAGGAAAAATAATTTTAAAGAAGAAAACTTTCCTAGGACAATCATGGCCAACTTAATTCAATGCCATCAGTGCTCAGACCAGAGAGCCTCTAAGTATTAAAACAGAATTCGGGGAAATACAATAAATACATAAGGATGAGAGATAATACAAGTTCTAAATGTTGGCAGCTGACTGAAGATCAGCAGCAGGCAAGTTACAGAAGAAAAGCTACTCATGTTTTTTCAGACAGGGTTTCTCTGTGTAACCTTGGCTATCCTGGACCTCACTCTGTAGACCAGGCTGGCCTGACACTCATAGAGATTGTCCTGCCTTTCCCTCCCCAGTACTGGGATTAAAAGTATGGACCACCACCACCCAGATGGAAAGCTACTAAATTGATGAGGGAAATTTTGAATTTTTAGATTTAAAGTACTCATGAAGAACTAAGTAAAACAATGAAAAGACTTCAGCTTGTTGATAAATGACTTTAATTCCAGCAACCCAGGAGACTATGTAAGAGAATTCCAACCTCAAAGCCAACAACTTAGGAAGGTTAGGAAGACCAGGGCTCAAAATGCAATTTAAAAAAAGAAAAAGGAGGAGGAGGAGGCTGGCCAGGTATATGCATGGCTTTAGTCCCAGCACTCATGAGGCAGGCAGATCTCTGAGCTTGAAGCCAGCCACCCTGATCTACGGTGGCAAAATTTTTTATGCTTATGTAAATTTCTATATGAATTCATCAAAAAAGATGGAATTTATGCCAAATGTTCAAAAGTAGAAAACAGTTGGTCTGTTTCAAAGTCCAGCCTGAAAAACATAGCAAGATCTCACCTCAAAAAGAAGTTAGAGGCTAGATAGAAGATTCAACAAGCAGTACTGAGTGCTTTTCCAGAAGACCTGGGTTCAGTTCCCAGTACCTGCATTTATGATCACAATTGTCCAGAACTCTGGTTCCAGAGCACCAGGCAAACACATAGTACACAAATACTCCATTCATACAGGCAAAATATCCATACACATAAAATAAAAATAAATGAAAAAATTAAACAAATTACTTAGGTGCTGGAGTTCAGAAGTTAAGAACACGCTGCTCTTAAGAGGACCCAAGTTCCATTCTCAGCATCCACATGGCAGCTTGCAACTGTAACTCCAGTCCCAGGAAATCCAACATTCTCATGGCTTTTCTAAACACTAGCCACACATGCAGTACACAGTCATGCATGCAGACAAAACATCCATATACATTAAGTAAATAAATTTAAAGACTGAGGATGTACGTCAGATGATAAAATGCTTAAACATAAAATTTTTGCCACAAACAGAACCATAAGGTATATATTGCTCTACAAATAGTATACATGATCCCAGACATCACACAGACTGAAGGTGCTGCATGCCTGTAGCAAAGCACTAGGGAGGTCAAGGCAGGAAAATCAGGAATTGTAGGTTATCCCCAGCTGTGTAGTTAGTTTAAGGCTAGGTCCTGTCCCAATACATTTAACTAAAGTAAATAACTAGGGAGATGGTTCAATCAGTAAAGTACTTGCTATAAAAGCATAAGGGCCTGAGTTCAATCCCCAGCACCCACTTAAGAAATTAGGAATGGTGTCATGAGTTTGTAATGCAAGTTCCGGGGAGATACAGACAGATGAATCTCTGAGACCCACTGGCCAGCCAGCTTTAATCAGTAAGCCCCAGTTCCCAGTGAAAGACTATTATAAAAACATAAAAAATCTATAAGCCAAGTGAATAGCTGAGAGATCACACCTTCAAACAGGGTTCACTCACACTAGTGTGCACACACATAAACCTATGGATACCCATGAACAAAAATAATCTTTACAAACAAACAATAATTGGGCTTGAGGGATGGCTCAGAGGTTAAGAGCACTTCTGCTCTCCAGAGGAATTCAATTCAGTTCAGTTCTCAGTGTGCACATAAGGGGACTCATAACTGCTTGTAACTCCAATTCCTAGTGAATAAGACATCCTCGTCTCTCCTCTTAAGGCACGGGGGGGGGGTGGGGGGGGGAGCTGGGCATTGTTATGTACATTTGGGAGGTAGAGGCAGGTAGATCTTTGAGTTTGAGGCCAGCCTCGCCTATATATTGAGTTCCAAGGGATCCAGAGCTACTGTCTCAGCAAAACGTTAATTACACTATTTATCATGTGTGAGCTGACATATGGAGGTGAGAAGACAGCGTGCAGGAGTCGGGTAACCCTACCGTTTGGGTCCTGGAAATGGAACTGAGGCTGTCAGACTTGCTGCAGGTGACTTGACCAGCTGAGCCGTCGCTCCAGCTCTCATCCTTTTTCTTCTGAAAACTGCCTCTCACTACTACACAGAAGTTTTGTTTCATCTTTCCCCCTCCGTTTCCTCTTCTGCTGCTGCTTCCCTACAGAAGCAGAGAGCTGAGGTAATAATCATGCTGTTGTGTTCATGCTGTCGTTAACAAGGCCTTTCTCATTTCAATTCCCAGTCATGCTCCATCACTCCTTAGTGGCTTTAATGTACTGGACATACATCTTTAAATAATCATGTATCTTTGCATAATGTATAATGTTTTCTGTATGTATTGTAAATGTACATAATTGATACTGTGCTATAGATCTCATTGTCTCTTTTTCATGTTTCCATAAATACTTCTATTATGTAGTATTTCCTAAATGACCTTACACTCTTTGCCACACTGGTCCTGGGCCAAGATGGGCCAATCAAAGTCCTTACCCAGAATTTTTTGAACTGAAATTGAGAGAAAATCCATCTTCAGTATGAAAGCCATAAAATGTAAAACACAGGAGCTGTCAGCAGCCATGTGTCCTGCCGTACGAAGCCAGCTGGTCTGCTGTGAGAAGGAAGCCAACGTGCCAGAGATAGCAGAGGTGAGAAACTGAGAGTCATGGAAGCTCCAAAGCCCGTGGTGCACTTGTTACTGAAGCTCCATATGCCCTCTGTAGTTTGTTCAACCCTTCCTAGGAGTCCATGAGCCAGTGAACCTGGACACTCACCCTTTGCCTTAGTTACTTCAAAGTGAGGTCCTACCTCTTGCAAACTGTATTACTCAGGGTTCTCTACAGGGACAGAACTTATAGGAAAAGGAGTGTGTGGGACAGAACTTATAGGAAAAGGAGTGTGTGTGTGTGTGTGTGTGTGTGTGTGTGTGTGTGTGTGTGTATTAGAATGCCTTACAGGCTGTGGTGGCTAGTCCCACAATGGTTGTTTCTTGGCAGAAGAGCCAAGAATCTTATAATGTTCAGTCCACACTAGGTTGGAATCCCAAAGAAGTTGGTTCTAATACCAGTGAAGGATTGCCTCAGCAGCAGGATAGATGAACTTAGCAACAAGACTAAGGGCAAGCAGGCAAAAAACAGAAGCTTCCTTCTTTCATGTCTTTTTCTGTGGGCTGCCACCAAAGGTGTGACCCAGATTCAGGGTAGGTTGTCTTCCCCTCAAGTGGTCAAATCAAGGAAACCCAAGTTAACAAGGGCGAGTAATCATCATACGACATATAGGCCTAATTATAACTGCTGTTATCTCTTTTTTTTCTGCTTTTTCCAGCTGTGGTAAAATACATAAAACGTATCAGTTAATCATTTTAAGTGTATGCTTTTTGTTTAATGTATTTTATTGTATACCCAAGCCCTCCACTGCCCTAAGCCCCAGCTCCTATCAACTAGGCATCTTTCCTTGATTTGATTACTATAGGTATCCCATATGATTGGAATCATGCAGAAGGTATCTTCACAGCTTATTTCCCCTAGCAAAATGTCCTGTGTTCATCTATGTTACAACATGTTAAGAATTTCTTCCTGTTAAATGAATCTTCCATTTTATGTGCATATATGTATAAACATTTGTCTGTCAATAGCCACTGGCTTCTTTTGGTTATTATGAATAATTCTGCTGTGAACATGAGAATACAGAAATGTTTTTGATGAGACACAGCTTTTGGTTCTTTTGATCTGCTCTAGGAATAGAATTGCTGATTGAGGTGATAACCTGGTGGCCATTGTTGTTAGGAACAGCACAGTGTTTCCCATAGCACCTCCCTGCTTTAGAGTCTGACCAACAGAACAGTAGGCTCCCGTTCCTCTCTATCCTGGTCTAATGCTCATGGTTACAAGGTGGGGTCCCATTGTAGTTTTGATTTCATTTTTCTAATGATTGGTGATTCTAGGCATATTCCATGTGCTCATTGGCCATTTATGTATCTTATCTAGAGAGACTTCACGTTTTGGGAGGGTTTTTTATGTTTTGATAGAGGGTCCCATGTAGCATGGACTGGCCTGGACTAGCTGTGCAGCCCAAAGATGATCTTGAACTTACCTTCCTGCCTCCGCCTGGTACCAACCTGTAACATCCAGCTCGTTTTATACAGAGTTGGGGATCAAACCCAGGGCTTCCTCTATCTGAAGGACATCTTTAGTCCCTTAAAGTTTCTGTTTTCATAAAAGTATCATAAGTGATGTTTTTCTATCTCTTTTGCCACTCAAGCCCCCTTTGTCCCTCACAAGTACTGAAATGCCTCTGAATTGGACTCCCTGGTTACATTTTTGTCTTTTTCTTTTTATTCACTGTAGTCAGAGTAGTTTTCTAAAAATCTTTATTTTCCTTTTTCCTCCCTTTGAGGGTCTCACTGTAATTCTGGCTGGTCTAGAACTTTCTATGTAGAGCAGTCTGACCTCTCTCTGCCTCCCCAGGACTTAGAGTAAATGTGTTTGCAACCACATCAAGTGTAGATTTCTTTTATTTCATTTATATGAGTATTGTACCTACATGTATGATTGTACACCACAAGTATGCCTGGCAAGGTCAGAAAGAGGGTCTTGGATCTCCTGGACCTGCAGTTACAGATGGTTGTGAGTCACCACGTGGGTGCTGGGAACCAAACTGAGGGCCTCTACAAAAGCAGTTAGTGCACTTAACTGATAGCCCCTGCTCTTTTCCTGGGTGGTTTTGATAGCTTACTTTTCAAATGTGAAGAAAATCCAGGGGAATTACTGTAGGAATGATGTTTGTCTTTGCAGTTTTGAGTTTCCCTAGAGAGTCTGACATAATGAAAGGTTTCTAAGGTTCTGTGTGGTCAAAGAGGCCCCACATCTGTGTTAGCTCAGACCTGAGATTGGCTAGAACCTGGCAGTCATGAGGAAGAACTAGACATACAGCCTTCGTTGCTGCTTCTGCAATTCCCCACCCAAGCCTTTCCCTAAAAAAAACCCTGATTCTGGTGGAAGCTAAAAATATCACAGCCAAAGTGAGATCTGAGAACTGAAGAGTTCGTTTTGAAGATACTACTTAAAAAACTACCTTAAACCATGCCAGATGGTGATGGCACACACCTTTAATACCAGCACTTGAGAGGTAGAGGCAGGGGCAGGCAGATATCTGAGTCTAAACCCAGCCTGGTCTACAGAGTCAGTTCAAAGATAGCCAAGACTACACAGGGGAACCCTATTTCAAAAAAGAAGAAAGGAAAACTACCTTAAACCATATCTGAAATTAGAAAAAAATAAAAGGTTAAAGAACATCAGCTATAAACCAGCTAGCCTGGCAATACAGAGGTGGCCCAGTGACCACATCAGGCAGCTCACAACCACCTGTAACTCAAGTTCCAGAATTTATGTGGCGCACAAAGCTCACACAGGCGTACCCATGTACATAAATAAAAATGATATAAGAAATCAGCTGGGACTGTGGGTGAAGCTCATTGATCGAGCATTTACCCTGAGTCCTTGGATTCCACCTTCAAGACAGGAGTAGTGGGGACATACTTTAAAAGCTAACAAGATAATTTAGTAAAGTATTTCGTTACATGGTAAATATCTTAGTCTTCATATATATTATCAGTAAGTATTCTTAAAATTTCATGGTAGTCTCTGGAGTTAAGAATACTAGCTGCTCTTCCAGAGGACCCAGGTTTGATTCTCAGCATCCACATGGCATCTCACAATCACCTGTAACTCCAGTTCCAGAAGGTATTCCTTCTGGCCTCCATGGGTACCAGGCATACTCATGGTATACATACATACATACACCAAGGCAAAACATTCATTCACATAAATCTTTTTTTAAAAAAAAATCAAAAAAATAAAAATAATTTTTTAAAAAGTTTTTTTTTTAATTACATAGCAGGCTTGAAGAGATGACTGAATGGGTAAAGACACTTGGATTGGAGCCTGACAACCCAAGTGTGATCCCAGGACACATGGTGGAAGAAAAGAACCAACTCCCAAAGCTTTTCTCTGATGCTATAGCAGGTCGCCGCCCCACGACATGGGAAAAATACAATTCAATAAAAAGCAATATAGTGTGCCAGGTGGTGGTGGTTGTGCATGTTGGCAGGTGGATCTTTGCGTTCAAAGCCAGCCTGGTCTACAAAGCAAGGTCCAGGACAGCCAGGGCTACCCAGAGAAACCATCTCAAAAAACCGAACAACCACCACAAAGCAATACAAGGCAGAATGAACAAGCATCCTTTAGATGTCGTTTGTTAGACTGATAATCGGTTTGCCAATAGGTATCAAACGTTAAGACGACATCGCCACACCAACATGACACTTAAGATGTCTTAGAATGGTGCATGCCTTTAGATACAATTATGAAAATTGAGGAAAATGAGCCCCTCCACCAAAAAAAAGCAAGACCATGTTTAACAATCATGTGATGGATGGATGTTTTGGAAACAAAATGACTTATTAAAATGGTACTGAAGCCAGACACAGTGGTGTGGGTCTGAAATCTCAGTACTTGGAACTAAAAAGGTTAAGACTGATCTTATCCACACATGGTGGCTCATACTGTAATCCCAAAGATTGGGAGGCCAGGGCAAGAGGACTACTCTGAGTTCAAGGACGACCTAGTCTACACAGTGAGTTCCAAGCCAGCCTCAGCTACAGAAGCAAGACCCTTTCCCAAAAGAATAAAAATTAACAAGGCACCTAGGTTTCATGGTACATATCTGTAATCCTAGCATTTGAAAGACGGAGACAGAAAGATCGGGAATTCAAGCTTATCCTTGGCTACATAACAGTGTAAGGCCACCTGGGCTACAGGAGACCCTGTCTCAAAAGAAAACAGAGATGTTGGCATATGGCTGTAAGTCTGGCAGTCAGAAGGTAGAAGCAGAACTGTGAATTTGAGGGTCACAGCCTGTTTTACATGGCAGAATCCTCCAAAAAGTAAAAATGAGGGCTCCAGAACATATGCATACATACACATGCTATGCACACGTACAATCACAAAAATTTTTAAATCTTTAAGAAATAAAACTTAGCCAGGCAGTGGTGGCATGAGCCTTTAATCCCAGCGCTGAGAAGGCAGAGGCAGCCTCATCTACAAATTGAGTTACAGGACAGCCAGGGCTACACACAGAGAAAAACCTTGGTTTCTGGAAAAAACCAAGGGGAAAAAACAACCCACTTTTTTTTTTTCCAAAATAACTTTTGTTCATTTATTTAGTCAGTGTCTCACAATGTAACCCTAGGTAACCTGAAACTTATTATTTTGACCAAGCTAGCCTTGGACAGAGAGCGATTCACCTACTTCCAGAGTGCTGGGATTAAAGGCATACATCATCACTCCTGAATACATTGTGAGTGGTGTCTGTGTGTCCCATGTATGCCAAGGCATATGTATGGAGGTCAGAGGACAACTTGGGGGTTGCTTCTCTTCTTCCATCATATGGGTCCTGGAGACCAAACTTAGGTCATTATGGCCTTCCAAATGCCTTTGGGCTGCTGAGTTACCTTGCCGGTCACAATGTTAATTCTTTTTGTTTTTTGTTTTTTCAAGACAGGGTTTCTCTGTGTAGCCCTGGCTGTCCTGGAACCCACTCTGTAGACCAGGCTGGCCTCGAACTCAGAAATCTGCCTGCCTCTGCCTCCCAAGTGCTGGGATTAAAGGCGTTCACCACCACTGCCTGGCAAATGTGTAGCCCAGGCTGGCCTCGAACTCGTGAATCTCCTGCCTCTGCCTCCTTCAGCAAATCCTACCGGCATGCGCCACCACAACTGCCTGTTAATTCTTAAAATAAAAATATAACCCAGGTACAATGGCACACAGGAATAGTCCCAGGAATCAGAAGGCTATGACAAAAGGATCCCTTGGTTTTTATACCAGCCTGAATGACATAAAACTTGAGATTCTCAAAACAAAACAGCAGGTAAAGGTTCAAGCCTTTACTCCCAGTACTTAGGAGGTAGAGGCAGGTAGTTGTCTGTAAATTCAAGGCCAGCCTGGCTATACAGTGATGAAAAGGTACATACCTGTACCAGTGCCAAACGGTGTAGGTGGGGCTGAAAACTTCAGCTTCGCGGAGTTCCTCTCTAAACAAAATACTAGTAATTGGGACAGTTCTAAGTAGCACTGCAGCCCCTGTTCCCCACCCCTGGCTATTGTTCTGTTGCAGTGTTTTAAAGAATATTGTTTGGACTGTGCTTTGACCCCTTGCCTTGTTCCTGGGTTTCAGAACCATGTGTGCTCAGTACTGCATCTCCTTTGCTGATGTTGAAAAAGCTCATATCAACATTCAAGACTCTGTCCACCTCACACCAGTGCTAACAAGCTCCATTTTGAATCAAATAGCAGGGCGCAATCTTTTCTTCAAATGTGAACTCTTCCAGAAAACTGGGTCTTTTAAGGTGAAAATCAATTTTATTATATATGGTTTCCAAATCTGTTGGTTTTATTCTTCTGTCCACTAATGATAAATGTCTTTTTGCAGCTGGAAAAGAGATTGCACAATTTTTAATTTTCTTTACTTTTATTTTTTTGGTTTTTCAAGACAGGGTTTCTCTGTGTAGCCCTGGCTGTCCTGGAACTCACTCTGTAGACCAGGCTGGCCTCGAACTCAGAAATCCACCTGCCTCTGCCTCCCAAGTGCACCACCACTGCCTGGCTGGCATTTTTTTATTTTAGCTGAAGGATCAGGAATAAGGTTGCCCATGGTTACATAGAAAATTCAATGCCAGCCTGAGCCACAAGACACTCTTTTTTTTTTTTTTTTTTTAATTTACAAAGTAAAGTGGTTATAAGCTAATTTACTCTTATGAATAATACTTGGGGCTGGAAAGATGGCTCAGAGGTTAAGAACACTGGCTGTTCTTCCAGAGGATGCTGGTTCAGTTCCAAACACCAACATGGCAGCTCACAACTGTAATCAAAACACCAATGCATGTAAAAAATAAAAAGGAATCATCACAAAAAATATTTAACTTTTTAAATTTTATGTGTATTGGTATTTTGCCTGCATGCATGTCTGTGTGTCAGATGCCCTGGAACTGGAGTTACAGACAGTTGTGAACTGCCATATGGGTGTTGGGAAATGAGCCCAGGGCTTCTCAACTGTCTTCGTAGCCCAAGAAAAATAGTTTAAGTAGTTACGTGTACAATGTTTAGTTTACAGATATATATATATATATATATAATAAAACAGTGACTTTAGATCTTCCCAGATCTACCTTCTGTCCAGCAAAACACATTCACTAGAAGTTCTTTAGAGCTAGGTGTGGCCACTCATCCCTGTAATCTAACACATGGGAGACTGAGGCAAGATGATTTCCATGTGTTCAAAGCTACCCTGGACTACATAGTTGAGGCCAGCTGGGGCAACATAGTAGGACTCAGGCTTAAATCAGAAGCAGGATTGGTGACCAGGGAGGTGGCCCAGCATCGAAGGGCACTTGTCCTTGCAGAGGACCTGCATTTCAGGTACACTCACAACCATCTGTTATTCCAGAGAATCCAGCAGGCTCCCACATCATGCACAAGCATACTTACAGACAAAACCTCCACACACATAAAAGTAAACATAAGGAATAAAAAAGGAGAAAAATGTGCTGTACATAATACCATTTTAACCTTTTGTATTATTCTAAGACAAATACCATTGTATTGCAGCTGCCTGTACTACTATTGCTCATTATTTTCACACGCTTCAGTGTACTGCTTGGGAGCAAGAGTCTGTCACACAGCCTCAAGTGCATAGCAGACTGTTTGGGTACTCCACAGTTAGCACAATGAAACAAGTGAATGCATGCCTCTGAACATGTCCCCATTGTTAGAAATGCACCATTTACAATTTACTATCTCTTACAGATTCGAGGTGCCCTTAATGCCATCAGAGGCTTAATTCCTGACACTTTAGAAGGGAAGCCCAAAGCTGTTGTTACTCACAGCAGTGGAAACCATGGCCAAGCTCTCACCTATGCTGCTAAACTGGAAGGTACTTAATTTTCTCAGGGTAGTATCAAAAGTAGTACATAGTAGTATCAAAGACAAATGGGAAGACACCCTAATTTCAGTAAGGATAGCAGCTATGGGGAATGTTCCCAAAGGTCCGTTTGATTGCGAGCAAAATGATCTAAGCTTCTATCCTAGACAGCCCTCATATTAATCATGTTCTTCCCCTCCCAGGAATTCCTGCTTACATTGTGGTGCCCCAAACAGCTCCCAACTGCAAGAAATTGGCAATCCAAGCCTACGGAGCATCTATAGTATACAGTGAACCGAGTGATGAGGTAAAAAGAGAGCAGTGGTCAGCAACACTTAGTATCTTCACTTGATGGACTGTCTGTCCTGCTGGATGCATTTTTCTCATAAGTACTCCACCACACATTTATAGCTACTCTCATGAGAGAAATATGGGGAAAAAAAAAACTGTCTTTGAAGTATTACAAATTAAAACTTTTGGGGAACTAAACTCACTGTAAGTCAAGTAAACGACATTAATGCTACCTTTTTAGTCCAGAGAAAAGGTCACCCGAAGAATTATTCAAGAAACAGAAGGCATCTTGGTCCATCCCAACCAGGAGCCTGCAGTGATAGCTGGACAAGGAACAATTGCCCTGGAGGTGCTAAACCAGGTAAGATGGCATAATTCTATGTCACTATTAGTAAAGTGGTTTTGCTGTAGATTGTATGTACACATAAAGCTTTATTAATTGACCTATTTATATTCTTACTACAGGTTCCCTTGGTAGATGCACTGGTGGTACCAGTAGGAGGAGGAGGAATGGTTGCTGGAATAGCCATTACAGTTAAGGTAAGAAAACGGCTTCTAGGGCTGGAGAGATGGCTCAGTAGTTAAGAGCAGTTGCTGCTCTTCCAGAGGTCCTGAGTTCAGTTCCCAGCAACCACATGGTAGCTCACAACCATTTGTAATGGGATATGGTGCCCTCTTCTGGTGTGTCTGAAGACAGCTACAGTGTACTCATATACATTATAAGTGAATGAATGAATGAATGAAAGAAAGAAAGAAAGAAAGAAAAAAAGAAAGAGAGCTTCTAGACTTCCTAGACAAGGCACAGCACCTTTCATGGCCTTCTTTACCCCGTTGTTTTGATCTGTGCTGCCATAGAAGCAGTTATGTTACAATGGTGGCGTCCGCACGCCTCAAGCCTACCTCACCAATCTACTGCCCTTCCCGATTACTAGAACCAGTCAGTCGTGACCCAGACCAGCCAGTTATCAGATACAACTTTTATTAAAGTGCTTCAAGGTCACGTTTCCATTTTGGTCATCAAAGTTAACACATCTTTAACACTCTATGCCTCCTTTAGGTATGCAGACAAAGGCATACCTAACATGTAACATGTCTCTTCCTTCCCCAGGCCCTGAAACCTAGTGTGAAGGTATACGCTGCTGAGCCCGCAAATGCAGATGACTGCTACCAGTCTAAACTGAAAGGAGAACTGACCCCCAATCTTCATCCTCCAGAAACCATAGCAGATGGTGTCAAATCCAGTATTGGCTTAAATACCTGGCCTATTATAAGGGACTTTGTAGATGATGTCTTCACTGTCACAGAAGATGAAATCAAGGTATGACTCAGATGAGAAAACAGCCATAGTCTAATTCTCCAGCATTATTAACAGACCATTCACTTAACCTGTGGGAACCCTGATGGTGCTCACATACTCATCACAACAAATCCAAACGTTGACCTCATTTTTAGAATGTAACCTACTAGACTCTGGCTCCATTTCTTGTTTCATTAACCCTTGCTCCTTTCTGTGCCAACAGTATGCAACCCAGCTGGTGTGGGAAAGAATGAAACTGCTCATTGAGCCTACTGCTGGTGTTGGATTGGCTGCAGTGCTGTCTCAGCATTTCCAAACTGTCTCTCCAGAAGTAAAGAACATCTGTATTGTACTCAGTGGTGGGAATGTAGACTTAACCTCTCTAAACTGGGTGAAGCAGGCTGAACGGCCAGCTCCTTACCAGACTGTTTCTGTTTAAATTCAGGGAAGAGATAAGATTGTCTCTAGATGAAAATTTTGTTTTCCATCTTCCGTTTTAAAACTATTTTCAAAATCCTAATCAAGAAAGTATAAGTAATAGTGTAAATTCTGTACTTAGCAGAGACACGTACAAACTGCCTAGTTACAACTCCAACACTGGAGTCTTCGCTGCAGGAGAGACAGAACCCAGCTGAATCTCCATTACTCCATGTCTACTTCAGACACTGTTGAAGAGATGTCACTTTTAACCCAAGGTACTGGTTCTGGTACATATGGGTCATAAGTCCATTTGGGAAATACTCGCTTATAGAGATTCATCAATACTGTATCCTGAGATTTTAGCTTCCCATCAAAACTGCACTTCATATGGCCATGGGTACCTAGAAGGAAAACACATAATTGGTCAAAGTAAAGTGGACACTTTTAAGCAGTGAACTTACAGCCCACGAGTCACAAAAAACACCACCTGGGAACCCCAGGTTCTTACCTAGAGGCTCTTTGATGTGTCCCCGGCGGCCCCACTTGGTTCTCAGTTCCACAGGCTTAAACCACATCACATCCTCTTAGAATGGGACACACAAAGTCAAACATTTACCCACACAGCATCAAGGCCATCTTCCCACCACTCTCTTTCATTCACACCTACCTCTGTTGAAGAACATGTAACGCACTACTGCCATCTTAGTAAAAATTTTGAAAGGATGACCACTTAGAACCACTCTCTTTATGACCATCCTGTCTGGGTCCACTGAAAACAGATGGCCTGTAGCAATGAGGCTATGCATTCCTAAGAAAGGAGAGCAGCTGTTAATCTACAGGCCAAGTCCTTCAGCTACTGCTCCAATCTATTTTAAGTACCCATCTACTATGCTGCTTTCTCGAGGCCATAGGAAGACCACTAAAAGACATTTCTAATGAACCAGTCCCTCACACCCACCTTACATATATTGTTTAGCCTGTACTGAAGTGTGCCAACAGGTAACAAAACTGGTGTATCGCCCTGGGCTTAACACCACCAATGAGGCTGAAACTGAAAACCCACCAGTATTCCTCAACACAGCAAGACTCCATGTCTAAGTACAGAAGAGCTATGGTGCTCATGGGCACTTGTATGTCCATTATTTACACTCTGAATGCAACCTACCATTTCTTCTCTGCTTGAAAAGCAGCACAGACGCAGGAGGGAAAGTGATGGGTGCAAACACTGTCACCACTAAGGCCGCATCAGCAGTCAGGAATCTTTGAAATTTATGTTTATCAGCTTCCATAGTAAGGGTCCAAAATAAGAAAACAGAAAGAAAAGTTAAAGGCCTTTTGAGAAACCATAAGCGTCAAAAGCTGTACTGCTGCCACACGTAGCCCCACCTGTTAAAATTAGGGTAATGGAGATCAAACCCGGGCCGTGTGCACAGAGTGCTCTGCCATAGACCTACAGCATATTCTCAAGTGTTTAAGATTTGTATTTCTACTTATGTGTTTGTATCTGAGTGCAGGTGACCAATAACCTGGGTCCTCTACAAGCTCCTGTCTGCTTTGTTTTGAGAGGAGTTCGTGTATTGCATGCTGGCCTTGAACTTGCTGTGTATCTTCTGCCATTAAGGGCTAAAGTCACCAGTTCATTTTCTGTTTCTCTAGACTACTAACTCTCGGGCTTTTTCCCGTGTCAGTAAGCATGGCTTTGAGATGACTGCTTTTGTGCTGGGTGTAGGACAGTACGCTAGTAGGAAAACTGTTCACCTTTCTCAAAATAAAAGCTTTTTAATACATTTCATTTATTTTGGGGATGCGGGGGCACATATGCGTAGAAGTCAGAGGACAGTTCTCTGCTCCACCATAGGGGGTCAGAGCACTCACTGAATGTAGGTCCTCAGGTTCAGCAACTAGTCCATATTTATATTTCAATTACTCTGGTCTGTCAGTGTGTCTCTGTAACAGTGCCTGCTGGGCATGGTGGTGTACCCCCTCCACCTTAATACTCCCAGCATTCTGAAGGTCAAGGCCAGCTTGGGCAACATATTAAGACCAGTCTCTCAAATATCAATAAATAAAGGGTGGGTGGGAGGTGGAATTCCCTCATAGAGGTGGGGGAGGGGGAGGGGATAGGTGGTTTCCAAAGAGGAGACCTAGAAAGGGGGAAACATTGGAAATGTAAATAAAGTATCAAAAAATTAAAATTAAAATAAGGCCGGGCAGTGGTGGCGCATGCCTTCAATCCCAGCACTCGGGAGGCAGAGGCAGGCGGATTTCTGAGTTTGAGGCCAGCCTGGTCTACAGAGTGAGTTCCAGGACAGCCAGGGCTACACAGAGAAACCCTGTCTCAAAAAACCAAATTAATTAATTAATTAATTAATTAATTAATTAATTAATAAAATAAGAAAAATAAATAAAAATAGAAAGTAAAACAAGATAGCCATACACAAGTTACTTAATAACAAGCAAGTATTAATAGTAATACTAAGAAGTAAAGGTGGAAGGGACCCCAAGTTCAATGCAACAAGATAATGCCGTTTTTCAATAAAACTTTGTTTACAAAATGTTCGCACAATGGGTAAGAGAATGTACCCAGAGTAGCAGTAATGCTGTCACCAAATCGTCTGCTGTCACTGAAAGGTGAAAGCCCCAAGTGAGCAGGCAGCATGCACCCCTACTCCTAAAGCTACACACTCAGATTTAAAACCTACTCTGGAACAAATACAGCAGAGAAGCCTCAGCACAACAGCTTGCATCACTGCAATGCTTCAGACAGGTTCAGACATTTTGAATAAAAACATCATTGGCTCCTAAGTCAGAGTACTAAAAACATTTCTAATCCCAGAGACTTTCAACCATAAAGACAAGATTCCAGCAGCTTCTATGCTTACCTGCTGTGTGCTGAGAGAATAAAGGTGAAGCTCGGAAGCGCCTGAATCCACAGTGGAAGATCAATTCTTCTTTTGCCTTCACAGGTTCCGTGTTGCCAGGGTTTCGGCTCACCACCATGTTCAATACTGACATCTGAGGACCAAATAAGAAAAAGCTTCACAGTTTAGGCATACAACAGCCTAACCTGAAAGGCAAAGCAAGCATCAGATTCACTCTAAGAACTAACTGAGCTACTTAACTAGTCCTTTTTATCCACCAGCTCACATCCGGGGTGTATCTAGGCCTCATCAGTGATTCCATGCACATGTCTACGCTAGCTTACTGTTCCTCATCTAATATTAAAAAGCCATAGTAAATGTCCTTCACATTACCTGATCATCTACCCTCCCAGCCACAACCATCCAAGCCTCTTCAACCTTTATGCCAACCTTCCCACTCCCAGTATACATGATTATAGGCTACCTAGAGAACAGATCTATACGTTGGCATAGTCATTTACTTTTACAACTGCTAACCCCCATTTTGATCTGAAAAAACACACTTAGAGAAGTCTCAGAACCACAAAGACTGCATCACCAAGATGCTTCAGACAGGTTCAGACATCTTGGGCATAACCATCATTGACTTCTCTATTTTAATTCCTCGATCAAAAAGATAGGCTCGCTCATCCCAATGAGGAAAATGTTGTACACTTGGGAAAAATGTTTGTACCTCTCCATTTCCCATAAAACACTGATTTACCTTCTGTTCATAAGGTAGCAAAGAAAATGCAATCAAGGGCGCTCCTTGCCTGAAATACTCAACCACTGAGACAGGGACATCAGAAACATGAAGTGTGACATACCAACCAACCTGCCAGGAGGAAGCACAACATTCACAGGGTTACTACCCTTACTGTGCCAATAATGATAAAGTATATGCTAAGCCTCATCTTTCAAGACTGACACTGCTGACTGTGTCAACCACCCAGATTCCACCTTCTCAGCTACTGATCTCTGACCCTTCTTCATTCCCAAACAAGCAGCATGGTATCAAACAAAAACAAATTAGAAGGTGGACAGAAGGCAGATACCTCAGCTCCTTCAGCTTCTTTTTCCTCAATCTCTTTAAAGATCCTTTTTCTAGTATTAACAAAATTCTGAAACTGAAAAATCCGAGCATAATCTCTAGGAAGGTTTTCTTTAGGGTCCCAAGGAGATGTCCGGAAGCTCTTGAGGCCTCTATATTTCTGAAATCTAGAACATAGGTTTTAAACAACGTAAGAGGTTTAAATGGTGCTATGTAAAACTCACCTCACTTGTAAAATGGTTTTTCAAAGTACTCTTATCTAGGGATATAACTCAGTGGTATACTGCTTATCTACTGCACAACAAAGTCTGGCACTGGGGATGCTGGGGCAGGATCATGTGTTCCACATCAGCTTGAACTACAAATCTGTCTAAAGAAACTAAGGCACCAAAATGGTCTAATAAGCTAGAACTAGGCATGAAAATACACACCTACATTCCCAGCACCTAAAAAGTAGAGGCAGAGGATCAAGGCTAGCCTGGTCTATTATGAGACCCTACCTTTCAAACTAATAGCTTTAGCAAAAACTGTGTTCTACAACAGCTTCTAACAAGTATTTCAGAATCAACCCAGGCTTTTCAAAGGGGACAATTACATATAGTGCCTGCCTTGTACTTAACAGGGACTATGGCTCTTCAACCTGCCTTATATTACAGCCTTATGTCAGGCTTGCTTCCAGAAAAATCACCTACATTTTCTTGTTTTTACTTTCATAAGCATTCATTCAAACATACACGCTTACTTCCCAGAAAAATATTTTTCAGAGTATTTACTCCTGCAAGGAATATTTGCTAGTTAGCCTTCATGGGTCATCTCTCTCACTAGGGCCCTCTGAACAATTCTAAACCTTGATTGTATGTTGCTGCTTCTCATATAGCTTGTTAGCCCTTCAAGGACAAGGACACTGTGTGTTTTTCTCCATGTGCTTTCTGCTCAAATAGTTCTAAACCATGAAAGTTTTTTAAAAAACTTGTTGACTAACCGAATTCTAGCAGCCACGTCACGGGGGGTATCCATTTCATCTGGAAACATCTCTTCCAATCGTTCTTGTTTGTATTTCTCCAACATTCTCTCCTCGTCCTCTTCATCTACGTTCTCATCGTATAGATCATCACGCACAGACTCTCCAAGAGTCATAGTTTCACACTCCTCCTCTTCCTCGCCACTCCCATCCTGTAAAATAGGGGATTGAAAACATGCAACATGAAACCTAGTCTTAACACTGAGGAGGCTGAGTTTGATGGCAGCTTGGGTGAGCGTAAGATGGTCTCAAAAAAAAAAACAAAACAAAAACCTAAAAGCAACAACCCCAAAAAAGGGCAGGGAATGTAGCTCATTTGATAAGAGTTCTGTCCTACCTAGCACACATGAAACTCCTGGTTAGAGCCTAAGGCTGGGCAGATTTCACAGGCCTACAGTATCAACACCTGGGTTCAAGGTCACCCTCAGCTACAGAGTTCTAGGCGGCCTGAGATATATAAGACTATGTCCCCAAAAATGAAAATCATGGCAACCACAAGATGGCTGAATACAGAAAGACCTTTGTTTCCCACCCTGATGATGACCTCATTTCTAAACCTGAGTTCTATCCAGGGAATCCAAATAGTGGAAAGGGAGAATGACTCCAGCAAGATGGGCATAGTGATGAGCACCTTTCATCATAGCATTTGGAAGGCAGGGTGTGTGGGAGAGAGAGTTCAAAGCCAGCCTGGTCTACACCGTGAGTTCCAGAACAGAGCAATATGGGACCCTGTTTCAAACACCTCCCTCAAAACACCCACACACACATACCTAAAAACAATGTGTGTGGGGGTGTGTTTCAACTGGTGAGTGCTCACTTGGCATTTGGGAAGCCCTGGGAGTTGATTCCTAGCACCACCTCCAAAACGAAGTATGCTAAAATACCTCTATAATCCAAGCAATGGGGAGGTGGAAGAGAAAAAGGAGTTCACGGTCGTTCTCTGATACAGAGTGAGCTTAGAGTTAATACATGGAATACAAGAGACCTTGTCAGAAAAAACAAACAAACAAACAAAACCAACTATCCAACAGTAATAAAATGTCCCGACATTTAAAAAAAAAAAAAAAAGATCAGTCTTGGTGTCACATGCCTATGATCTAGTTCTGGGAAGATTAGAAGGATTTCAGTGAGTTAAAGGTCACCTATTGGCTAGTAAAAAAAAAAAAAAAAGTTCAGCAGAACACACCCATTTCTGCCCCAAAAGCAATTAAACAAAGATTTAATAACTTTCCTAGATACCTATCTGCAACCAATATAAATATAAAAATGTAAGGTTTGAGTACAGGCATGCCTGTAGAGGTGACAGCACAACTTTGGTTGTCTTTCCTCATCTGCCTTGAGACAGGATCTTTTGTTTGTTAACTTGGTGTCAGTGTTCCAGAGATCCTGTCTCGACTACAAATCTTGCCATAGGAACACTGAGTTCACAGAGTTACACGACCACATCTGGCTTCACATGGGTCCTGGGGATTCAAATGCAAGTCCTTATGTGGCAAGTGCACTTTACCCAATGTGCCATTTTCCCAGCCTCAAAATAAATGATACACATTTCCCCCATGGTCATAGGCATTGTTCAGCAGCTGACTTTACACTACAGCTCTGGTTTTAGAGCTATATACATAGGTGGCCCAGCTGCCCATTTTCTTACCTGAGACTCCTCTTCCATGAAACCTTCATGCTGTACATCATCGTATTCATCGCCTTCCCCATCACTTTCATCGCCTTCATCCAAAATCCACTCAGCCTGATAACTGGATGTTCCTTTAGGGACCTTCTTCACCACCTTGGAACGTTGCTTCAGTAAGTCTGTAAAAGCACAATTTTCTGTATTCTCACCCATGCAGGCACTGCTACCAACATGAAAAATAGCAGCTACATGAGAACAGCCTACTTCTAAATTTAATTCAGTCGCCTCACAGTTAGCATTAAATACACAGCTAAATAAACCCTGTAGTGGACCTAACATCATTTATTATTTAAAGAGACAAGCCTGGGGTGATTTCTAGAGAGGAAACAGCTGTGCCCAGTGTTTGCTTAGTGCAACCATTCAGTATTTAAGCTTCAATCACGCCGGGAAGTGGTGGCGCACGCCTTTAATCCCAGCACTTGGGAGGCAGAGGCAGGTGGATTTCTGAGTTCAAGGCCAGCCTGGTCTACAGAGTGAGTTCCAGGATAGCCAGGGCTATCCAGAGAAACCCTGTTTCGAAAAAAAAAAAAAGAAAAAAAGAAAAAAAAAAACCAAAAAGCTTCAATCACACGTCCTCATCCAGCCTATAAGCCTATGACCATCGACCAAGTAAAGAGCCATACAAAATTAAAGTCAGAAGAGTAACATGTTTGCTACCACTGACCATTTGCCTCATCCAGTTCCTCCTCAGTGGGCCAGGTTTGCTCTCCTTCCATTGGATCTGGAATAACCTCTGTTTGTAAAGTCTCCTGTTGATCAGGGTCTGCCTTCATCAAAACCTTAAGGTCTTCTTCCATGTCAGCAGCAGCATTTGTAACACAAACCTAAGACCCAAAAGCAGGTAACAGCCTGTCAGACATTCACCTGAAACATCTACAAATTAAAAGGATAATCAATTTTCCCAAATGGCCATCTAGCATTTCAACTCTGCTCTCCTACTAACTCTTCAGATTGTTACTAGTCTTGACACTCTCCTGTTTATTACACTACCTTTCAATCAAACTGTTCTCTTCAGAACGGTGGTGCACATCTTTCAACTGGCAGAGGAAGACTGACCTCTGTAGGATTTGAGGCTAGCCTGGTCTATACACTAAGTTCCAGGCCAGTCACTGGTACATAGTGAGGTCTAGTTTTTAAAAAAATGCTCAAAGAAAGCCAAGTGTGGTAGCACACTGCTTTAATTCCTCTACTCCATCACTAGATGTAGGTTCAAAGTCCCACCATATTCTTTCAGCTCTGTTGAACTAAATCGGTCTTCCCTCCCACACACTCAGCTAACTCTGACCTCTCCTGTGCAGCTAAGCTAATGTACTCTAAATTTCCACAGCAGGTCTGCACCTTAACTACTGTAATTTTTAAATTCGCAAGTATTTGGCAGATTTTTTTCTAATTCAAATTAAGTTCTAAGAAAAGAGGCCACATCTGCCAACTGTGCAGAGTATCTACAAAGTACCGAATAAATACACTTAACCAACATGTGTCTGAATGTCAATTGCCTTACATTTCAAACTGGCCTCAGCATGCAAGCTATCTGCTCTGAAAATTTAAAAAACAGGGTGGGCCCACAAAGTAGGAGAGAACCAAACCTTCCACACCAGTGATATACATAACCCTCTGCAGCATACAAAAATTAATCCAGTAAAAAAAATTGAAAACAATCATAGGCAAGGAATGTAGCCAAATAGTAGAGGGCCAGCTTAGCCTGGGTTCAACTCCCAGAAATGAAAACCCCAATCTTACCTCCATTGCCATGCTTGGTTTCTTTTGGGGTTTAATCACTCTAGGATTTAAAGGGAAAGGCTCCCCAGGCGCATCTATCTGATTCATTTGGAAATCACCATGTCCAACAATATGCAGCAAGCTATTTACGTTCAGAGTCCTCCCACGGACATAACCGGAGATTTTCAAGGTGCCCACTAAGTCACTCTCCTCACTAGGCACGAAGTCAGCAACATGGGCAAACAAATAAGCTCTACGATCCCGAAAAGCAAGATGCCGTTGCTTCTGGTTAGCCAACTGTCTAAGTAACATTCCCGATTCCTGCTGGGTGTCTAGGAGCAGGAGTTTGTCTTCAGGAAAGCGTTTCTCCACTCTTTTACTTAGCTTCTTCCTGGCATCTATTTGTTTCTTTGGTGGGAGGCCAGAAAGCCCCTGGACAGCGAGTACTGAAAGAAAGAAGAGCTTAGGAACTTATTGTCTGACTACTTGAAAATTCCTTTCCAGTTCACAAACAACCCAGTGGTCAGTTCTGCTGTGACCCCAGAAATCACTGGGAAACTCAACACTGAGCTAATAACAAAGAAATGTCACAATGAGTGTTGACTTTCTATTCCTCCCCTGGGCACAGGACAGCCCAGAAAAACAAAAACAAAAACAAAACAAAAAACCTCTCTTTAATAATATGAACATAGCTGGGCAGCGGAACACACTATCAATCCCAACACTTGGAAGATAGGTAAGAGCATGGATCTCTCTAAGATCAAGGCCAGCCTGGACTACAGGACGAGTTCCAGGACAGTCAGGGCTACACAAGAGAAACTCTTTTCGTCTCAAAAAAAAAAAAAAAGACCAAAAAAATAAAATAGATGAAAATAATGTTTAATCTGGACAAGTATAGCCCACACCAGCAGAATACAACCCATTGATTTACTCCTAAACCAAATGTTAAACATTGTGCCTGGAAGACCAGAGTTGTTTTAAAAAAAAAAAAAAAAGGGAAAAAAATTTAACTTTACTAGTCTCTGATACTACAACACACTTACTATAGGTGGGAAGGCCCTGAGCAAAGAGGCAAGATAGACAATAATCCCCAGTACTGTCCCAGCCTTCTAGTGGGTCCAGAAGGAACAGGATGGTATCAGCAACTTTAGCCATGTCTAATAGTGTATGCAGATCCCCTGTAGACACCGTGGACAAAAAGATAGCATATTATAATCAAGAAATAGAACTACTTAAACACAATGACAGAAAAGTATTGGATACTCTAACCTGGTCTTGCATATGTGAAAAACCACCGATGTTTCAAACTAGGACACAGAAGCATAAAACTATGGGTGCTTCCCCGTTCATTCACATACACTGTCCCCAAGTCTTCATTCTGAAGCAGTTTAAATGCCTCTGGCAGGGCAATCCTGTCGTGCAGAGGCACCACCAGCACCTGATGTGGAGGCCCATCCCTGCTGCCCAGCTGCCTCTTCTCTGCCAGAACCTAGGAACACAAAGATTCAAGAACATCTCAATCATTTGTGTCACTATTACAGCTTCAAAAATACAGATGCTGCATCCCCAGAGCAGAACTACTCCCCGTTGTGTTGCTTTGTAAAAGTACCAAGGAAACTTTATTTAGCGTAAAACATTAGAAAAGATCAGAACAGCCAGGTGTGGTGGTCCAAGCCTTTAAACTGAACACTCCGGAGGCAGAGGCAGGAGGATCTCTGTGTTCTAGGTCAGCCAGGGCTACATAGTGAGACCATTTGTTTAAAATCATCATCATCATGATCTGCAAAAAAGCAAGTTCATATAAATGAAGATAACCAAGGAACAAGCATTCTCTTGTTAAAAGCCACGAGCTGTCAAGGAGTTTGGCAGGACCTAGTACTAAGAACACAGCCCGAAGGTACCCTGGGTTTACCTCCGTTTTCGGCCCATTTCCGTGTCACATTTTCTAGTTTGAGACTTTACCAATCTAAAGCCATAAGCCGCACCGCTTCCCCACCCCCACTCCTCTCACCGCCTCCCTCTTCTGCTTTCGGAGCTGGCTGGCGCGATGCCTCTGGTCTACCCGGCTGAGCTGCTTCTTCAGCTTCTTGCAGAGGATTTTCGGTCCTACCCGGCCTGGAAGGCAGATCAGAAGTGGCTGTTCTCCTCACCGTTAGATTAACAACCTAAAACTTCCCTGAGCTCCTTAAGAGCCTGTGGCAAGGGTCCCAAGTCTAGTCTCTGTCTGGGCACGGGTATCGGCTAAGCAGCCCTTCTTCCTCCTTCCTGTCTACTCACCTTTGCTGTCCCGTTGTGCGGATCCGCCGCCGTGGTGCCGCCCGCCTTTATGAGCTTTATTCTGCTGCTTCAGTGGCCCGGAGCGGTGAGCCGCCATCCTGCAGTCCACGTGCGTCGAGTAAACACTACTTCCGGGCGGATGAGCGTTTCCGGCCCCGGGGACGGACTTCAGTCTTAGCGCTCCCGTGACCTCTCGCGAGTTTTTTCCGCCAGCTTGAGAGCGCCGGGAGACTCCGCAGATACGTCGTCGTAACTTTTCCCACGCTGCAGTCCTCTGTTGAGAGCTGACCGGCAGTAGTCTCCCGGCTTCGGCTCTTGACTGGGTCTATTTTGCGCCCATCTTTCCATTTTTGCACGCTAAAGTTGCATCACGTGAGAAGAAATAAAAGTCCTATCACGTAGATTTTGCACGCCGCTCTCTCCGGTACCAATGAATTATATAAAGGGATAAAATTTGTAACTAAGTGTCCTTTTCTTTCCTCTATTACTCCAATTTCCAACGCGAATCACTTAGATGGGCTCGTGCCACCGGCTCTGTAATGTCTCTTATTCCAACTCGTGCCCTCCTCTTCCCACAAATCTGCAAGATGAACAAAACCGGACGTTGGAGACCCGAAGGAGAACGAAGGCTTCCTCTTGTGCTCGGGCATCTGCTCTTCGTAGCTCGCGGTCGGGTTCTAGCTTTTCTCCTGCAAGCTTGCGACTAAGAGCTATTAGCAGGCCAAGGTATCCGGAGGAGTGATAGGACCAGGTTCGAACCACAGTGACCCGGAGCCGAGGCCCTGGCTCCTTAGCTCCTCTCCGAGGGGCCAGAAGTCGGGAGCGGTCACTGTGGTTGAGGTTACCCCAGACACAAGCACCTTTCCAAAGTCCGTCCGCTGCGCGGCGCCTGGCGAGAAGCTGACTCCCAGCGCTCTCACAATGCGGGTTCGCGCCCTCGGGGCGGGAGCGGGCCGGTCGCCATGACAACCATCCCTGCGGCGCGCGCCCGGGCCCGACGCCCCCAGGCGTCCGCACCCGCCCTGACCCCCCCTCCCCAGTCGCGGCGCACACACCCCCTCCCTGCCGGCTGTGGGAAGGGGCCGGGCCTGCTGCCTGACGTCTGCGGGGCTCGGAAGATGGCTGCGGAGCTGAGCACCGGGCAGTGGCTGCGGCGGTTGCAGGCGGGGAGTGCAGCGGGCGGGGGCTCCGCCTCGCGCGTGGGGCGCTGAGTCGGGAGGCGCGGAGGCGGTGAGGGCGCACGGGGGCTCGGGGGGTCGCTTGGTGCCGCCTGCCCGCCGCCTGCCGCACCATGGGCAGCGCAGAGGACGCAGTCAAAGAAAAGCTGCTGTGGAACGTGAAAAAGGAGGTACGGTCGGGGCAAGGTCTCAGGGGCTCGCACCCCTGCCGCGCTGGCCCAGGAGCAGTGACGGCACCCACGCACGCGGCCACCAGCCCACCCGGCCAGGCGGGGGCGGGGTTCTGTGCGGGCCGCGCCCCACGCCCCTCTCTGCGTCCCGGGCAGCGCCCTCGGCCAGGGTCAGGCTTGCGCCCTGGGACTTGTTTGCTCCGCGGTCCTCCCGCTCCCCGCCCTGTGACGGCAACAGCGCGGGGAGACCGCGGTCGGGGGAAGGGTGGCGGCGATTGCAGGAGAACCCGAGTTGCCCATTCATTGCCCGTACTGTCCGGGGAGGGGGCGGGGTCTCCCGGGCCTCCTGGATGTGGCGAGCCACAGTTCTAGGGGCTTCGCTCTCCGGCGTCCAGCACACCGCCCTCTTGTATTCCTCCGGCAAGTGAGTCGTGGCTTGCTGAGGGTTCGCTGCACACTTCACTGTTTCTCCCTCCACACCCACCTCCTTACCCAGGAATCTGGGTATTTTTAAGAATGGTTTTTAAGACTCAGATTATTTTTGCCCTTTTGAAGGAAATCCTTCAGAAACAAGAGTTTCTCTCTACTAATCCCCTTTACCTTGACGCTACTTAAAAGCTCATTTCAATTTCGGGGCGTTGGGGGGGCTGCCCATATGAATGACTCACCAGCTTGTGAGAGAGCCTGCAGTGTAGATGAGATGAATGAGGCCTCCTTCATCAGCCTGCCTCTGTAGCCAGGTGTGAATGAACTATGGGAAGGCACAAACCTGTCTGCTTGTTCACTATTTTGTTTCCAGAGCCTGGCACACTAATTGGCACTCTATTTAGTAAATATAGCTGCTGACCGTAGAAACTGAGGTTTGGTGAGATAGTCTTGAATAGTCCAGACTTCTGTGTGAATTTGAGTAAAGTACTTAAACTCAAGTCTTGGTTTCCTAGTCTCTTTTTAAAATAGAATAATTCTCTTTATCTCACGTATATAAATGTATCATATTTTTTCATGCACCCTTAGGGTTTGAGGATTTGAGAAGACTCTGGGCTCTCACTCTGCATTAATCATGACTTGGCTCATGTGCCCTAACTGTTCCTTCCTTCTTGACCGAAAAGTCAAAACCATCACCTTTCCAGCTTATGTGAACAGCTTCACTGTGCTTTTGCTGTGAAGTGGCCAAGTGAGGGTTTCTTAGGCCAGGGCTTTTTCAAAATAGTCTTAAGCTCCAGTTTTGTCATCACAGAAAAGTGCAATCTCAGTGATTATCCCAGGAAGAAAGCAATCTAAAACCAAGAGATTTGGAGAATCACACATGAGTAGGAACGATGAGTGTGTGACTAGGATTAAGACCCAAATTGAGAATTGATTGAGAATGTGAGGAAATACTTTTGAGAACATGATTTTCTTCCCAGTATTCAAAGACTCTGTTTCAAGAATGGTTGCTTTGAAAACAGAATTTGTGATGCAAGGATGTACCTTCCTGGCAAAGGCTGACCTGCTCAGAACGCCACATAGTTCCCCTTTTAGTGCTTGGTTTACAGAAAGTGCTACAAGAAGAGACACTTGAGAAGCAGAGGCAAGACTCTCCTCACACAGGACCTCTGGACTAATCCTAAAATCATCAGGAGGTCCTCCTAACCCCATCTATGTCTCTTCAGCTGCTTCAGATAACTGTTGATCCTTAGTTGTGAGTTCCTGCAAAGACCCCCCTGGGAAGTAATCAAGGAAGCTTTTAACAGCTCTGAGTGAAAGAATCAATCCAATCGGATCCTCATTTACCTAACCACTAACCATGAGCAATTCCAGCAGGGAGAGACCTCCAGGTCCTTCCTGCCTCCTTTGTCCTTAGGTGCTCTGCCATTCTCCATGTAATACATAGGGTACGTGCTGGGAGAGGCCCACGGCCTGGTGTGGTGGTGTATACTGTATACCTTTAATCCCTTCGGGTCCCTGCCATACCCAGGCCAACCAGGGTTACACAGTGAGACTGGACTTGAAAGTAAATAAATAGGTAATTAGGTGAAAGAAAACAAAACTCACTGGAAGCCAGGGTGTCATCAGGCACTACATACTATCCAAAGGATGACAGCCAAAGATTAATGTGGAACATGAGAGCAAATGCCTAATTCAAAAACCAAAAGAGAAAGCACTGGAGAGGCTGCTCTGTGCTTAAGAACTCTGACTGCTCTTCCAAGTTTGATTCCCACAAGTCACATGACAGCTAACAATTCATTCTAGTTCCAGGGGAGCTAATGCACTTTTCTAGCCTCTGCAGGTATCACATAAATGTCGTACACAGACATACATGCAGGCAAAATGCCCATTCATATAAAATAAAGATAAATCCTTTAAAACGTAAGGACTGCCTCTGCTGATGACTTATTCTGTAGTATTTTGTACTGGGGTTGAGGAAACCCATCTCTGATTCCCACTGGTGGTATCTATCTCCTGGCAGATTCCCCATGGAATCTGGCACAAGTGTTAAAAGCAGCTAGAACCTCATTCTGTTGATGGAAGTGTAAATTGCTACAGCCACTTGGAGAACATTTTGGCAGTATTACTAGACACTAAAGCAGAATATATGCATCAGAAATTCCTTGCCTAGAAATATAAATTTTAAAAAGCCAGCACATATGTTCACCAGAAGATATGTCCAGATATTCATATACAACCCCAAGCTGGAAAGTACCTAAATGCCAGTTAACTGTGGTATTGTCACACAATTGGGAATGAATAATCTACACTCCCAAAATACCCAACAGACACAACAGAAACGAATCTCAAAACATTCAAGCGCTGGGCAGTGGTGGCGCACGCCTTTAATCCCAGCACTTGGGAGGCAGAGGCAGGCGGATTTCTGAGTTTGAGGCCAGCCTGGTCTACAGAGTGAGTTCCAGGACAGCTACACAGAGAAACCCTGTCTCAAACAACCAAAAAAAAAAAAAAAAAAATCATTCAAGCAAGCAAAAGAAACAATTCACAAAACACTCTGTACTGTTATTTGATTAATTCTTTTTTAAGTGCAAAACTAATATACAAACCCAGAGGTTGGGCCTAGTGGTATAGGCCTATAATCTTATCACCTCAGAAGGCAGATGGAAGAGGAATGAATGGGTTATAGAGTAAATTCCAGGCCAGCTTAGAGAACTTAGTAAGATCCTGTCTCAAAAAATAAAACAGAGGTCTTGGTGGCTCATGCCTTTGAGCCCAGCAATCAAGAGGTAGAGAAAGGCAGATCTCTGAGTTTAAGACTAGCCCTGTCTAGATAGTGAGTTCTAGACCAACCAAGGCTACATCATGAGACCCTGCCTCAAAACAGCAATAACAAAAAGGTCTGAAAAAATAGAAAAATAGTTCAGTTTTGTTTTCTGGCCCAGCATGCACAAGGCCCTGGGTTCAGTTACCACTACAAAAAAAAAAAAAAAGAAAGAAAGAAAGAAGGAGAAGGAAGAAGAGGAGGAAGAAGAGGAAGAGGAGGAAGAGGAAGAAGAGGAGGAAGAGGAAGAGGAGGAGGAGGAGGAGGAGGAGGAGGAGGAGGAGGAGGAGGAGGAGGAGGAGGAAAGAAAGACAGTGGGTACTTGAGTACTCTCAGAAAAAGTGGAGAGTGAAGGGGAAGATAATAAACCAAGGTACTTGGGCAAACAGGTTCTATATTCTATTTCATTTGTTGTTTAAGACAGAGTGTCCTAGCCCAAACTAGCCTTATACTTGCTATGTAGCCTAGACTGGCCTTGGCCTTGAGCTATTCTAACTTTGCTGTGGGGTGTGTGTGTGTGTGTGTGTGTGTGTGTGTGTGTGTGTGTGTGTGTGTGTGTGTGTGTACGCACGCATGCGCGTGCTGGAGAGTGTGTGTGCTCCTGCTGGAGTGCACGTGCTCATGTGCATACTTCTATGGGTCAGAGGACGTTTTGTAGAGTCTAGTCTTTTTTTCTCTCTTTTATTTGGGTTCTGGGAATCGTACTCAGGTCATCAGGCTTGCTCAGGAAGAACTTTTACCTGCTGAGTCATCTAGCCAGCCTGGGCCTTGAACACTTGCTGTTCTTGCTTCCATCTCCCAAGAGTTGGGATGGGGCATGCGGCCACCACATCTGACACTTGTGTTGTTTCCGTGCTCTAAAAGTATCCAGTATGAGAGAACTCACCAAGCCCGTGAGATTATCATAGGAGCTCTTTTATATATGATTAAGGAATAATAATAAACAATAAGAACACCTTTTTTATGGCCCTAGAGATTAAACCTGGGGACCTTGAATGTCACTCAAGCACTCAACTGTAGAGTGACATCCCCATCCTGTAAGTGCCTTTTGGGGGTTGGGAGTTGAGATGATCTCTATTTAGCTTAGGTTAGCCTCTAATTCAAAGCCTAAAACATCAGAGTTTTAGGACCCAGCTAGAACAAATGAGAATCGGTGAGACATGGATGGGCGTACTCCTAACCTCAGAAAAGGAGGGGCTAGTTGTACTAAGACTGTCTGTCCCTGAAGGACAATGTGTCTGCCCAGAAACCCTTCTCCAGCTGAGTACGATGAGCAAATACCCTCCATCCTTGGTTTCTAGGCAGGAGGCCCCTTTTGTCTGAACTGGACCCTCCACACTGATTGGCTGGTGGGTTGGGCATCTCTTAGTTTCCTCTCCAAAAAGCTTGGGGCAGACGATGCTAAGGAGCATTTGTCTTCCCACCCCACTCCCATCTTTGTCATCTCTGCAAGTATCTAAAAACCGAGACCACGAGGTCAAAACCAAGCTTTCACCTTTCCATAGACCTGCTCTGTTGTTGAATTTTTTTTTTCTTTTGGTGCTAAGAATTGAATCTAGAGCCTTGTGTATCCAGAACATACCTAACCACTGAGCTGTACCTTTAAACCTCATGACTAAAAATGCTAAGGAGAAAATTTTTAAATAATAATGCTAGCCTGAGGATATAACCCAGTGACAGAAGGTTTGCCCTGAGTGTGATCAGTAGCCCAGCAAAAATAAATAATAATGGAGATGCTCATTTATTCACAGGTGAAGCAAATCATGGAGGAGGCTGTCACCAGGAAATTTGTGCATGAAGATAGCAGCCACATCATTGCTCTGTGTGGTGAGTGAATACTTTGTAGTCACGGGTTACAGGCTCCAGACTGAGCGCTAGGTCCTGGGACCTGGGAAAGATGAGTCTCCTGGTTTAGTACCTCTCAAGTTCCAACCAATCCAAACACTCTTGAAGTCTGTTTGAGCCCCACTCCAGACCTACTGAATCAGAGGCTTCAGGTTGCAAGAATCTATGTATATTAGTATCCTAGGACAACAGTTCCCCAATTTGAGTAGCACTAGAATTCACCTGAAAGTACATTAAAACATTTATAGCTGTGTTGTACCTGGTATCCCAAGCCTGTGATCCTGGCTATTTAGAAGGCTGAAGCTGGAAGATCAAAAGTTCAAGGCTTGTCTTATCTGTGGAGTATCCAGGGTTACCCTGGACAACTCAGTGAGACCTTGCCTCAAAATAAAAAAATAAAGAGAGGTGGCTAAAGAGATGGCTCAGCAATTACAGAGCCTGACTGCTCAGCAGGGTGTCCTGGCACTCAGGAGGCTAAGGCAGGTGGATCTTTATGTGTTTGAGGGCATCATGATCTACAGAACAAGTTCCAGGACAGCCAGGGCTACACAGAGAATCCCTGTCTGGAAAAACAAAACAAAAAATCCTGGCTGCTCTTCCAGAGGATCCTGGTTTGATCCCCATACCTACATGGTTGCTCACAATAGTCTAACATCAGAGTCCAGAGGATCCAACACCCTCTTGTGAAGACTCAGCATCACAGAACAAAGCATACTTGGTCTTACCAAGGCGTTTCTGGTTCTAGTAAGTCTGGAGTGACTTGAGACTGTGAATTTCTTCCATGCTTACAGAGGAGGCTGGGATACTGTCCCGGGACCACACGTTGAGAACCTTGCCCTGAGTGCTTTGGATTTTGGAACCACCTTCTGTCCCTTTCCCTCTGGGGAAGGACTGGCACTTTGGGATGATTTTCTATGCTTTTTGGCTGCCACATCTTTCTGGTTGCTCCATTCTCCTAGTTCCCCATGCACTTGGCTAGATGCACAAGAGCATGAACAGAAGCAAGGAGGAGCAGCCAGAGCCTCTGGCTGTAGCACTAGGTTGCCTGATAGAGAGGTATCAGATGCTTGCCTTTGTAGGAGAAAGCTTATAGCTACACAAAGTTTTCTTTGGTTTCCACAAACTTGGCCATCCTCTAATGCCTCCTAAGGTGGGAAGGGTACCAGAGCCTAGAGTGTGCTAATAGTCACACAGCTCCCAAGAAATGCTCTATTTTTTATTTTGTTTTTACATTCTATTTCGTGTGGTATGTGTATGCACATGTGTGGATTATGGCACCTGTGTGGGGTTCAGAAGACAACTGCTGGGAGTCTGTTCCCTCCTTCCACTGTGTGATCAACCAGGGATCCACAACAGGTCAGGCTTAGCATCAAGCCCCTCTGAGCCTCTTACTGGTCCTGCTTTTGGCAACAGTCAGACAGAGCTGCCGTTCCCATAAGTTTGGCAACATGCCAGACAGTACTTATGCAGCAGGATGGCAGGGACAAGGTAGACAGTCTCTGCCCCAGAAACATAAATCCTGCTAAGAGGCAGACAGGGAAAAAAAGTGTGAAAAAAGATGTATCGTGATAGATACATAATAAAAGATCTATGGAGGAGAACGTTCTGGAGGGAGTTACAGTGGCTGGGAGAGGCGGAGTTACAGTGGCTGGAAGAGGTGAGCAGAAGCTGTGGGACACAGGGCTTTGAAAAGTGGTGTCTGCATAATACTGAAGTGGTCTCCTTCCCCTTCTCCCCCCCCCCATCTCTACCCTCCTCTCTCTCCCTCTCTCTCTCTTCCTCCCTTTTCCCCTCCATTCCCCGCCCCCTCTCTGCCTATCCTTAGCTGGCCTTGAACACACAGGCCTTGATCTTCCTGCTTCAGCCTCACAATTAGCAGTCCCACAAGCAGGCACCAGCATGCTGTGCCCCTCTGTGACTGATCTGTTGTTTCCTCTAGTATGCTCTTTTAAAATTAACAGTGTTGCCGGGCATAATGACGCGCGTGGGCCTTTAACCCAGCACTGGGGAGGCAAAGGCAAGTGTGTATCTCAGAGTTTTGAGGCTAGCTTGGTCTACAAAGTAACTCCGGGACAGAGAAACCCTGTCTTGCAAAACCAAAAAATAAAAAATAAAAAACAATTAAATAAATAAAATTAGAGTGGTGGTCTCCACCTCAAATTTTTGTGGCGATTGAGTTTATGTCCGTAAGCATGCCTGGAGTCCAAGAGCAGGAAACCTTGTCCTTTGGATGTCAAGGCTGCGGCTAGGCTTGCTGTCTCTGCAGTCCCACCGGTTCCCTTTTGGGTGAGGTTCCCCGGTTCTCTCATCTGGCTACAGCCTGCTTTTACCTTTTCTTCTTAGAACACGTGCTCTGGGAGAGAGAAAAGAAAAAGCTCCCCAGTGTCATTAGCCTAGAAGCATATTAGAATTCTGGCTTAGTGCTAGGCTTTGTCAAAGCACACACTGTAGAAAGCTACCACATAGTGAGAACAGCCTGTGCATGGGTGCCATGTGTGGGTAGCCAGGGGAGAATGAAGGGAAGAGGGCTGGAGGGAGGCCAGCAGGATAAGAGCTTTGAGTATTCCACATTCAGGCTCTTGAGGTGAGAAGCACTAGCCAGCTCTCCTGCAGCTGGCCTGGGACTCACAGACCTCTAGAAACTGTGGATCTCCTTTCTAAAGCTCTGGGCTCTTTAATCAGGGCAGACCACACTGGAGAAGAACAGGCTTCCTTTGAGACATTTCAATTATTGTAGTAGACAAAACAAAGCCTTCAGGTCTCCAGGGTTTTAAACAGGGTCCAGGAGTAGGAGGGCCCATGTTCTGCTGGTCCTCCGAGGTTCCTAAGAGTCACTAATGCAAACATAAATGCCATGGGATCAGACAAAATGTTTGCAAGAGAAGCTGTCCAGATGTGAGGCCGCAGTGTCAGGGGCCAAAGTGGCCCAATAGCACTTGCTCCGTGTGAAGTGTCAGCCCTGATTGAGTTGCCACAGGAATTCAGGCCCAGGCTTTACCTGGCCTCCAAGAACTCTGGGATTTTGTGCGTGTTGGTGTGTTAGCGTGTTTTGTGGGTGTGGTTGTTTGTAGGTATGGGTACATGTGGAGGGCAAGGATCGACCTCAAGCTCTTCTTAGGGGCCACCCACCTTGTTTGTGGGGACTGGGTCTCTTCACTGGGACCCAGAGCTTGCCGATTAAGCTATGTTGGCTGGCCAGCAGACCCGGATGGAGCCATCTCCCCAGTTGGATCTGGACTTTTTTCCCTCTCTGTGTCTTGTATTTTTGGAATTTGTTCGTGCATACATGTTGGGGGGGAGGGTGGTTATTTGTTTTTGAGATAGACCTTCACTATGGAGCCCTAGCTGGCCTGAATCTCACAGCGAAGACCAAGCTAGCCTCAAACTGACTAATTCTCTTCCAGCTTCTACCTCCCAAGTGCTAGAACTAACAGCATGGGCCACCACCCCCTCTTATTTAGTGACTTTTTATGAAATTCATATCAGCAACCCAGATACCATATTTTAAAATCGAACATTCTGGGCTGGCAAGATGACTCAGCCTTGCCATATAAACCTGATGACCTGAGTTCAGACCATGGTAGGAGAGAAGTGTCTGCAGTTGTCCTCTGACCCCCATATATGCTCTGACATGCATGAACTCACACTCAGACATCACATATACACACACAAAATAGTAAGTATAACTTATAAAAAGTGAAATTCAACATTCTGATAGTACAAGGCAGAGATATTCTAGCTTGATACATGCTGAGGAATGATAGGTAAGAAATTACTAGAAGTCTTTGTTTTCTGGAATTAAATGGTGGTATCCCTGTAAGAGCAGGAAATATCATACAGTACGAACAAGGAGGCTCGTAACACACAGGAATCGTAGATCTGAAATTTGGTGCCACAGGCAGCATTGCTGGTGTGATATGATGTATACACAGTGCACAAGGCTGTTCAGAACCAAGGCTGCGGTGAAGTGGTGGCTGCGGCACCAGGGAATGCCACCAGAAACAATCAGGATTCATTGTATGCTTGGTTGTATTTACATTTATTTATTATGTGGGCAGGACACATGTGCCATGGTGGCAAGGGCTGTATTAGTCAGGGTTCTCTAGAGAATCAGAACTATGTATGTATGTATGTATACAGATGGATGGAAGGAGAACGGGAGATGGATGGATGGATGGATGGATGGATGGATGGATGGGGATGAGGGGTTTATTAGAGTGGCTACAGGCTGTGTCCAACAATAGCTGTCTATTAACAGAAAGCCTAAGAGTCTAGTAGTTGTTCAGTCCATGGGGCTGGATATCTCAACTGATCTTCAGAATCCCGAAGAAAGCAGGCTTCAATGTCAGCGAAGGATTGGACTTGCCAGGGACACCGAGAGCAGGCAGGCCAAGAGCAAAAGCTTCCTTCTTCTGTGCCCTCTGTGTAGCCACCAGAGGTGTGGCTCACAGTAAAGGTAGATCTTCCCACCTCAGAAGGTCTAGATTAAACGTCAGTCTTCCAGCCAGGTGGTAGTGGGCCTGGTGTACAGAGGTTTTCTTTGAAACAAGGCCTGCTTCTGCCTAGGTCCACCCTGAGCCCTTAGGTGGCAGAGAGAGGATTCTGACTTTGCAGAGCAGTTCTCACACCAGCTGCTAGGCATTGTGGGTAGAGCCGGGCCAGCCTATCTTCTCAGCCAGCAGCTTCCCTGGGCCGACCTGAGGGTTGCTTGAGGCTGAGGCTGAGTTGTAATGGGAGGTGGGGGTGGCGCCTGGAACTGGGAATAACACGGGCTTTATTAACCAGCTCCCTGTTGCTAAGCAGCTTTCATTAGCCAGTTAGGTCTCCCCTGCAGTGAGCTCCTTGGGGAATGGCAAAGAGATACTAATAAGCTGGGAGAGCAGCAGGTGCTGCAGGAGGTTGCATCCCACCTGGGATGCTGCAGCCAGAGATGCTTCTGCACATTTTGTGATCCAGACTCCAGGCGGTTGCTAGCTAGCCTGACTCTTTTCAGCAAAAGGGACTCCTTCCCTCCTGCATCCAATGAATAGCTTATTCTCAGATACCTACCTTTTGCTTTCCGTCCAGAGATGAACAAGTCAGGTAGCTTTTCAGCTATGGTCGGGAAGGAAGGCAGATGTCCAAAGCAACTGGTTTCCTTCCCCTGTGCTAGGACATAGCTAAGGTCATGCAGTTTGGTCCAGTGCTGAGTCTTTGGAGTCAGATAGACCAAGGTTTGCATGTGTAACCCATAGCCAGTCAAGGTGTGCATGCTGTTCATGTCTAACCCATAGCCAGTTACTTACTCATTTTCCTCTCTGAGCTTCCCCCAGAAGGTAAATTTCAACATTGGAAGAGCTCCTCAGGGCTAGGGGTGGGTGGTTAGCTCAGTGATCAAGCTCTGGAGATGAAAAAACTCAAAAGAGCCATGTAAGCAAAGTATGTAACATGGTGTCCAGTGACACTTTGTTCTCTAACCATCTCTGGAAACCTTTTTCAGAAATAATCCAGGATTCCTAGGAGTCCCTGTTTCTGGCAACCTGGGGAAATCTGAAATCTGGAAACATAATCGGGAAGGAAATGAATCATATTAAGTAATTGATATTAGGGTTGGACATTATGATACACCGATAACCCTAGGACCCATATTGGGGTGGTGTAAACAGGACTACTGTAAATGTGAGGCCATCCTGGTCAACATGAGTTCTAGGTTAGCTAGAGTAATATAGCAAGACTTTGGCTCCAAAAATGGGAAGAAAGTAGTTATCATTGTTCGGTAAAGATATGTATACTTGGGTCAAGAGTCTAAAAGTTGGGGGCTGGAGAGATGGCTCAGTGGTTAAGAACACCGACTGCTCTTCCAGAGGTCCTGAGTTCAATTCCCAGCAACCACATGGTGGCTCACAACCATCTGTAATGGGATCTGTTGCCCTCTTCTGGTGTGTCTGAAGAGAGCAATGGTGTACTCATATATATATATATAATAAATACATCTTTAAAAAAAAAAAAAGAGTCTAAAAGTTACCTCACATAATCTGAAGATAAAGCTGGGCATGGCGGCACACGCCTTTAAGTCCAGCACTCAGGAAGCAGAGGCAGGTGGTCTCTCTGAGTTCAAGGTCAGCCCTGGCCCACAGAGTGAGTCCCAGGACAGCCAGCCAGAATAGCACAGAGAACCCTTATCTCAATCAATCAATCAATCAATAAAAAAAACAAAACCCTATCTCAATAAATAAACAATAGATAAATAGATAAATAAAAGTATAATAATCCAAAGATAGGAAAAAGTTGGTTACATATGGTTTAGCTGAAACAAAACTTAACTGCTAGCTGTTAACTATTTAAACTGAGCAGTGGGTATATGGGGGGTCCCTACTCTTATGCATGCTTGAAATCTCCCTCAACCAAATAATCTTTAAGGAGAAGGATAGCATGAGGTATGCAGCTTAGGGGCTGTCTTGATCCAAAGTTTGTGCTACAGAGATTGGCTGGTGGCCTCTGGGGCCTACCCAGGAGTGGAGTCTAGAGGAACTGGGATATTGTAGCGTATCACAGCCACAGTCATCTGACAGGGCACATAGTAACAAAGACTCCAGGAGATAGTGGGCCTCTTGCCACTGAGGGAATGTGGGCAGCCTTTGCGCAGAGGAAGCCGCTAGGTCTCACCTGGCTCACTGGTAAACCACATTGTCCCTTCAGGCCATGGCAAATGAGTACCTGTGGCCTGGTTCTCGTTTCTCTCACCTTGATTCTCACTAGTTCCTTCTCCTCCTCATCAAATCTGTAGAGAAATGTTGCTTTCATATTTGGAGAGTTGAGCATAGCTGAGTGCCCCAGAGTTGAAATAAAGTCAGTATCACCTTGCAAGCTGAGAGAAAATGTGTCCCAAGTAGAGTGGGAATATTCACTGTGAGTGCAGGCACCCATTACCAAATCCAGGGTAGAAATGGTCAATCAGAGATCTAAGGCATGAGGAGAAAGGCCCACGTGCCTGGGGAAACCTTTCTGCTCCTCCTACTTAACCTGCCGCAAAGCTCCAACTTCTGGCAGTTCCAGAGTTCCACTGTGAACTTCCTCCTCTCCCCTTCCAGCCAGCCAGCTCCTCCTGTCTCCACTATTCACAGGCCTGAATAGGTAGTGCAAACCTCTGCTCTGGGTGTTGCCCCCACAGCTCCAGGACCAGGTTGTGGATGACTGCTCCACCCACACTTCCCTCCCTCAGGTTCTCCATGGCAACTACAACCCAACTCCCCCACTGCACAGATGGCATTGGGTAGAAAGGTGAAATGAGCGAGCGGTGGTGTGCCTGCTACTCGCCACACTTGCCTTCCTCCCATCCTCAACTCCTCCTGGTCCTTAGGCCAGCTTCTTGCCGTCCTGTGCCTGTTGTGAGTGCTGGACACCTGTACCAACCCGACTGGGCAGTCCTCTGAACGCCATTTAATGCCAGGACTTTTAACTTCTGAGCAGAGATGTAAACACAAGTGCATATGCACCTGAGACACAGGTGGACTAGTAGGCCCTCCTGACATCTTCCTTGTTTTTGAGGGCCTTCCCAACCACTGCATTAGCTTTGGTTCATTTTTTGTGAGCCCCTGAGACTCAGGCTTGTCATAGCACTTAGAATTGTTTCTCTGCCAAGCTCAGGTTACCTGCTGCGGCTCTACGCAGGTACTCACTAAGCATGAGGAAGTAAGCCATTTGGAAGACCTTGCTGCAGGAGCTGGGGAAAGAGTGGGTAGGTACTATGGACAGAGTAACCGTTCTGGGGTTGGTTCTCTCCCAGACTGGAGAGGGTCTCCAGCATCACCTCACACTGGGAATCCTTGGTGATCACCTACTCTATTATTATTTATTTATAATTTATTTACCTGCTTCTGAAATCAAAGCTATATGAAAGGAGCACCCCTTTCCCTACAGCATTCACCCCTTCCCCAGCACACAGCACCTTTGCTTGTGTACCCATCTAGAGGGCTATGTTTGTTGGTTTGGGCTGTGAGCCCAGCTTTTAATGGCTGAGCCATCTCTCCAGCCCATTGTTACTGTTTTTAAATCCCAATAAAGATGTGACTGAACACAGTGGCACACACCTGTAATCTCAACACTTGAGAGGTAGAAGCAGAGGATCAAAAGCTTAAGGATATCTAGGCTACATGAACCCCTACCTCAGAACAACAAGAATATGTGACCTTTGCCCATCCCACCTCCTTTATTTTAAAATGATTCACCCAGAAACTCACTGTGTCCCCAGGCTGGCCTTGAACTTATGTCAGTTACCCTGTTTCCTAAGTACTAGACTTACAGGCAGGAGCTACCACACCTGGCTCCACTCACCTTTTTTGTAAACAGAAGGTGCCATGCAGTGACACCATCCTGCACCTTGCTTTTGGAAGTTTCCCCTGTTAGTTCCTAGAGAGTATCTCATTGCTTCCTAGAGCAGAACGCTACTCTGCTATGTGGACAAACCATATCTAGTTAGCCTGAGCCCTGTTGATGGACACATGACTGGTTTCCAGTTCTTAAGTATTACAACTAATTGTTCCCTTACATCAATAGGAAATCCCAGAAGAGGGATTGCTGGGTCAAAAGTTTTCTGCACCTTAGATTGAAAATACCAAGTTGTTAAGTAGGAATGATGTCACTAACCCTGCCACCAGCAACATAGTAGTAGTACACCTCACTGCCAATATCTCTCCTTGTCCCTCAAGGTTTCCACTCTCCACTGTAGCCAGGCAGGATAAACTTCCAACCCTTCCTGCCTTAGTCTCCTAGGCAGCAGAGGTTACAGGCTGGTGCCACTGTCTGACCCAGTGTCTGCCCTCTAAATGATCACTTGAGTGGTTAAATCAGTGTGTGACAGGTTGAGACCAAGGCTGGTAGGCTCCATTAGCACTGTGCTCTCCAGCCCCAGGTAGCATTTGCTGAGCTCCATAACTTTGAAGAGCCCGAGGAGCCCCTCAGGCTGGGCTGACCTGTGGTCATCAGCGTTCCCTGGGAGGACAGTTATCCGTCTTCAGTGAGTGTTCACAGCAAGGTGCTAGAGTTAAATTTAGCCATGCTTCTGCCTCTCTGAGCTTTCCTGTCAGTGTGATGGGATGGATGACAGTGGAGAAGGTTCTCCGGGATCATTTGACCAAACCGTAAGAGGCTTCAGAAGATGAAGGTAGGCAGGAGGGAGGGTCATGCTTGTTAAGATCTGTCTCTCTAACTCTGCTTCTGTCCTTTTTTATTTTGTAATTTTTTCCTAGACTGTTTTTCTAGCTCTGTTTTATTAATGTACTTGTCCAAGCCTTTCTTTGTTAAGATTTATTGGCTAGTACATGTTTTTCTCATATGAAATAAGCCAAAAGATGTCAGGGTTGTCACGTTATGGTAGATCCACATGGTACCAGGATTGACTGAGGCAGAGGGCCCTGCAGCCTCCATGGCTGCATGCCCAGAGCTCAGACAGCTCACTTTGCAGGGGAATGGCCTTACAACTTGGTGCTTTAGTCCTGTGGTTACCTGCATAGCCTCTGCAACAGTGTAGTGGTGGCAGGTTTCAGGCAGTGAGGACCTGGAGATCCCTGGTGTCCTTGGGTATGAGGAGGTCACACAGGTCTTTACCTGGACTTGCCCTGAGAAATGAGGCTTCACAGTGCCCTACTCAGTCTGTCTGTAAAAGGCCTTCTCTGGGGAGCAAATTCAGAACAAGTTAGGATCATGTTTGGGTTTCGTTTCAACTCGAGTGTCTCAGAGCATGGGGCTAGCAACATGGCTCAGCAGGTAAAGGTAATTGCTGCTAAGTTTGAGTCTGACTCTTGCAAGTTGTCCTCTGACCTACACACACACTAAATAAGTGTAAAAAAAAAATTTGGAGACAGGTTCTTTCTACTTAGCCCTGGCTGGCTTTGAATTCAGTATGTAGACCAGGCTGGCCTTTAGTCAGAGATTTTTGCCTGCCTTGGCTTCTTGAATGCTGGGATTAAAGCATGTACCACCATGTTGGGCATGATTGATTAATTAACCAGAACAAAGGTTCTTAATCGTTTTGGAGTCTGAACCCTTCTTTAGAAGTTGAAAGTCATTGATTCTTTACCATGGGCAGGAGCATTGTAACACATAACAGAAATTCATATAAATATACATACATAATATACATGCTTTTAATGCATTTTTGGAGCCCAAGAAGCCCATCCACTGCCCCTTTAAGCAGTAGTTCTGTGTTATGATCGTCATTATTTTATCTCCATACTGCACACAATCACATCGTCATCTCTGCAGTGGGAACGAGGAAGGATGCTGTGGTTTGGGGAGTCACTGCTGAGGGAGGGGTATGGAACTAGGCCAGGAACACCTGGCCTCGAAGGTCCCTGCAGACTGGCAGGGTGAGAGGAATTCCTCCTCCTGCAGATACAGCTTGGCACTCTGCCTGAATTTCCCAGGAGTCGTGGCGAACCAGCAGCGATGGAGTGATGTTTGGGCTTCCCCAGAAGTCCCTCCTTGTGATAATTGCTGAGCTCTGCCTCTGCCGGCTCTCAGGAGAGCCTGTTCCTGTGCTGAGAGGCTGCTGGCAGGGCAGGCAAGGCCAAACGGGGTGGCTACTCCCCAGATCCCAGTCCAGCTCCTTTGCAGTGGCTGGGGGAAGGTGGGACGCCCATAATGACTCATTACTGTTGTAATGAGTCACATCATTGAGGCTTGTGGTTCCCTGCAGGGCTGGGGCCACCTGCTGCCACTCGGGCTTTGTTCAGTGTGGTTTCTTTTCCCTCTATCTGTTGAGGATTCAACATCAGAAATGGTGACCACCCTCCCATGCCGCGGATCTGTAGCAGCCCCAGATTGAAAGATTGTGGCTAGAGAGTCACTCAGCTGGACACTCCAGGGCCACACAAAACCCTCAGAGAGCAGGAAGCTCTCAAGAGTTCAAAGCCAGACTGTGATACATAGCAAATTTGAGATGTCTGGGCTTCATGAGACTTTAACATAAATTAGTAGTTACTTCCTGAGTCGGTGTTTCATATCCTGACTGTGCTAGTTGAAACTGTGTTGGGGCTGGATAGATGGCTCAAGCAGTTTAGCAGCACTTGGTGTGCAGTCACAAGGATTAGAGTTTGGATTGTAGCCCTTGTGTAACAAGCCAGACATTCTGAATGTACCTGCACCCATCTCTGAGGACAAGGAAGTCAGGAGAACAGTGTTCAGCCTAGTCTAGACAACATGAGCCTCAAGTTAAGGGAGAGCATGTCTCAGAGGAATAGGTGAAGGATGAGGAAGGAGGACTCCCATCATCCTTTTAGGGTTTTAACATGGTATACACGCCCCTTACACAGATACATGCCCCAACGAAATAACTCAAGAAAGAAACAAACCAACCAACTAACTTGACAGGGCCTCAGCTCTCCTATACCAAAGAAAACATCACTTTTACCCACCTGTGGGGTGGCCCATGATCCTCTGATGCAAACAAGTCCTACCACACTGGCTCTTACTGACTGGCTATCAAACAGTCTTTGAACATGGAGGGTGAGGAGCCAGGAATAGACATGGGCCTTGTGCCTCTCCAGAGTCAGAGCCTGGATAAGCAAGGGGTTTCACCTAATGTGACGTCACACCAGTCCTAAGAAGTCTTCCCCAATGCAGAGGTAGCAAAGCTGAGGCTTGGAGCATGAACTCACTTACCAGGTTTCCCAGAAGCGTGGAGCCACTAGACCAATCTTAGATCCTGGGCTGCCTACCTCCCTGTCCCTAGCACTGTTTAGTCTGGCCTCAGTAGTGGCCAGGCACTTCCTGCCACGTGTGTGCACCAGTGCTTTTAGGGTCTGTACATGCCAAGGTCAACTCTCTGCTTTTCCCTGCCAATCTTCTTTCCTTTCTGCGGGGTCTCAGTGGTAAACAGGATCCAGGAGAGATTAGGTGTGGCCCCTGAAAACATGAATGAAGGGAAGCCCTCCTGGTGTGGAAGGAGAAATCTCTCAGCTGCTGTGCTCATAAATAATCCAGAGGTTACTGTCAGAGCTGATCGCTGCAGAGGCTTCATCGATATTTCAGCTTCTCCAGAGCTTGTTCCTTAGCAACCATGTCACCATGCTCCAGAAGGGCTGCTGGGCCACGTGCTTTCTGCCCCCTCTTCTATAGGTGCTGTCTTGTCTCTGTCCTTGTGGTCAGGCAGAGATATTCATGTCAACCATAGTGCGCAGCTTTGCTCCTCAGCCCACTGAGGTGACATTGCATACAGGAGGCGTGTGCGCACCAGGCAAGAGAGAGGAGCAGCTTGGCCCATGACAGCTCTCACAAGTACACCATGGGCCTGGGGGCAGAAGGACAAGATGGAAAGATTTGGTAGGTCAGGACATACTTCTCTGGCCTACCTCCCTCGTTCCAGCACAATTCAGGGCTTGCCTTGGTCCCTGCCTCTTCACAGGCATGCTGTAGTTTCAAGACAAGAGGGATTTCTCCTTCCTTAGCTGGGTTAGCACCTTACCTGAGTTTACCAGAAGAAATTCAGAAGCCATAGTGTGAACAAACAGAGGGCTGGGCATGATGTCTGGGCTTCCGTCAGCATTCCTTCTAGTGATAACAGCTGTGCTGTGCCTCTGCCAGCTCTCAGGAGAAGTCATCCTTCAGCTGAGAGGCTGCTGAGAGGGCGGCTAAGGCCTGGTGGGGTGACCGATGACCTCGGCTCAGATCCTGTTTTACTTTATGGCTCAGGTGCTGTGGAGGCTTGCCTCCTGCATCAGCTAAGACGCCGTGCTGCTGGCTTTCTGCGAAGTGACAAGATGGCAGCCCTATTCACCAAAGTGGGGAAGACTTGCCCTGTGGCTGGAGAGATTTGCCACAAGGTGCAGGAGCTGCAGCAACAGGCAGAGGGCAGGTAAGGCCCAAGCCAGTCTCTCCCAGCATCCTTTTTTCTCTCTCTTTGGCATTTACTGTTGTCAAGACAGCCTGCCTAAAGGTGGCTTCCTGCAAGGGGCCAGCCTGAGAGTGGGCTAGCCCTTTGCAGTTCTCATATCTTGTCTCCCTCCATCGGTTCCTTCTCTCAGCCCAGGCACTCTGAGCTCCGGCTCTCACTTCAGTGCCACCAGCCCGGGGCCTGTGCTTCTGAATCTGAAGCTTTCCCTTCTTCTCATTGTAGGAAACCCTCAGGAGGCAGCCAAGAAGCCCTTCGGAAACAGGGCTCAACCAGCGGGAAGGCCCCAGCTCTCAGCCCACAGGCCTTGAAACACATATGGGTACGCACAGCACTCATGGAGAGAGTTCTGGACAGGGTTGTACAATACCTGGCCGAAAACTGCAGGTGACTGCCCACCCCCATTGGTCCTTTCCTTGGCCCACCTCAGCCTCATCCCTCATGGTTAGTGGTCCATGGCGGTCTGTAGGCATGCCTCCAGCCCTCCTTTGGCTCCCCAAGAATATAGACCACGCCAAGAGCCCTACAGCACTCCATCCTATGGATTCATCCTTTTTTGGTGACTGATACCAATCTGGTCTCTGACCATGCTTCTCCTGAGTGAGCTTGACCATGTTGGCCTGAGTCCAGGAGCCCGGGTAGTCACCCTCTCTCTCTCCTCTTGGCAGCAAGTATTACGAGAAGGAAGCATTATTGGCAGATCCCGTGTTTGGCCCAATCCTGGCATGTCTCCTAGGTGAGCTTAAAGGCCTGTGTTGGGTCAGTGTGGTGAGGGATGAGTGATGAAAGAGCCCCAGCTAAATTAACCATCCCTGTCTCCATAGTGGGACCCTGTGCCTTGGAATACACGAAGCTCAAGACAGCTGATCACTACTGGACTGACCCCTCTGCTGATGAGCTGGTTCAGAGGCACCGTATCCGGGGTCCCCCTAACCGTCAGGACTCCCCGGCAAAGCGCCCTGCCCTGGGGGTTAGTATCCTCCACTCCTCTCATGGGCCCCAAGAGGCACCCAAGAGAACCTTCTGTCTACACTAAGTCTTGCATGCATGCCAGTAGCCCATGCCTCCTGTTGATTAGAGAGCAAATGGTGGCAGAGAGTCAGCTAGAGAGAGCTAGCATGGAAGCCAGAAGGTTAAGTCCTAAGGCCAGCTTCCCAGGGCGGGGGCCTGAGCTGTGACTTTCCTGGCAGATCCGGAAGCGCCACTCTAGTGGGAGTGCTTCAGAAGACCGGCTAGCTGCCTGTGCCCGTGAGTACGTGGAGTCTCTGCACCAGAACTCAAGAACACGGCTGCTCTACGGCAAGAACAACGTGCTGGTGCAGCCGGTAGGAATGCGTCCCTCTTTAGAAGGTCCCAGGACCAGAAGCCAGTTTCTTTGCTATAGTACTTGACCAGAAGAAGTGGATCCCCTCCTACCCATACCGCATTGTCCTATGACTCATGCCCAGCTTGGAGTTGGCAGGAGACAGAGATGACATCTACCCTAGCTAGCTGCAATCCAGGCTGTCCAGGGCTAGGAGGACAGCCAGCTGGCAGAGTGAATGCCCAGTATGGGTGTGGCTGGCCAGTGGTACGCCTGGCACCCAGGCAGACAGGACAGAGCCAGTAGCACTTAGCCAACTAGGAAGAACTACTCAGATCTAGCTTCTGTTTCTCCTGGTTCTCCCCAGCCTCTAGCCCCAGGACTCCATTGCTGGACTGGCCTGGTCTCCTGGGCTCATTTGCATGGGGCATCCTATGAGACTCTTTGGCCCATATTGTCTCTGTCTTCTGGTGTGTCTCTTCCCTATAGAAGGAGGACATGGAGGCGGTCCCTGGCTACCTCTCCCTGCACCAGTCTGCAGAGAACCTAACCCTGAAGTGGACTCCCAACCAGCTCATGAACGGGACTCTCGGGGACTCTGAGCTAGAAAAGAGGTGGGGATTTTACACTTGCGCCAAGGAAGCAGGGAGTGAGTGGAAGCTTGGCCCAGGGCAGGGAGAGGGAAAACAAATCCGACTCTAAGGGACAAGACTTACTCCTTATCCCAATGCCAAGAGTTAGAGGGAGAGGCTGGCTGCCTGGAGTGAGTCCCAAGCCCTCCGAAACTGAGCCACGCCTGGCCATGGAGGGGTTTGCACAAGCCAAGTACTGGAGAGCTAAGACTGCCAGACTCTGTGCCAGGAAAACAGCATGAGACAGAGGAACAGGGCTGGCCTGGGTCACTGCTTGGCTTTGGCTCCCCTATCTTCAACATAGTTTCAGGGGGTGATAGGACCAGTTGACAGAGGCAGGGCTTAGGACATAGTGACACCATATGGTTCCTTTTTAGTGTTTACTGGGACTATGCCTTGGTGGTGCCCTTCAGTCAGATCGTCTGCATCCACTGCCACCAGCAAAGTGAGTCTGCTTGTCTGAGGCACAAAGGCGGGACCGACGCCATCTTCCTGTTGTGCACTGTGCATGGGGCCTGTTAGACTTCTGTGTCCCTCCTAATGTCCTTATTTTGCAGAGTCAGGAATCAGAGCATTGTACATGCTAAAAGCATGTGATCTACTACTGAGGCACACTCCCAGCCTGCTCCTTTTTAAAATTATTTTTAAATTATTTAAATTTTTTTTTATATAGCCAAGCAGTCAGTGGTGGTGCACACCTTTAATCCCAGCACTCAGGAGGCAGAGGAAGGCAAATCTCTGAGTTCAAGGCCCAGCCTGGTCTACAAAGTGAGGCCCAGGACAGTCAGGGCTACACAGAGAAACCCTATCTCGAAAAAAAAAAAAATTTATGTGTATGTATATACATATATATGCACCATGTGCACGGTGCCCATGTAAGCCAAAGCAGGGCATTATATCCCCAGAACTAGAATTACTGCCAGTTGTGAGCTGCCATGTGGGTGCAAGAGCAGCCAGTGCTCTTAGCTGCTGAACCAAACTTTGCAGCTTCATTTTTTTTTGCATTTATTTAGAGTATGTGTATAAGTGCGCACATTCACACCTGCACCACAGCACACATGGAGACCTCAGGACAGTTTGTAGAAGTTACTTCTCTCCTTCCATCATGTGGGGTCCAGGGATGGCTCTGCAGCAGCTACCTTAACCCGCTAAGCCATCTTGCTAGCCCTCCACTGCTCCTGTTAATGAAGTATCCAAGGCATGTTCTAGCCTGTCTACTCTCCTTCCTAGCCTGGGAAATCACACCCGTTGGGCTAGGGTGATGGGTTGGGAGGTCACAAGAAGGGCCCCAGCCTCACTCGTGGGCATTCACCCCCACCAGAGAGCGGTGGCACACTTGTGCTGGTGAGCCAGGATGGCATCCAGAGGCCGCCACTACACTTCCCACAGGGAGGACACTTGCTGTCCTTCCTGTCATGTCTGGAGAATGGGCTGCTGCCTCGTGGACAGCTTGAACCCCCGCTGTGGACCCAGCAGGGAAAGGTATCTTGGCAGGGGAGGCTCTGGGTGCAGGGCTGGGTGAAGGAAGGCCTCCACTCTTCCTTTTGCACACAGAGTTTTCAGGAACAGCTTTGGGTGGGACTATACACTGGAAGCCTGACCATTTGCTTCCTCTGCAGGGCAAGGTTTTCCCCAAGCTACGGAAACGCAGTAGCATACGGTCCATTGATGGGGAAGAGCTGGGTGTAGGACGGACAACAGACTACGTGTTCCGGATCATCTACCCTGGACATAGGCACGAGCACAGTGAGTGTCCCCATGTCCCCTGTGAAGGATGCTCAGGGTGTATGAGAGTACTATGTCATCTGAGTCAGGCAGGCTCACTGACCAGGCCAGCTGGAGACAAGAGGTTCATCACTTACAGTCTCCCCTCTGAATCTCTCACTCACAGATTGTCACTACCTAGATGTTATCCCGCCAGTCACCCTGAGGCCCAGCTCAGCAGGCCCAGGCCTCACTATACATGTTTCTTAGTAATATTTCATGCTATGATGCAGAAAAAAAGGGAGACTGGAATATTAATGGAAGGTGGAAAACTACCCATTCCTCTTCAGCCTAAAATAAAAGGTAGCAAACATCCGTCCTGTCTTCAGTCCCACATCCAACCCTGCCCAGTCAGCCTGGGCACAGGAGCTGCGCTTCGTGAACAATGCAGATTCACTTCCAGAGCCCACGTCCTCCTCAAGCCAACAGCTGACACAGAGCATCATCTGAAGAGGACGAAACCTGAAGCTTGCATATTGAGGGCTTGCATATTGGGCCTCAGGGTTGGGGTAGGGGTCTATCAAGAAGTATCTGCTCTTTCTGCTCAGTGATGCTGCTACCCATGGGTTCTCTGCACTAGACTTGCATTTCTTGAAGATTAGATCAAGGAATCTGCCAGCCCACAGTGATTGCTGCCAACCAGACCACCTACCCCTCCCAGCATTTCCTAACTTGTGCCAAAAAGTTATCCATAGTGTGTCTTTGTTGATGGGCAGGTGACTCCAACTTCACACAGAAACTACAGTGTAAATGATCCAAATAGGCTCGGAGGACCTGTGCTTGGAGGACTTGTTCCTCTCAGATGTACCAGACGAGACAGCTACAGCCAGAACGCTGTAGACTGACGTTTCACCTCAGGCTTTGCTTGGTTTTCCTTCTTCAGTCCGTGACACGTTCCCTTCTGTCCACATCACTGTAAGGACCTCTTCCCTCCCTAGACGGCGAGCCAGGCATCAAGAGCTGAAACTCAGCTAAGTGACTCCTGCTTCTCCAGGTTGCTCTGAGAGGACCCTGGAAGAAGAAGGTTGGATTTATCCTCTTAATATCAGGGCTTGGAGTCATCTCTAGGTCAAATGCAGCCCAACTATGACAGCAGCTAAATAAAAATTTAGATCCATTTTAGATCCATGTGGCCTGAGTCACACACACCTCTTCCATCCTCTCCTGATAACCACCGGAGGTTCTTGGCCCCCCTGCCGTCCCCCACCCCATTCCCTCTATAACTTGCAGGTTCAAGGTGATCTCAGTCTCCACACCATTCACCTCAAGGAGGGCCGTTGGTCTCCCCTGCTCAGGGACTAGGGTCCTCATGCCTCTGCCTCTCTCGCTATTCTCTTTGAGCAGTCACTATTAACTACCACCACCTAGCGGCCAGCCGAGCGGCCTCGGTGGACGATGATGAGGAAGAGGAGGATAAACTGCACGCGATGCTCTCAATGATCTGCTCGCGGAACCTCACAGCTCCCAATCCGATGAAAGGTTTTTATCCTCCCCGTCCCTGACTCACCTCGTCCTCCACCCTCACCCCCTGGGCCCACGTGCCACCCACTCGGGCTCGAACAGCAGTGTTGGCATTAGGGGACTTACACGCAGGGCCTTTCCTTCTGTCAGAGGCAGACCAGTGAGGACACAAGGGGCCCAGATCGGTACTGGCAAGAAAGGGGAATATACAGAGCAAGTGGTTCTGAATGAGGAGAGGGGGCTTTATGCTGAGAGAAAGAGCTACTGGAGGAGGGCTGGCTATCTGATAGCATCTTGGGGACCGGAATGGCTCTCAGAGCCTCTCCCTGTTCCTGCCAGTCATGTTGACAAATGCCAGGCAGTCGTCTCTTTCATTCTCTCTGCTGACAGGAAAGCCAGCCTGTAGCCTTGGGCTTCTGACTATGACTTAAGAAGACAAGGGCAGCCAGGCAGTGGTAGCACACGCCTTTAACTCCAGTACTTGGGAGGCAGAGGCAGGTGGATTTCTGAGTTCGAGGCCAGCCTGGTCTACAGAGTGAGTTCCAGGACAGCCAGGGCTATACAGAGAAACCCTGTCTCGAAAAGACTAGAAAAGAAGAGGAAGAGGAGGAGGAGGGCAGGGGTGAGGGATAAGGAGAAGAGGTGCCAAGGACTGGTCTTCCGTGTGTGAGGGCTGTAGTATATGGCCTGGTACTTCGACATGAAGCTAGAAACACTTACAGTGTCCAGGAGCTGGGCTAGGCTCCCAGCAGCAGCAGGTGTTCCTGTCCACATGCCCCTGCTTCACTGTGTGGGGTTGAGCAAGTATTTTAACATCTCCAGGTATGGTTTTCTCACTCGTGCTCAGTGCCATGCCAGTGATGTTACCCAGGTGTCCCTTACTCTAGGACCTCAACTTCCATGGTGTCTGGGATCTCCTGAAGACAACATAGGATGGTAGTCACAGCCCCTCAACATACCTCGGCCCACCAAATTCTTTTCTTAACACAGAGCTGTCTCAGTGAGAAGGAGCCCCAGTCTTTGGAGAAACATCATCCGGGGCCCTATGAGGGGCTCCAGAAAAGGCTGGACAGAGACACTGAGGCTAGACTAGCTCCTAGGTGCTGGGAATTTCCCAATCCCCACCATATCTATGCCACAGAGTTTTAATTGATCTCGATTTTACAAAGGGAGTCTAATACGTTATACTCCTTACAGAGATGCTGTTCACTCTGCTTCTCTCCTTACACTTCTGTAGAGTTCTGCTAAGGGGCACAGCGTCCTATGCAAGGGACTCAGCTTGTAATGACTCTCCCACTCCTGCCAACCAGACCTGTGGCTCAGAACATGCCCAGTACCCATCAGGCAACTCTGCCAGCTGCTCTTCTTCCTGCCACAGTTCTGTCCTTCCTTCCCAGTCCTGAAGACCATGGAATACCCTACTTTTCAGGTTACACACACACACACACACACACACACACACACACACACACACACACACACACACACACACACTCGCCATCTAGCTGTCTGCACCACAGACTTGGACAACACTGTTTACAGGTTAACTGGCCTTGAGTAATGTGGGAGGGTTGAACTCATTGTCCTTCAAACTGGCATCTTGGCAGTAGAAAGGCCACTGACTGCTGGGTGGAATGGAAGGAGGAGGGTCAGAAGGTCAAGATCAGCCTTAGCTACATAGGGAGTTTGAAGTTAGCCCAGGCAACTTGAGATCTCAGAAGGAAAAAAGCCTGCTAGCTAGTATTAGGCTGAGGCCTCTGAATCAGATGAATTTCTAGGCCCATAGGGTCCAAAGGCCTTGGAAGTAGTTCGGATATTCTTTTGTAGAATTTGGGGATTCTACCAACTCACTGTGTAGCCCCTGTGACCCCAGTACTTGGGGGAGGGGTACAGGTATGAGAAGAGAATCTGGACGAACTGGAAAGAAGGGACGGGGTGGGGGCTCCCTGTGCGCTCCAGTCCATAATGACAACACTGCTGAGTTCTGCAGCCATCGCTTTCTGAGGCCTGCAACATGCTTGACTTGTGCATGTGACTAAGTGGCGGGGTGTCCAGGTCTCTTCCCTCCCCTCTCCGTTTCCTGCTGCCCCCCCCCCCCCTTACAGAGCAGAGATGCTGTTCACTCTAATTCTGCTCCAGGCCAGGCACCTTTCACTCGGAGTCCTAGGAGCTGTGTGGTTCACCCACCTTGATTGTTTGCTTTATGCTTTCCTCATGCTCAGAGGAGAGAGTCAGAGTCAAAGCTGACCCAGCAGACCCCTGTCCAGCCTGCTGTCTCACCAGTCACTCACCCAGTCACTCCAGAACTCCAGCTGTCTATACTGGGCTGTCACAGTGTAGAGAGTGTGCAGTGCTGGCTGGTTCAGCTCCTTCCTGGAGAATTAAGGTGAAGAGCATTGACCCAGGAGATGTGCCTTGGTTGGGCCCAACTTTCTGGGCACGAGCTTGTTTCCCTCTGCCCATCCTCCACCCCCTGCACCTGTTACCATCCCTGCCTGCTGCCTGCTGCCTGCCGCCTGCCTGGCTGGGCTGACTCCTCCCCACCTACCTCTCTCCCTACCCCTGGCTCCTCCCACACCTGGCCTCCTGCCTGCTGCAGCAGCTTGAGTAGGCTCTAACCCCCACCACCTGCATTTATCCTCTCTCACTACTCCCAGAGTCTTCAGCATGGCTTGCAACCCCTCACTCCCAGAGCCGCAGCCCCCATACCAAACATATTCCCTTAATTTACCTCCTGGTGGAGCTGAAGGTCCGGATACTGACAGTCATACCCATGGGTCTGGGGAGACAAGGCAGGACATCCCTTGAGGGGACTAGAGGGAAATCAGCTCAGCCCTCACCACCAAGGCACACCCAGAGCTGGAGTCTGGCTATCTAAAAACACCAGACCTTGGCCTCCAGACTGTGAGGAGTCAGGGTCTCTTGCTAGATTTACCTAGAAAACCATTGCTGAAGACCTCAGCACACACAGCTCTCCTTGTTCTTCACCCTTTCAACATCCTGACCCCGTGACACCACTGAGCTCTTCACTGCATCTCATCTGTGTGGCTCCTGGCCAGTATCCACCCTGAACAGTGTGCTGCCCAATGCAGGCCCTAGAAACTCTAAAGAGTCTTACTCAGTTCTAATTTAGATCACAAGGGACGGCTGAGGCAGCCTCATCTACAGAAGTACAGACATGTCTTCTGATGCTGTACATCGGCATGGCCAGCTCTGACTGGTGTATTGGATCACTGGGTCTCTGTGCCTAGATACCTCTTCCACCCTCCAGCCCTGGGAAGCTCCATTCCAGCTCACACAAGAGCTATCATGCTAAGTAGGCAGGCTTCAGGATGTCTGGTTTGGGCAGGAAGCACTGTTTCAGATCTTGGAAAGGCCAAGGCTAGTGAAACATAGCTCAAGGCACCCTCGAGGATCTTGATCATTGATATTGGGGCTTCCACACATTCCAGAGTGCCTCAGAAAGAAGCAGGCTGAAAGCCTTTACAGCCCAGGCTAACTGGCAATGTTGTGGGAGCAGAGGCCTTTGTTCTTTCCTTTAGGAAAGCATGTGTTCTCTGGCATTGATGGAGGTGGGTAGATAAATCACCCCCAACTCAGTCCGAGTAGTCTATCACATGGAAAGGCTGCCATCTTCTCCAGGCTCGGGGAAGCTGGGCAGTGTCAGGCACCCTCCCACTCTCCATCTCTGGGTTCTTAACCAGGCAGACACCACCTTAGGAATTTCCACCAATGTGATTCTGTCTGCAGCTCTGGGCAGCGGTGGGCATGCTGCAGGGGACTTGGGGGAGAAACCCTATGCAGGCATTGACCGCGACTCCTTCCTGCCCTCAGATGCTGGCGACATGATTGAGATGCAGGGTTTTGGACCCAGCCTGACAGCCTGGCACCTAGAGCCCCTGTGTAGCCAGGGCTCCTCCTGCCTTTCCTGCTCCTCCAGTAGCTCCCCATATGCAACCCCCAGTCACTGCAGCTGCATTCCTGACAGGTGAGTGGGAAGGACAGGAACTAGCCTCCTGTTGATGTATCATCGATCCATGTGTGAACCTTCTGTCCTTACAGGCTGTGCCACTGGTATGATAGGGTGGCCTCTTTAAGTTGGACAGACCTGGATTCAAATTTCATTTATGCTACCTACATTACCTCAGCAAATTGTTGAGTGCCTGTGAGCCTCTGTCTTTCCTGTTTGTTTGTTTGTTTGTTTGTTTGTTTGTTTGAGATAGGGTCTGACCATGTAGTTCTGGCTGGCCTAGAACTCTCTATGTAGACCAGGCTGACCTCCAGCTCACAGACATCTGCCTGCCTCTGCCTCCCAAGTGCTGGGATTAAACACCTGGCACTTCTGTGTTTCTAAACCTCAGTTTTCTCCCCTGCAAAATGGGGCGATACCACCTCCTTCCTTAAGGCAGGTGAGGACCATGTGAATGCCCCGGGTTGTGCTTCCACATAATAGATAACAACCCCCTGCTCACGTTCCCATTACACATAGAGCCCCACTGTCAGGGTGTGTGTCTGGGGACACTACCACCACCATGTGTGCAGACAACATGGGAACAGTTTGGGCTCATTGACTATCACTTCATTTTTAACCTGCCATTTCTGATGATCCTCAAGTGTCTCCATTTATACATAAAGAAATTCACTGTAGCCAAGTTAAAGCCGGGCCCCCAACAGCAACGTCAAGGCTGACTGGCAGGATGGAGGCCACTATTGCACTGCTAAGCTATGTACACCCCCTCTCCACACAGCCCCCAGCATCTTGCCTGCTTCTGCACCCTGAAGCTACAATGTCAGCCCTTCTTGCCAGGGGGCTACAATCCTTCCCCCTCTGAGCCAGGATGTTTCCACAGGTTGCCCCTCAGGCTGCTGTGTGAGAGCATGAAGAGGCAGATTATGTCCCGGGCCTTCTATGGCTGTGAGTGTGATGAGGTGGGGCTCTGAGGGGCTGGGGGGTGGGGAAGCACCTCAGTTACAGCCTCCTTTTTGTCCACTGTAGGGCTTGCCTATTGTCGCCACCTGTCCACAGTGAGGACACACCTGTCTGCACTGGTGCACCACAACGTTATTCCACCAGACAGGCCCCCAGGGGCCTCAGCTGGCCTTACCAAGGATGTGTGGAGCAAGTATCAGAAGGACAAAAAGGTGCAAACTGGGCCTCCAAGGCAGAGGCCATTGGGTGGGGACATGGGAGGCAACAGTGACACGTAGCTACCTGCTCTAAACTGAATGTTTATTTTGGGTAAAACGTAGCAGGGAGCTGGGTAGACAAACTAGACTGATACCATGGGCAACCTGCATCATGGGTGTGTGGTTGGTTCTCGTCTACTTGGGGAGGGACTGGCCTTGGGATGCAGTCTACTTCCATAGTGAGCCTGTCAGAGCTCTGTCCCCTGCCATGAGGAAGGGGTATGACAAGATCTCTTGAAGCTCTAACCAGGGAACAGGAGACTGGCTGCCCCAAACAGGGTAAGCCTGGGCTCAGTTACAGCCACTGAAGGCCAGGCTTAGCTCTCCCTGGGGTGTGGCTTGGCTACTGGGCCACAGTAACTGGAGGCTGCATGGTCTTTACCCTCTGGATCACTCAGAACTACAAGGAGCTGGAGCTGCTGAGGCAGGTATACTATGGAGGTGTGGAACATGAGATTCGCAAGGATGTCTGGCCCTTCCTGCTTGGCCACTACAAGTTTGGTATGAGCAAGAAGGAGATGGAGCAGGTAAGGGAGCCTGCTCCTACACAGCCAAGAAATGGCATCTGGACAAGTGGCCCTGGGCAGGGGGAAGGGGTTGGAAGCCCTAGCCCCTTGAGCTAGAAACAGTAGAGAAGACAGTAGCAGAGCAGCCTCATGGTCCTTACCTGAGCTCTAGTTCAGCCATCTTGACTTCTGAGTTCCCTCTAGGCTGAAGTTCCAGTGCTTGGCCAGCTTTGAGGAGGCAGCCCTGGGCACCCTCCCCTCATGGTCATGGTGTGGTCTGTGAACAGGTGGACACAGCAGTGGCAGCAAGGTACCAGCAGGTGCTGGCAGAGTGGAAGGCCTGCGAGGTGGTGGTGAGGCAGCGGGAGAGGGAGGCTCACCCGGCCACGCTCACCAAGTTCTCCTCGGGCAGCAGCATTGATAGCCATGTGCAGCGCCTTGTGCACCGGGATTCTACCATCAGCAATGATGTGAGCCAGATGGGGGGAGGGCTGGGGGAGGGCCAAGGGGGGTGGGGGAGGGGTGGGGGACCACAAGAGTCCCAAGCATGGGGCCAGCCTCCAACTCCAATCCTGGCAATTGGGTCCTGGACAGAGGCTTCATGTGTTAGTGTCTCAAAATTTCAATTGAAGAACTGGGCAACCTCTGGTCCTTTCACATAAAAACAAGTCACTGCTTTGTGCTGGGTTTCTTGGATCTTTTGGAGTTTAGAGAAGTTTCTCCTCCATGTAGAAAGCATGTGAGGTAGTCATGGGTTCCCATGGATCCCAGTACTGTCTGGTGAGATCAGTGTCTCTGAGCAAGCCTTTATGTCTGGCCCCAGCTTCCAAACTTCTCCATTTACATGCCTCAGATTCAAGAGGCTTTATGCAAAGCTGTTGGCCAAAGAACGGGCACGCTGAGAACCATTGCTTTCCCCTGGCAGGATCCTTTCTCTGCAGTTTTCTGTCACCTTGTAGAAGAGACTGCAGAGGTAGGTAGAGCACTTTGGATGGCTCTTCCTGCTGCCACTCTGCCTTAGAAGGGAGGTTGTAACCATGGCCACCTGCTGCTGCCGCCCCACCCATACCTGGGTTTGGTTTTGTTGGTTTTTTGGGTTTTTTCTTTTTTCCTTCCTTTCCTCTTTCTATCTTGAGTGGTCCTTACCTGTCATCCTGCTTCGGCCTTCCCAGTACAGGCGCTGGGATTACAGGCGCAGTCCAGATACTTACCTGGCATGCATTGTTTTTATTCTTATGGTCGCTTATTTTTAAAACAGGGTTTCAGTTTGTAGTTCTGAAATTCATTATGTAAACCAGGGTAGCCTTGAAATCACAGAGATCCACCTGCCTCTGCTTCCCAAATATTAGTATTAAAGCTGTGTACAATCATGCCCAGGCCACAAGTAGTTTTAAGATTTATTTATTTTTATGGGTATTTTGTCTGCATGTATTGTCTGTGCAGCACATGTGCCTGGTACCTGTGAAGGTCATAAGAGGGCATCAGGATTCCTTAGAATTGGAGTTACGGATAATCAAGAGAACCACCTATGGAAACCTGCCCAGGTCCTCTGAAGAGCAACAAGTGCTCTTAGCCACTAAGCCATTTCTCCAGCCCCCACTTTGTGTGTACTCCCCTTCAAAATAGTTTCTTCCTAAAATATAATGACAAACAAGTATGAAGTTACCATGGTGAAGTCCATTACTTTGTATAATAAACTACCATTAAAAATTTAAAAACCAGGCTTAGTGTCTCACATCTGAAATCCCAGTATCTTAGAGGGAGAAGTAGGAGGACCAGGAATTCAAGGCCAGCCTTAGCTACACAGAGGAGTCAGAGCCGTTCTGGGCTATGTTAGTCAAAAAAGGAAGGGAAAAGGCCCCTTTAGATAAAATTTCATCTTGATGCTTTATTAGTCATGAATGTTAACAGAAAATATAACCCGGCCAGAGAGACGGCTGGACTCAGCAATCAAGAACACTGGCTGCTCTTCTAGAGTTCTTGGGTTCAATTCCCGATACCCACATGGCCACTCATAACCAATTGGTAACTCCAGTTCCAGGACACACGATGCCCTCTTCTGACCTCCACGGACCCTGCATATCACATGTGGACATGTGATGCACAGACATAAATGCAGGCAAAACACCCATATATATAAAATAAAAATAAATATTTTCTTTAAAAGTGTCTAACTAAAAGACACATTCTCCCTCCCCGTGTGCGCTGCTCCTAACCCCTTGCTCATGAGCGTACTTTGTGCTCTGGCTTTTGTAGACACCTGAATCTGGGACAGGAGAGGGCTAGCCCAGCATCAGCAGGTAAAGGTGGTTTCTGCCCAAGTCTGATGTCCTGAGTTTGATCCCAAAACCCACTCACAGGTAAAGAGAAACTGACTGCACAAAACTGTCCTGTGGCCTTATGTGCACTGGGTCACAAGCATTCCCAACAACCCCCCTCCACACACAGAGAGAGAGAGAGAGAGAGAGAGAGAAAGAGAGAGAGAGAGAAACGATAGCTACATAAAAGCAGGCCTGAGCCTGTTGTGATGCTGTACTCTAGTAATCCGAATACTTGGCGGCTGAGTAAGAGAAGGCTGAGGCCATCCTGGGCTACAGAGTTCCTCAAGCATGGCTTTCCTCAGTGTTTCAGATTTCACACAGAGTGAAAACTTGTAGCATCCCTTTGACTACTCTGTCCAGTTAGAAAAAGAAAAGACTAAGGCAGTGTGTGGGCGTGGCCTCTGCCCGGGGCTTGTTCACAATGGTGGGTTTCTGTACCTTGTTTCCTTCATCTGTACTTTGTCTGAAGACTAATATGACTGACTTGGTGTTGTTACAGAGGTTTCCTGTCTTGGCTGCTCAACATTTAATACCAAGAATAAAGAACTTGCTTTTCCTAAAACGTGCATCTTATTCTCCCCACCACACCCCACCAGCCACACCAAGACACTAGGGCAGGTCTCCTGGGCGCCTTTGTGACTTCAGGTCTTTGTAGAATGATACTGAGCTCAAACTGGCTACCAAGAGTTGGGGCCTAGGAGTTATAGGTCCTATAGGCTAGAGACAGCTCAATTATTAAGATTTGCAGAGGACCAGAGTTCAGTTCCTAGTGGCTCTGGCTGTGGTAGGTCCTGCACTCAGGTACGTTCACCAAATGCAGACACGTAATTAAAAATTAAAAAAAAAATGAGTCTTGAAAAAAAAAAACTGGTGATGGTGATGCACGCCTTTAATCCCAGCACTCGGGAGGCAGAGGCAGGCGGATTTCTGAGTTCGAGGCCAGCCTGAACTACAGAGTGAGTTCCAGGACAGCCAGGGCTACACAGAGAAACCCTGTCTCAAAAAAACCAAAACCAAAAAAACTAGGGACCTCTCTTCCCCATGTGATAGCAGTCCCTGGAGCTGTGGAGTACATTGTACAGGCACAGCCTGTCTGGTTCTTTGCCTAAAACCTTGTTCTTCTCTTGGTTGGCTGGATCAGAAGCCAGTTTGGTGCCAGGGGCTACAGTGGTGGGAGGTGGGAGGTGGGGGCAGGGGGTGTGTGAAGAAAATCCTTCTTCCCAGCTCCACTCTAATCTGGGGAAGATCCTGGGGTGTTGGATGGACCCATCTGTTTATTCCCACCAGGTGTTTATCTCTGTGGATGATCTAGAGCCCCCTGGGCCTCAGGATCCCGAAGATTCCAGACCAAAGCAGGAGCAAGAACCAGGAGCTGGGACTCCAGGCATGGCTGCTGCAGAGCAGCAGTCTGTGGAGTTTGACTCTCCAGACTCAGGGCTGCCTTCCTCCCGCAACTACTCTGTGGCCTCAGGCATCCAGTCCAGCCTAGATGAAGCACAGAGTGTGGGCTTTGAAGAGGATGGTGCTGGAGAAGAAGGCTCCGAAGGGCCAGCCACTGCAGCCCACACTTTCCCTGGACCCCACGATCCAGGCCAGGAGAAGCTTGAAGCCGGGGAGGAGCTCGCAGCCGTGTGTGCTGCGGCCTATACTGTACGTGGGTGCTCCCTGATGCTGCTGTCGGTGACTCTGCGAGTCCTGACACACTAAAATCTGGGGACTGACTGCAGGGGGAGAGAGGGTGGTGTGTCTGTCCTGAAAGGGCTCTCTTGAGCACCACTAAGAGGCCTCTGTCCCCAGAGTTCTGAGTCCTTGTTGGCTGAGTTTTCTTTGTTTGGGTATCATCTCCTGCCCCAGCCTGGGAGGGGCTGGCCAGCCTTACCTCTGAGGGACACCCCTTTTCCAGATAGAATTACTGGACACCGTGGCCTTAAATCTGCACCGAATAGACAAGGACGTGCAGAGGTGTGACCGCAACTACTGGTACTTCACGACCCCCAACCTCGAGAGGCTCAGAGACATCATGTGCAGGTGCCATTGGGGGCAAGCAGTGGGAGATTTGGGGACCCAGCCTGGGCCATGGGCTTTACTTATTGTTCTGTGTCAAGTCTCCCTACATCTTGTCTGGAGCGCTGTCCCACAGGGCCAGTGCCCCTCCGCACTGCACCCCAGGGGTCTTTCAGACCTGTTTTCACTCCACTGCCCTTCACATCAGACTGATAGCCTTTTGTTTCCTTCACCATCCTCTAGTGAAGTGGCCTGGGGACAAGGGCCATGGGAAGTTCCCATTGCCTTCTAGGGTAGAGCTATGGTAAATGTTTCAGGATTGTGGAAAGGCTGGCTTGTGGGGAGCAGGATGTTTTAGGGGTCATGTTCATGGCAGTCCCCAAGACAAGAGAATGACTTGGCCACAGTGACCATTCCTGGCATTTCAGCTACGTGTGGGAGCACCTGGATATAGGATACGTGCAGGGCATGTGTGACCTCCTGGCGCCTCTCCTAGTCATCCTTGACAATGGTAAGGGATGGGGTGTGGGGCTTCCCAAAGTGGAACTGGGTTCAGGGTGACACAATGGGAGAAAGAGTCTGGAAGGGGTGAGAACATTAGCCAGTCTGCCCTCTGGGTGTCATGGGCGCCTTCCTTCCTGTCTCCTCATAGACCAGCTGGCCTACAGCTGCTTCAGCCACCTCATGAAGAGGATGAGCCAAAACTTCCCCAGTGGGGGTGCCATGGACACCCACTTTGCCAACATGCGTTCCCTCATCCAGGTAAGTGTTGCAGCTATATGTGGGGGCTGAGCATGGCTAGGCTTGCTCATCAGCCATGGGGAAGCTAGGAGTTGGGCCAGAAATGTCTTTTATATGTAAACTTTTATTTCACATATTTATTTACCAAGGGGCTGGTCTTGAATTTGCAGCAATGCTACCTTGCCTCCTTAACTGCTAGGATATTGGCATGCACCACCAGCCATAGATGAATTTCCTTCACTTAAAAAAAACCCATTGCTGCTATGCACATGCTTCTAATTCCAGCACTTGGAATTTAGAGGCAGGGAAATCAGGATTGCTATGAATTCAAGGTGCACCTGGGCTACAGAGTGAGAACCGGTCAAGTCAAGAGGACTGGAGAAATACCTTAGTCTAGGAGCTGAGTTTGATGCCAGCAGTTTTGTTTTGTTTTTAAGGCCACACAGTAGTTTATAATCCTAGTGCTGGGGAGGGAGGGGGAGCAGAGCCATGGCTTCTCTGGCCTTGTGTTCAAGGCCAGTGAAAGAGGTGGAGAACAGCAGTGGATGACTGACACCTAAGGCTGTCCCCTGGCCAGCAGACTGTGCCCACATGCCCATGGTCACCTACGAACACGTGTAGGCACAAATATGCAAACACTGAGTTAGCTGGGGGCTCCCGGAGGACCTGGGTTCACTTCCCAGCACCCACATGGCAGCTCACACTGTCTGTAACTCTAGTTCCAGGGGATCCGACACCCTCACACAGACATGCGTGCAGGCAAAACACCGATGTACATGAACTAAAAATAAAGCATTAAAAAATGAATCAATTTAAATGTTTAAAAACGGCCAGGCAGTGGTGGCGCACGCCTTTAATCCCAGCACTTGGGAGGCAGAGGCAGGTGGATTTCTGAGTTCAAGGCCAGCCTGGTCTACAGAGTGAGTTCCAGGACAGCCAGGGCTACACAGAGAAACCCTGTCTCGAAAAACAAACAAACAAAAAAAAAAAAACAAAGGCTCTAGTTCAGGTAAAGTGCTTGCCTACACATGAGAAGCCCTGGGTTTCATCCCCAGCACCACACAGAAAATACAGTTATCTGTTACAGTCTGAGAAGCAGTGTGCCCACATGCCTGACCCGTTTTGGTGAGAAGTGAAGTTGGTGATTAAATCAAATGCCCAGAAACTGGAGTCGCTGCAGAAAGAATACAGCCGAGGGAGGGAGGGAACAAATGGACAGGAATGGTGGGACAGGCATGGCAGTGAAGCAGGGTGGCTGAGGGTGACCCTGGGTGCTGGCTGAGGGTGGCACAGAAGCAGCTCAGGTCAGTGTCTTTCCCTCTCTCTCATGAGATCTTGGACTCAGAGCTATTTGAGCTGATGCATCAAAATGGAGACTATACCCACTTCTATTTCTGTTATCGCTGGTTCCTGTTGGATTTTAAAAGAGGTAAGAAGTGGGTGGGTCTGGGCATCAGGGTTCATGCCTACAATCCCAGTACTCCAGAGAACAGCAGGAGGGTTACTAGGAATTCAAGACCCAGTCTCAGCTACATAGCAAGACCCTGTCTTTAAAAAAAAAAAAAAAAAGAGAGAGAGAAAGAAAGAGTGGGACCTGGGACTGGGGTCAGGGAAATGGGAGAGCCCAAATCAGTGTTTCTGTCACTTTCACTGCATACCGTGTGACCTGAGTTTAGTAAGGCCGCCTGGGCATGTGTGTGCTCGCATGCCCATGAGACATCTCTATACCACTGCACTGCTCGTTATGTCACAGGCGACGGTCTTTGTGGCCTTATCCAAACTACAGTTCCCCTGAGCACTAAGAATGCAGAGTGCCAAATGGAGTCTGCAGAAAGAGCCAGAGAAAGGGGTGGGGTCTTGGTCTTGGGTATGGATCCCCCATTCTGGAACCAGGCTGAACCAGACTGGGTGCAGGAGGGAGAACCTAGCTGCTGGAGCTGAGTCCATGTGTCACCATCAAGCCCCGTGCCTGGACGATTAAGTGGCAGCCCCTTCCTGTTCCCAGAGCTTCTGTATGAGGATGTGTTTGCAGTGTGGGAGGTGATCTGGGCAGCCAGGCACATATCCTCAGAGCACTTTGTCCTATTCATCGCCCTGGCCCTGGTGGAGGCCTACAGAGAGATTATCCGTGACAACAACATGGACTTCACTGACATCATCAAATTCTTCAATGGTATGAGCTGATCCAGCCATTCTCACTGTGCCCTAGAGGGGAGGAGGGATGGGGCCTCAAGTCCTGGACTGGGAAGAGTTGGAGGGTTCTCAAGAATTCTAGGATCACTTCCCCATAGGAGGTGTCAAGAGCATAGCAGGTAGAAACAAGCAAGGGTTTCAGCCTCAGGGCTCCCCTCGGGCTCCCCTCAATTATCCATGTTTTCCCCAGAGCGGGCTGAGCGGCATGATGCTCGGGAGATCCTGCGGATTGCCCGGGACTTGGTCCACAAGGTGCAGATGCTCATAGACAACAAGTGAGGGCTGCAGCCAGGGGCGGCGCAGCGGAGAACCCAGCAGGGAGAGGCCAAGGTCACCACAGCCCAAACTGCCTCATCCCGATCCCTTACTCCCACCCTCGCCCCCGCCAGCCCCACCCACTCAGCTGTGTAACCTAACAAAGTGACGGTGAGCCTGGGATGTGAGTGTGGGCAGTGCTGGTGGCCCTGTAGGGCAAGTTGGGGTCAGGATGCCTGTAGATCACAGCTGGGTGGGAGGGGTCGGCCTCAGGGAGACTGGCTGCCTTGGGGGACAACTGTGTTCCCCTCTCAAACAACTTAGAATAGCCCCACTGCTGCCGGCAGCCTCAGCCTGGTCTCTTTCCAGTCAACTGGGGCCCTGTAGTGTTAGTGGGGTCTTCGCCTCATCTAGCAAGAATTGCACAGGGCAAGGAGCTCTGTGCCATATCTCTCCTGAGGCCTTTTGTGGTCTCAACTAGCTGCCTGTTCAGGCATGTGTCCTGGGGCAGGAGACCTTGGCTACCTTCCAGGCTCTCCTAAGACTCTGGGGCAGTCAGATGCGGCCCCTGGATGAGAGTGGCCCACCTCAGCAGCACTGCCATAGCCTCTGGCCACCAGAGTGACCCCATGAACTCCCCACTCACTGCACAGTGACCCACTCATGTACAGTGTCATTCCCCACACACCCTGCCCTTGCTTTCTGCACTAGAAATCCCCGGGACTGCACATAAGCAGCACTCGCTTGCGGTGTGGTATGGAGGGCAGTGGCTATGCTTGTCTCCAGAACCACCCCAGGAAGAGTGTAGCAAGACAGCCATGTCACAACCTCCCTCCAGGGACAGGCCTGTGAGTTTCGGGGTACCTATCACTTGTTGCAGACATCTATGAGTTCCTGGGGCTGAGGGAGATGGGAGTGCCTGGATAGTCCCAGGTCATCCCCAGTGAGAGACAAGGCCAGCTCCACTTTCCACATGCTTCTCAGGGTGCTGAGAAAGCCGGAAACCCAGAAGGGCCCTTGGAAGAGTTTACAGGGTTGTCGATAGAGGTCCAGCTCTTAAGGTCCAGGCATGCTGCTTGTTTGTTCTGTCACCCCCACATCTCCACCGCCCGAGCACATGCAAGCAAAGTCTGGGACCTGGAGCTCACACCTTGCCTGGCTCCTGTCTAGAAGTCACCAAGGTCCACAGACTTGAAAACCACAAGAAAGGAGCAGCCCCATTCTGCGTAGAGCACAGCCTTCCCTCCTCCTTACCCCTGCATACTGCACGGCCTGTGTGGGGCCAGTCTACCCCATTGCCCACCCTTGTTCCTGATTCTTCGGCCTCCACCAAGCACGGGTGGCCAGTGTGTGCCTGCCTTAGTGACTCTGGTTTTGTAAGGAGCAGAGTATATGGGGTTCTGGGTTTTGTTTTTTGTTTGTTTATTTGTTTGGTTGTTGGTTTTGTTTTGCTCAGAAACTATACTCTTACATGTAACAGACCAATAAAATGCATTTGGCAATGCCCGAGGCTCTGATGGCTACTTGTGGGACTGGCTGGACACAAAACGCTCATGTGTTAGGTAGTTTTGTACATTCCAACATCCAACAGTAAAGAGTGACAGCTTAAAAAAAACAAAAGAAAAACAAACAACCACCAAATAATAACAAGAATGGTGTAAGAGAACCAAAGGCTTTCTTAGAGAAGGGCCTCCAGTTGGGGACTCTATGGCATAGGCTAGTTAGGAAGTCAGGTACCCAGAATGCCAGGGGCCTTACCCCAGAACCATGGTCCTATATTGGGTTGACTAGTAGGGCCTCTAACCTATAGTTGAGAGTAAGTCCTTGGCCTCCTCTGTCCCCCTTTGTCCCCACCTCAGCTAGGTTATCAAAGTGAGGAGTAACCTTAGTGAGGAATGAGGCGTGTCTCCAGCTCTCAGCCACCAGAAGACCTGCCCTTTGAGCCCCCTCACTACCACTGAGCACATCTCTGAGATGCCTGGATCAGTCTGGGAGAGGTAGCTAGCGGGCACAGCTGCTGCAAGGGAGTGGAAAGAACTCAACCTTGCCCCGCCCTACCCAGAGTGCTTCGGGTCCTATCTTCAACAGCTCCCTGTAACTCCTGCTTTCTGAGCCCTAGGGTCCATGACCAGTTTCTCAAAAGCTGCGTGTTCTAGTCCATAGCCCTAGCAGTCTGGCACCAGCTACTAAGACAGAATACAGACTAATGACCAGAGCTGGCCAGGGAAAACTGGGACACATGAAGCTTGTATAAGGGGACTTGATGCCGGGCAGTGGTGGCGCACGCCTTTAATCCAAGCACTTGGGAGGCAGAGGCAGGCAGATTTCTGAGTTCGAGGCCAGTCTGGTCTACAGAGTGAGTTCCAGGACAGCCAGGGCTATACAGAGAAACCCTGTTTCGAAAAACCAAAAAAAAAAAAAAAAAAAAAGGGGGCGGCGGGGGAACTTGATAAGCCCTCTAGGGAAACACTACCCCACCCTGTCCCTCAGCAGGTTCTGCAGCATGGATGATTGTTGAAGCCTGCTGTGACTACATTCACCAAAGGTCTGGGCAAATCAACCTGGGAGTAACCTGGCCGCTCCATAGCCCCACTCTCTCTACTCCACCTCCCTACACAACATGCTAGCTGGCTATATAGACACTACAGGGGAATCCCACAGCCAAAAGGGGTCTCCAGAGGGTTGGGCTAGCCTTCTGGTATATTGGGCTTCATGGGCACGGTCTTGTTGGTGAGTATTCTTACAGAGCAGGAGCTCTGCGCACAGGGAAGGAAGTGGCTTGTTGCTTATCCTGAAGATGCAGCCCCAGATCTCAGGTGGTATTCCCAGGGCAGGGGCTTCATCCTATTCACAGTACTAGGTAGAGTACCAAAGACTGAGTGAGCGCCCTCCAAGCAGTATTAACCCTAGCCCTGTCACCTGCGCCACCAGTAGACAGGACAAAGCTCTTCCTGATGCCACCAGCAGAGAGAGAGTGCACACACCTCATGAGTCAGAAGAGCTGATGTGGGAGACTGGAACTGACACTTAGCAGTAGCCCTCCAGAAAACAAGAGTCCAGGCTATTTATGGCCAGCATCTTTCCTGAGCATAATGAGACACACACACACACACACACACACACACACACACACACACACACACACACACACACACACACTCCTGGAAAAGGGGCTGCGGATTATATACAAACAGAAGGCACCCACCTAACCCACACCAGCCAGAGCTAACAGGATCCTTGATCTTGTTCCCCACCACTTGCCTCCAAGACAGCCTTGCTCAGAGCTACTTGGTCAGAAGCCCTGTGCCAGCGGAGGTCCCCACTTTCTGGAGCCTGACCCCAGCCTCATTCAGCTTCATCGAGTGGAATGAATTGTTAGGATCCAAAGTGGTTTTGAGAAACCCCTCACCATCCGTCCTCAGGTCCTGGGGGATAGCCTCTGCTACCTACCCCCAGGCCAGGTCAGAGGTGCCTAATGCTAAGGGAAGATTTACCGAAGTGGGCAAGCAAAGCTCAGTTTTCTAGTCCTAACCAACAAGGTGCAACCGTGTGACTTTAGCAAGTCATTGGCCATTTCTGATTTGCTCAAAAGGACTAACTCTTGACTTATTTACTTCATTGGGCTGTTTAATGATGAAATAAGATAATGTTTTGAAACAATGAGGACCTATATAGCCTTGTGTTAGGTCACAATTGTAAGGCCAGATCCTTTATTGACCCAGGGTAAGGGCAGGCCATCTCCTGATGTTTTTGTTTAGTTTTCTTTTTTTTTTTTTTTTCTTTTTTCTTTTTTTTTGGTTTTTCGAGACAGGGTTTCTCTGTGTAGCCCTGGCTGTCGTGGAACTCACTCTGTAGACCAGGCTGGCCTCCAACTCAGAAATCCGCCTGCCTCTGCCTCCCAAGTGCTGGGATTAAAGGCGTGTGCCACCATTGCCCGGCTTTGTTTAGTTTTCTAAGACAGGGTCTACATAGCCCTGACTGGACTAAACTCATTTTGTAGAAGAGGCTGGCCTGAAACTCAGAGATCCCCGTCTCTGTGTGCACGCTTCTGCTGAAGACTAGAGGCGTACACCATACCATACTCAGCCTACTTCCCACTGACCCCCAATACAATTTCTCCATATAGCTCTTTGACTATCCTGGAACTCACTCTATAGACCAGGCTGTACTCAAGCTCAGAGAGATCCACCTGTGCCTGCTTCCTGAGTGCTGGGACTAAAGGCGTACATCACCACTGCCTGACCTGTTTGTTTTATTAAGGTGTGGGTGGGTGGGTGTTTTGCCTGCATTATCTGTATCTCATGTGCCTGATCTCTGTAGAATCCAGATAAGGGTATAGGATATAATCAAACTCGGGTCCTGCAGAAGGGCAGCCAGTGCTTCTAACTGCTGGGCCACCTTCCCAGGCCTTAACAGGCAGTTTAAATTTATGTGCATTTGCCTACATCACATGCATGCAGGTGCACATGGAAGCCACAAGAGGGAGTCAGAGCCCCTAGAATTGAAGCCACAGGTAGTTAGCTACTTGACTTGGGTGCTGGAGCCGCACATGCTCTGGCTGCTGAGTCAGCCCTGGAACCCAGGCGTCACCCAACCTCACCCTTTACCAGTCTTCAGAGCGCCTCCTCTCGCCGCTTCCCTATGGGCCTCTGCCTCTCGCAATGAAATGACCCAGATGCCGCAGACTGAGAGCTCCATCTCAGGTTTCAGTGCAGATTTATTTCAGTTTTATATTTTATTCCAGGCAAGTGCTTATTACATGGATAGTATTCATGTCTCAATACCTAAACTCAGAGCATGAACAGCCACTAGAGTACAGTTCAATAGTAAAAATACAATATGTACAAAATTAGGGTTTTTGTAGTTTTTTTTTTTT
>CM052710.1:43607339-43679839 GCA_028551405.1 Uromys caudimaculatus
ACCAGAAGCTGTGGAGGTGGAGGCCTGGTCGTCCTCAGGCTGGCCCGTCTGCCGGAGCACACGGTCAATCTCCAACACATCCATCCACTGGCTCAGCTCATGCTTGAGCTCTGCCAGCCGCTGCTGTGTGGCAATCTTCTCCCGGGCCAGCCGCTCCATCTCATGTTCATACTCTTTCTCCTTCCTCTTCAGGGACTGGGGACAGGGCAAGAGACAGCAGGGTGTCAGCAGCCACCACAGACTCTATGGCCCTCAAAACCTCTAGACCATGAGTCTCAACCTTCCTAATGTTACAACCATTTAATACAGTCCCACATGTTGTGTTGGCTCCCAATATTTCATTGCTACTTTGTAACTGTAATTTTGCTACTGTTATAAATTGTAATGTAAATATCTAACATGCAGGATATCTTGATATGTGACCCCCAAAGGGATCAAGACCCACACGTTGCTGGACAATCTGCAGGGATCAGATCAAGTGGGAGGCCACACCTAACTTCTCTTCTGTCACTCTGCCCAGTAAGGGCCAGCATCCAGGTCACTATGGGTCCCCGAGCAGGCACCATTAAAGTCTAGCACAGATCTGGCTCCCGAGGGACTTCACATCTCACCTCATCCAATCGCCAAAGCTACAGTGACTTTCCTAGTACCCACTCCCACAGAGAGCCTGCACTCCTCCTCTCTACCACTCACATGTCTGCTTGCTGCCTTTGTCCTTGGAGGGTTACTCGCTAGACTGTGACGGTGCAGTCTCCATCACAGACTTCTGTCTTCTTGGCAGCAACACTGGCTCCATTCTGCCCGCTGAGCTCAGCTGCGCCTTAGCCCACCTACACATCCTCTCCAGTTTGCAGCTCCCAGCTTGCTCCCCACTCAGGACCCTGCCTACAACCCTCCAGACCTCACAGGATGTTGAAAAATCTGCGGTGTGCCCCATTGCCCAGCAACAAAGGATCCTGGGGAGCTCCTCAGCACTCCAAATCTGACTGCACGTCCCCAGAGATTTCTCACCGCAAGGGCCAGACCACCTTTCTCACCACAGATATCCCTGCCTCCCTCAGAACACAGATCTTCATTACCCACAGTGCCTCTTCTAGACTCCACCCCGCCCCAAGTCAAAAAACCTCACTAGACGCTTAAGAGCCATTCTAAAAGGCCAGCTCAGGTGCCGGTTTTCAGCTGCCTTCTATAATAAAGCACTCCCATGACCTCCAGGGCCGACATTTTAAGCTAGGTGTGTTGACCCTGCTGCATCCATAAGTCAAGGTAGACCCTCCCACCCTGGCTGCTTCTCAAATGGCTTCTGAATGTCTAACATCTAAAGCATGGGGTCACCTCCAGGTGCAGAGAGCATGGGCACTCCACGCACTAGCTTGTCCCTAACCCTGTCTGCCGTGCTGTTCACACGTGGATCCCCTTCCTTTATCCCTGGAGGAGCTGCTCTGTCTAGTCTCTCTCCCTCTCCCCCCCCTCAATGATAGTGACTTACAGGGGAAGGAGACACACATGCTACAGTGCAAGGCATAGGACAACTAAATTTTGCTCAACTTCTGCAGTGTAGGCCACAGCTGACACTTGGCTCCTTTACCCTCGGAGTCACCTCATCAACCTGCCCCCAGAGTTCCAACTTTCTCCACTGTTCTTCCCCAGCCTGAGGCCCTATTACATACCCTCCTGCCTCAGTCTTCCTCAGTGCTCCTACTGTAAAATGATCTGAGAACTAAACAGGAGTCTGTGATGGGTCTTCATTAGCCCTGGCTCACATAACCATTGAGTGTTTCACCACACATGGCCCCTGTCCAACCTGTGAGGCATTATAAGGGCTGCTCCACAGTCAGTTTATACCCTCAATCCTACCAATGGCCAGGAGTGCGTCCCATAGGGTCTGGGAGCCTGCCCCCTGCTGTCAGGTAGGATAGCAGACCCTCACAGAAGGGAACCCAGTTTCCATGCCTTAGCAGTCCAGCAGCTTCTCCTGATGGACACAGGAAAGCATCCAACCCCATCCCATTAGATCCCACTCACCCACATTCCTCCAGCCACCCCAAGCTCTGGACATTCCTGACCCAGTGAACAAGAGCCTAAAACCATCAGTGCCCACAACACGAGGCCCAGAGCCAGCATGCTGGCCTCGACACGCCTAGTGTTAGTTCCACACCACGGTCCCCCTCTATCAGCCTGACTTGAGTTTAATCTGCTTCTCTCCACATTTCTCTTAGAATCAGCAGAAAGACCCCTTCTTCACCCTACACACACAATCACACAAGGCACCTGTGTGTCCTCTCACCTGGCTCTGTCCCTGAGGGCTGCATATGACATCAGAGGAGGCCACATCAACCATAGGCCCTGGGTGACTCAGTCCTCACTTGAACCTTGAGGCTCCTGGCTGGAAGTGCCATCCTGAGCTCTATCCACTGCTTGCAGGGAGGGCTATATTTTGGGTCAGGGAGACAAAGCGTCAGGGGCCAAAACCCCCTTTCCACACAGTTCAGTCCACGGGTCTAGAGACCCTTGCAGTTTCCCCAGAGACAAAGGTTAATCCACACTGCTTCACTTGGGCTTGCCGTGTAGTGCTAGTGATTAGGTCCACAGCCTTAGGAATGCCAGGCAAGGAGTCTAAGCTAAAGCTCCCTGCCCGAGAGGCTTTGTTTTAAACCCACATACAGGTCCCTTCTTCATGTCTCTCTCTCCACTTCACTGTGGCTTTCTTCAAGTCCTTCACTGCCTCCACACAACTCCAGAAACCACCCAGGACCTCAGCACCCTCCTTCAGCCCCTACCCTTAAAAAAGACAGAGCCACACTATGTAAGCCTAGCCGGCTGGAACTCAGATCCTACTGCCTCTCCCTTCAGAGATGGCTGGTGGCACCACCACAGGCCTACCTACAGCCTTTCTCCTCTGCTCACACTACCAAGACCCTAGGTCCTCAGGACGCCACTGCTCTCTCCAGGACCAACTTTCACCTCTCACCTGCTGTCTCTATGCAAGACAAGCCATCCCACTCTCTCTCTCCCTCCTGCTGAAGAAACAACCACTCTGTCCTCCACTTTGCCTTGTTTACCTCAATACATCCTGCCAATGTTCTTTCCTAATGCCCCCTCCCAAAGATTCTCTCACCCCTCAAGGCAGTCCTCTAAATGTTGTTAGGATCGGCTGCAAAAACACATCTCATCCCCTTTTCTGGTCTCTGGTCTTCAGAAGCAGACCCAGAGCATAACTAAAAATATTTAACGAATTAAATGAGTGGGTGCCAAGTTGGAGATCCAGAGTCTTGTGACTTGTTTCTACTTCTATGACCAAGCAAGCATTTTCAGCGACAGGCTGGAGCTCCTCCCACTTCCTCGCCTGATCCTAGGGAACTTCCTTAGGCTGTTTTGAGCTATTTTCAAATCCACACATTATGCAAGGCTTCTTTTCCCAAGAACAAATCTATAAAAAGGCACTTGACTTGCTCCAGCTCCTACTTCGCAGTCACAATTTCTAATAATGTTTAAAGACTGCAAAATTTTTGCATAAACTTCAATTCTACCGTCTCTACGATACTATCTATTCTACTTAGCATCATCAAATGAGGAAACTGATATTCAAAGAAAATGTCATGGCACAACCGCAGAGGTCTGCTAAGCGGCTGCATTGGTTAAAAACAAGTGAATTACGCCCAAGCTTAAAGTCAGTGAAATGATCATGGAAATAAGCTTCAGGACACTGCACAGCCTCTGTCGGGCCCCTTGGCCCACAAGCGAGGCCCCGCCCCTTCAGAGCACGCGCGAACCCACGCGGAACTGTCCGCTGCGTCACCGCGGGAGGCTAGCCCCGCCCCAGCTGCCGGGAAGCAGGCGGAAAGGCACGCGTCGGCTGGCGGCTTGAAGGAGTGGCCTGGGGACTCGAGCCCCGGGTCCGGTTACCTCCAGGTTGTGACCTTGCCGCCGACTGCTGAAGTGCGGGTACCCCTCCCAGGGAGGCTGTGATGCAGTCGCGCACCCACGAGCATCTCGGGTGGGCGGGCGGAAACCCCGATGTTTGCCCTGCTCCCGCGCGCGGCCGGGAAAGCTTGGTCCCTCCCATTCCCCAACGGTTTGGTCTCCCGCGCTGCCAAGCTTGGCCGCGCCCATCCCCCCCCACCGCCTCCCGGGCACGCGGAACCCTACACGGTTTCCAGGGCAACAGTTAACTTCGCACTGCAGCAGAGGGAGGACAGCCAGTGTCCACGAAGAGAGTGACACCGCCAGCGGGGGGGAAGGGGGGGCTTCCCAGCATTTGTGGAATGGAAATAGTTAAGGCTCAGTGGCTCCGTGCTGTCACTCCGGAAGCCTCAGTGCCCCACCCGACAATAATCAGGAGCACTGCCAGGTGAACGCCAACACATTGTCCCACTCATTCATTCATTTTCCTCCTAACCCCCTCAGTAACCCCTCTTGGCCCAAGTCCGGGTACTGCGGATAGCTAGGTGCTGGACTCGCTTCGTCCCTTTGCCACCCGTTGCCACCCGCGGGCTAAGCAGACTGGGTGTGTGGGGGAGGGGAAGGCCAAAGAGTGCAGCGCCGCCGCCCTCTCGCGCAGGCGCCCTCCCGCCCGCCCCCTCCCGGGGTGGGAGCCCCGCTGACGTCAGCCAGGCCATGTGCTTAGCGCCCGCGTGGAGACGGGCGGGGGAACCGGCCGGTAGCAGGAGGAAGCAGGCGCTGTGGTCGTCAAGGCACCGCCCAGCTCTGCCTCCCTTCCCCATACCTGGATATATCGCAGCGCGGTCCGCAGCACGCTCAGATTCGAAGTCTTTTTGTCGTCCACGTTGGGGATGTTGCGCTTCAGGGTCTCAAAACATTCCTTCAGATGGGCCCTCCTGGGGAAAAGGGGGTGAAACACTGGTCAGCCAGCGCCTGAGTACACAGGAGCTGGAGGCAGGGACAAACCCAATGGAAGCTTTGGGGAACCAGGAGGGACAGGCCCAGAGTCACACTTGTAAGTGCACGCGCACACACCTGTTCTTCTCCAATTTGTTGTGGACTTCTCTGGTTCCGATCCTGAAACCCAGACAGATAGGAGGCTCAGGGAGGAAGGCCCAAATTAGGCCTTCAGGACCCACATCACCCATACCACCACTGACCAGGTGTCCCTAACATTCTCTATAAATTAGAAGTGCTGGCCCTGTGTTGAGCCCATCCAACACTTGGAGGGTACCTCTATGCTCATAACTCATAGCCTCTGGAACCCTCCATCCCACTGGTCCAAGTAAGAGACACAAGGGATCGTGTAGGGGTTCTAGAATCTTTCTGCCAAAGTCTGGAAATGCCTGCCTAAATCTCCAGTGCTGCTGAGGAAAGCTAAGAACAACAATCAGCAGGATAGTGGCTTACTATGAAAGGTACTTTCAAGTGGCGTGACACATTCCTGAAAGGGCTAGCTGGCCAGGGCACCTTCCCTTGCATTCCCAGCCCAAGATGGACAGTTGTCTCCCATCCCACTGGACCCCTCTGGGGCACTCACCCCCCAGGCCTCTTCTTTTGTTCACTGGATTTGGCTTCTTCAGCTGGTGCCAACTTCAGGGTCCCAAGCGTGGGCGGGGGTGGTTGCTGGGGTGCCAGCTGAGGCTGAACTCCAGGGTGTGGTGCAATGGTCAGGATGGGTGTAGGGAGGGGCTGCAAAGGCTTGGGGCTGCCAGTGGGTGCAACTGTGGTCTTCGCATCCGGCAGCAGGGGAGCAGGGGTGGGCACCTGGGGTCTGGCGGGCAGGGGGACTGGCTCCTTAATGCTGAGTCCAGGGGTGCTGACCAGGGCTGGCTGCCGAGGTGCCAGGGGAAGAGGCTGGGCTGCAGGGGGTAGAGGTGGAGGCGGGGGTAGAGACTGCGGGGAATTGGTCACTACAGGAATAGGAATGACAGTCAGTGGAGTAGGGGTGGCAAGTGGTGGTGGGGGTGCAGGTGGTGGTGCCGGTGGAGACAAAGGTAGTGGTGGAGCCTCGATTCGGGGTTCCTCCACCGGCAGGGCATGGGCCAACCTGGCCAGGCTACTTGCCCTCTTCTGCTCCTGCTCTCTCTCCCGTTCCCGCTCCAGGCGAAGGCGCTCCTGCTCCTCTAAACAGAGAGACCACACAGGGGTCTTAGAGAGCTCAAGAGCCTGGGCTCCTAGCCTCCAACCCTAACCTGTCCCAGTCAGGACTCGACGACATTCTGCCCAGCCCGCGACACCAGACACAGTCAAGCATGCCCAGCTAAGGCAGCACCAAACCGACAAAGCACAGGCCTGGTCCCTACCACTGGGGACTTCATAACCTGGGGCAAGAAGTGGGAGAACAAAAGGATAGGGGTGCCAAGAGAGGCAGGCTGGCTTAGGGGAAGACAGGGTTTCACGAACAGGTGAGCAGGAGTAGGGGGGGAGAGGCTGGTGCAAGCCTGGCAACCTGGAGCTGATGAACTAGACAGATGACCGACAGGAGTATCTAGAGGACACAGAGCTAAAGTGTGCACAGGGACAGATGAAGTCTTAGAGCTGGCGATAGGCCAGATAACCACAGGAGAACACAGACCTTCCACAGAATTTACCAAGCACCTGCTGGAGAGCAGGCAGCACCTTTGTTGAGACAGAATGATTGAGTGTCCGACACCCAGTCAGATGCCCTGCGCTTGTAAGCTCACTAGGAGTCCTCTCCCATCCACAGCCCCAGGTTACTGGGGAAACACATCACATCATGAGAAAATGCTCTGGACTCCTGCTCCCAGGCTAAGTCCAAGGCCTTAAATTTCCTCAGAGAGCAATGAACACAGTTGTCTCTTCTTCTCTAGTCTTGTCTGTCTGTATCCCTTGTACAGTAGCAGCTATATCAGGCACAGCACAATTTAGAAAGGGGGAGGCAGGCAAAAAGGAAGAACAGGCGGGGCCACTGGACTCAGGCAACTTTTATGATCATGACCTGCATCTCTACTGAAAGCCCAGTAGAAAAGTGAGACCTACTCGAACTGGCTACAAACAGAACTGGGACCCCATCCAGGAAAGGGTCCTCTCTTAGGCCCCACCATTAGGTTCCCTGGCTGTAGCTTTTGAACAAGGCTAGATCACCGTCCCCCAGGTAAGGAAAGGAGCCCAGGCTTTTTTGCCTGTGGTGTTCAAAACTGTTGACAACAAAGAGTGGACACACCCCAAACAGGTCATGTGATGTGGGGCTGTCTCTTTCCACTGTAGAAAGGAGGGGCATAGTCGTCCCCCTTCCTCAGGTCTTCTCAGCTTCAGGACCCCATGGCCTCGCGGGAACTGAAAGCTTTGAGAGAAGCAGGCCCATCTCCAGCCCAAGATAAGGAAGGAGCTGAGGAGAAGTGGAGAGGAAACGTTTGGAAGGAATAGTAAACTGTTTTCCAGCAGGTAGAGTTCAGGGCTGCCATGGCTGGCCTCTTCCCATCTCTCCTGCCCTTCAGGAAGGGGAGGGCAGGCTTGCTCCAATGAGGAGGCCTTGCTTTCCCTGTCAGCACTAACTTGGGTTACAGCCCCTGAGAAAACCAGCCCCTGTTCCAGCTTCCCACAAACCACAGTGGCAAAGAAGCCTGTTGAATTCCAACTTCAGAGCCCTTCTCCAGCTGAGCCTGAAACACCTCCAACTCAGGGCCGAACACCTTAGAAGGGTCTAGTTTTTGGGGTTTTTTTAAACTACGCTTTCTGTGTTAGTGAGGGTGCACACAGGCCAGAGAATCACTTTCAGGAGTTCTCCTACCATGGGGTTTCTAGGATGGAACTCAGGCAGTCCGGCTTTTCTCTGAGAGTAGTTACTGGCGCAGCCGTCTCAATGGCCCTGGGACAAGGGTTTAACTCACCACAGGTAGAGGGACCACAACGGCCAGGTACTGGATTGCAAGCAGCAACCTCCTCTCCTCCCACCTCCTGCAGAGCCATCAAGAAGACATGCTTCCCAGATACTAGGAAGAACTCACTGAATGAACTCAGTTCTACCACACCTGGCCCAGCATTGTCAACCCTGACTGGACAGCAGAGGCTGCTGTAGGACCGCACCAGTCCACCACTGTTTCCTGCCCCTGCCTCATTTCCCACCCACAGGGTCCCCTGAATGCACTGGTGGTGCTGGGGTCTCCTGTAGGTACAATCTGTGTTTAGGCCGTTTTAAAGAATGTTCCAGCCCACGGGTGTACTACACTCACTCTCATGCACGTAAATACACAATCCAGATTTCACACCCCAGTGAGGTCAACAAGACCATCTGGGGGTGGGGGGAGCATTGGACTTACGTTGCCTGCAACCTTTCTAAACTACTGTAGCCTTCTGTGTACAGGAATTCTCCCTTCCTGTAAGCTAGCTACCAGAGCTTGGCACATAAAGCAGGCCCAAAGCAGGACAGATACCAGGCGCTTCTGCACACAACAGCAAGCTCCCTCCAAACAAGAAAGAACACTTCAAGTCATCTCCACAAATGCTGGCAAGGCCCAGGCTCAGCCCTCCCTGGGCACTAGCACAGCCTTGTCCTCTCTTCTCTCTCACTCTTGCTTAAATGTGCGTCACACCCTCAGGTTCGTCATGTGAGCAAACTGGTCTACAACACGCTTGACCTTGTAGGTGGGAATGGAGAGGACAAGGGACTCCTGCTCCGAGTTGGTAATCTGAAATAAATACCTCAGAGCATGAGCAGTTCTGGTCAGCAAGTTGGTATCACCCGTGGAGGTTTTAGCCCGTGGGAACCACACCTGGTCTTGAGTTCTTGGAGTAGATTTGGCTTTCCAGTCCCTACCTATCTATCCTCTAAGACTCTTTGATCCAACACCAACCAGTTGTGACGTGGGTGCTGAACTCTGCTTGTCCCCAGCACTCAATATCTGGGGAAGAGCTGTGTGATTTCTTAAGAGGGCTTTTCCCAGGTTCCTTTGCAGTTTCATCCACCAGCCCACTCAACCTTACAGGTCAGCTCTGTCCTTATCTGAGCAAGGGTGAAGGCACGGCAGCAGGGGGTCTTCTCCTTTTTTCTATATGGCTAGGAAGGTTCATGTGAAATAAGAGTTCCCCAGAGGCAACAGTAGGGTCAATCCTGTTCACCTCTCAAAGACTGCCTGGTTACATAGTGGGGATATAATTGGTAGTCCTGACCTGAATTGTGTTGACGGTAGCAGCAGGTGACTCGTTCTCTCAAACTCTTCAATCCCCCCTCCCCCTACACACACACATCCGCCGCTGAAATGGGCATACTAATCATTCTGGTTAACCACCAGCACTGTTCATTGCTTGACCCTGCTCTGGACCCAAAACACAACGGGGAGGGGCATGTGGATGGATACCCCAACCATCCATTCTGCAAAAACCTAAGCACTTGGGTCTTGCAAATCTCCAGTGACTCCTGACCTTGAGTGGCTAGTCGGTCTGACTAGGCCTGCGAACCTGCAGCTCCCCCGCCCCTTGCCGGCTACCACTCCTCCCGTCCTACCGCGCGGAACAAGCTGCAGGCGTGCGCGCGCCTCTGTGCGCGGGCACACAACACACACACTACTACCTCCTGCATGACTCATCATTGAAGCAACAATAGGCAGAAAGAAAGGGAAAGAGGGCGAAGAACTCCACTACATTACCGACTGAAGGGTTCTGAGGGGGCAGGGGAACCAGGAATCCCTAGGAACTGCACACACACTGTTTCAGAACTGAGGCCCTCACAAGCGTCTGGAAAGCGGAGGTCTTTCCCCTTCGGCCCCTATTTCAGCAACACTCAAAGGATAGGGACCACCGCCAAAGCGAGTGGGTGCCAGTCTTATAAACCCTCCTTTAGCCTCTGAGGGAGCGCCAAAGTTTGCCCTTCTTATGCGAGCTTATTCCAATGTGACCCGAGGTGTTGCCTTAAGGGCCTAGGGACGCCGTTAGTGGGTCAGTGAGATGTTACTTGTAGATGTCACCCTGAGATTCTGAGGATTTCCCTCGCTACAAGATCAAAAACAGAAGGATCTAGCAAGAGCGGAGGTGAACATAGCTCCTCCTACCCAGGGCAAAGGCTCTCCCCGGGAGACGGCCAGCAACTAGAGCTGGAGGCCAACCCGACTCAAGGCCCCTCGCCAGCCCCGCCCAGACCCCGCCCCCGGGCAACCGCTAGGCGGTGAGGAGGGGCCGGGCTGCTCAGTCCCCAGCGGGAGTGTCCCCCGTGCACGTGGTCGGGGGCGGAGTCTGCCTACGTCACCACTCCGGGTAACCAACGAGCTTGGGACGCAGGCACACGCAACATTCCAGCCAAGAGCGGGTTTGAAACGCGCAGACACGCCACATTCCACACCGGCTAAAGCAGGGCAAGACAGGGGGGCCTAGGGCTGCCCCCAGCGACCCGAGGGACACTCACATGCACCCAATCAGCGCAGCTCTCAGCCAAACCTAGACGTGCGACCCAGCCCAGCTCTGGGAGGCGGGGTCAGGCGAGGCTGGCCAGGATCATAAGACACGCGATGTCATTTCATTCTGCAAAGGCCGCCTCCGCCCCAAGCAGCGCGTAGATCTGCCGAGAGCGCTCCCCGCACCCTCCAGCCGGGGCCAGGGAATCCGAAGAGCGGCTCCGCGTAGAGTATTCCCCACCCCCACCCAGTTACGCACACGCCCACTCGTGTGCTGTACAAACACCCGTGTACACGTCCGTTCATCCGCTCTTCCCCGACTCCCATCACACATCATCTTTGCGCACACGCAAGCACACGCGGGTCGGCCACCCCCACACATCAACATCCCTCTCCCCATCCCCCGGTTCACACATCCTCAATGGTAGTGAGGGCGCCGCCCGCCCACAACTAAGGGGCCCCCCACTGAAGGTGTACGGGGGTGCCAGGCAGCTAGGGTGGTACCCGCAGAAACTGGGTCCCTCTTTGCATGTTAATGAATCCATTAATTATTTTCAACGTTCGCATCACTCCTCCCGGACGGCAGTTCTTTCGGGGAGTCTGTGACCGGCTTTTTAGGTCGCGCCGTAGAGGGGCCTGCCTGCGATTTCCAGTGGGTTCGGGGATCGGGGTCACTGGCCTCCCCTTTTGCCCAGTGCCCCAGGGGCCCGGCCGGGCCGCTCACCACGTGCTCTCTGTTGTTGCTGCGCTTGCCATTCCAGGAAGCGGGCCGCCTCCAGTAGCGTCTCTATGCTCATCGCGCCGAGAGCAGCCGGGGGCGCGCCGGGGCCGAGGCTGCGGCCCGCGAGCCAAGCACAGGTCAGGCTGGCGGGCCGGCAGGAGGGAGGGATCACCTCCGGGGGGCGACAGGGCTGGGCGGCGCAGCGCACTCCTCAGAAAAGAACGGGGGAGCACGGGGAGAAAAATCAATGTCTCCCAAAATATTTGCAAAATAAAAATTTGCAAATTAAAAAAAAATTGATGCAAAAAATAAAAAAAGGCGGCACTGCCTTCTTCCTTCCTTCTTCCTCTTCCTCCCTTCCGATGCCTCCCGCCCCGCGGCCCCCGGAGTCCCGCCGACAAGAAAGGGCTTTGCAACAAGATGGCGAGGAGGCACCGACACACACAACAAGGGAAGGAGCCGCGCTGCCCCCGGCCGCCGCCCCCGCTACTACACCGGGGCCGCAGCCAAAGCCCGGACCGGAGCCCCCGCCCGCAGGGCCGCGGCGTCTCGCTGAGGGCGGGGTCGCGCCAGGGATAGCCCCGCCCACCGCGCGCGCACACGTGGCTGGGGGGGGGGGGGGAATGGAACCAGGTTTCCGTGCTGTTTCCGCTTTCCCTACTTTGCTCTACGTGGCCAGCCACAAGTTAAACAAGGGTTGCGTGCTTGGGGCATTCACGGCGGGATCTGCCTTGCAGAAAGAATGGGAAGCCCAAGGCTTCGGTTAGCTGAGACAGCGGTGACACAGGTCAGGGAGACCTACAGTCTGACCCCTAGGTCTCTACGCCCCACGTAGACACGACCTAAATCCTGCAGCCATCCGGTCTGTCGCAATTCCCCCCGGGATCCGCCCCTGGGCGGAGCTGACAGCAGGAGGCTAGAGTCCTGACAGAAGGACGGGAGAGCTGATCCCGTTCCGGATTTTGCCTCCGTTCCTCCCCCCGCAGTGCGTTCGCATCCTATTAGGCTACATCACCAGGCTGCCCGCCAATGGGCGGGCAGGACAACACGGCATGGAGCAGCTCCACATGGACACCCCGCGCCGCCAGCCTTCGGTTTAAAGGGCCAGTGTCTACAGGGTCGTATTAGGGGGTGTGAATAGGGCCACCAGGTGACAGTAGGGTGAGACACCTACGGGGAATTCCGTAGTCGTGCTCAGGCCCGTCCCCTGCTTTACATCACCCTCCCGTTCAAAACCAGGTCTTCCTTCCCTTCTTCCAAATTCTTTGTCCACCCGTTTCTCATATGGGTGGGGACAAAAAGTGTGCCACTCCAGAGGGCACCTCGTTGTTGGGCCCCAGCACCAGTAGTCAAAAAGCGAAGCGCCCGAAACCCAGGCCAAGGAGGCGTGGCCTAAATCAGGAACAACAACGTGGAGGGCGGAAGCCGCGCGCTACCCGGGCTGCCCGCTGGGCGCGGGGCGGGGTCGCTCACTGTGTGGGGCTGGAACCGCGCTCTCTCCTGAGCTCGCTAGTCAGCCTTTATCTTGGCTCCAGGGCTTAGGGCCGTCCCTGGTTACAATCATAAAGATCTTTGAAGTCAGCTTGTCCAAATCATTGCACTTTGCAGGTAAGAAAACGGAGGCCAAAATAAAAGGACTACTCCAACTGCTCCTTGTTCCATGAGCAACTCCTCAAAGTCTGGTGTGACCTCTCTCAACCACCTCCCGTACTCGCAAAAGTGAAGGACTCCTCGCAAAAGTGAACTGCAGCGCCTGAAGGGATCTGAGCACGCACATATTATTGATTAGGACAACAGAAATGTCCTATATCTGAAACCCAACCACACTGTATGGCTTCTTTAGTGGAAGCCATACAATCTCCATTCGTACAGTTAGCATTAAAAAGCACTAGAATATTATGGGCACAATGGAACCGATCCAATTACTGTCTTAGTGCTAGGAATAGGCAGTTACCTGTTAATGTGTCAACCTCCTTGGTAGTCAATGCAAGGAAACTGGAGACATGCCAGTGCTGTCAGGATCTTGGGCTCCATGGCACAGCACCGGAAAGCAAACCATAAGACCTTAGAGCAGGCCGCCCTGACAATCCAACATTATGTGCCTTCTTCAGGAGCAGCTGGAGCAGTCAGGAGCACAGAACAAAAGAGGGTGGTGGTCTCTCTTCCCCTTGAGGGTTTTTTCGAGACGGTTTCTCTGTGAAGCCCTGGCTGTCCTGGAACTCACTCTGTAGACCAGGCTGGCCTCGAACTCAGAAATCCGCCTGTCTCTACCTCCCAAGTGCTGGGGTTAAAGGCGAATGTCCAGTGTCACTATGAAGCTGAAGCAAAGGAAAGTAGACTCAGAGCCCAGTTGTCTACAGGATAAGGAGCCTTTTCCTAGGAGCCTACAGGGGTGCAGCTCTGGCTTTCCTTCCTGGTGTCTACATGCTTTGGGTGTTATTGGACCTGATCTACACATACTATAGAACATGGAGATGGTGGAGATGCTAGAGGGGTCGCTACTGACTTTTTTGTTTTTTTGGGTTTTTTTGGCATGGAAGTTAGCACCAGTCACTCAGACTGTCCAGCTTGTCCTGTCTACCTCAAGTGGCCCACAGCACTCATACAAAACCTAATGCTTCTATTCTTGTGAGTGAGGGACCAGTTCTGTGACAAAAAAATTACTTTTCTGAGCAGTATTTTGAAAGGGCCTCCCTTCTCTCAGGGGAGAGGAAGTGAAAGTAGGGTGAATGCAGACTTGAATGCTGGCCTTCCCTTGCCCCCAGTACCCCATCTGCTTCAGAGCTTAGTGGAGATGCTTGCTATTTAAAACAAACAGCTTTACAGGCTCCACATGATCATGTTTATTTAGGTCACATGGGGACAGCAGTCAGGAGATGTTAGGCAAAACCAAGGATTTAGAATGGCTTTTGCAAGGCCTGTTAGTACCTTTAAGAGCCTAAAAATGGCCACCAGAATTTCTCATCAACCAAGGTTTTGGACATTCAGGAGTGGGCAGTGGGGAGATGAGACACCTATAGGGAGGCACAGAAGAGGGAAATGAATGGGAGGGCTATTTTAACATGTTTTAGTTTCCTGTTCCAATGGGTGGTGCCAGGGCATAAGTTGGCAAGCACATTCACTCATGGGAAAAAGTCTAGTTTGAAGTTTCAGCAAAAGCTTAGCAGGTTTGGAGAATGATCCCAGAGCCAGCCATCTCCTAAAACACATTCTTCAAGTCCTGTTGTGTCTTTTCTAGGTGCTGAGGATGTCTGGGTAAGGAGGGCCACAGGGTCTTCTACCATGGTGCACTTTCTCATGAAGATTTCCAACGTCTTCCTCCCGTCCTGTGCTCCTCAAAGCATTCCATAGTGAGCCTTCCTCCCTTGTCGGTGCTGACTGACTTCCTGTCCTCCAAACATTCATCCCAACAGAGCCATACACTTAGAGCTCCAGTGCTCTAGGAATCACTTCCCTGACCACTTCCAAACAATGGGATGTGGGAAGGGTGTGGAGCTCAGTGCACAGATAGTCACACTGCTCCAGATCTCCAACCTTTCAGCCTTGACTTGGTATCTTTAATTAGGTAACTTTTAGGTAACTTTTTACCAGTCAAAATTAAAACAAGACCAAAGGGAAAGAGCCATCTATAAATAAGATAAAGGGACATCAAGACAGCTATGCTCAGGGACACACCAGGTAACATTCATTTAACAAGCACATGCCAGACAACCGGCTATGTTTATAGGTAAGGCCAGGTGATCTTTAGTGAGAAGGTGGCATTGACCTGTACACCCCCATTGGGCAAGGCTCATTTTGTTCTCTTCCATACTGGATACAGCAAGAGACAATACAACTACACCAGGCCAGGGGCTATGAAATACTAAGACTAAGTCAGGCTCCTAGATCTTAATTTCCTCCAAAAACATAAAAATCAGGCATGGTGGCTCATACCTTACCAACTCAACACTTTGGGCTCACGCAGAGGAATGGCTTTCCAGTTTTGAGGCCTGCTTGAACTACAAAATGAGACTGTCTCCAAAACAAGTAAAACAACAAAAACAAACAAAAAACATGGAAGAAACCAAGTATGTTTAGGGCGGGCTACCCTGAACCCAAGTCTTAACAAGCCCAGAACAAGCCATCAGAGTAATTCTAAATTACAATGACAGAGGTACCCTGCAAGGTCATCTGTCCAGTCATCAGAGAACTGGGTTCCCGAGCCTGTACTTCCCCTTCCTGATCATACAGCACCCACCAAATCGGCATTTCTCTGCACTTCCTCACTGGATGTCACAGCAGGAAGAGTGTGATTACAAGGTCTAAGATCCTAAGAAAAGGTGATCTTATCAAAGGTCACCAAGCTGTCAAGTTGAAAAGTGGCTTTATCACCTTTTCTGTCTGGGCTAGTCAAATCTGGGCAAGTACTATCTGTATGGGGTCCAGAGTCCTTGCAAGTCTCCCGGAAGTGAGTGAACAAGGAAAGAAAGCACACATGTGTGCACACACACCATTTGCTAAAAACAGATAATCATTAACTTTGCTTAGTGCCATTCCATATGCAGGTTTGGTCTGTGAGTGGGGATGCCTTGGAGGAACCTCTGAGCCTGACAGGTGACAGGTGAAGGGTAGACCTTTATCCAGGCACCCATCCTAGGTATGAGTGCCGAGTAATAAATTGTAGTGGCTATTTCTGATTGTCAACTTGACTATATCTGGAGTGAATTACAATCCAGAATTAGAAGGCTCACCTGTGATCTAGATCTTGAGTCTAAAAGACACAAGTTTCAGGTGTGGTGGTACGCACACCTCTGATCTGGGCCACACCTGCTGCTGGAGATCTACTTAAGGACACTGGAAGGAGGAAGATTCAATCTTCTTCGCCTGCGAGCCTTGTGGGACTAAGTGACTGCTAGATCCTTTGGTTTTCATTTACAGCTACTGCTGACCATTGTTGGGGAGTTTGACTACAGACTTTAAGTCAGTAACAAATTCCCTTACTAATAGAGACTGCCTATACGTTCTGTGACTCTAGAGAACCCTAATACAGAAATGCAGTTCAGAAATAAGAAAGGAGCAGCTTCTTACTAGGTTTCTCTGAGCGCCTTGCTGGCTTGTCTAGAGTTGGATTTGTGGGTGCCAGGGGGTGGAAGAAGCTGACCCACTGGAAAAGCATGGAGATTTCAGACATTCCTTTGAAGGAAAAAGGATGTGGCTTCCTGAGTCAATTAATTCAGGTCAAGGGAGTGGGACCGGGCAGAGTTATGAGTAAAGAGAGGTGGAGTCGTGCAGTATGACTCAAGAGCCAGGTGGATCACTCGGGTGGAGATGTGTTGAGAGATAGGGAAGGTCCTCTCAAGGTAGAAGTCAGTGCCTGTGAAGTCTACCACCAGGTTCATACCTAACAGGCAAGGCTGTAAATCAGTCTCCCCTGGGCAGTGCTGGGGCCACTCTTCAGGCCTTAGTGGCCACCAGCTATCTTGAGTTTCCACTTCCAGGTTTGGGATGGGCAGGGGAGGGAGTGAAAGAATACAGTATACATCTCTATTCCCTGCCTGCCCAGTGCCTATCCCCACTGGTGATTTTACTTGGTATTTTATTGGCCATTTCTGAAGACACTCTGATAACTGCACCATTAAACAGATCCTTAGAAGGAGTACCACTATCCTATAGGTTGTCAAGTAATGTATAAAGAAAGGATAAAACCCCTATAATGGAAAAGAGGCAAACATTTTCTACTCCAGAGCAATGGAGGTTTCTATTCATAAAAGCAAATATAAAGGCAAAGGGGGCTGGAGAGATGGCTCAGCGGTTAAGAGCGCTCACTGACTGCTCTTCCAGAGGTCCTGAGTTCAATTCCCAGCAACCACATGGTGGCTCACAACCATCTGTAATAGAATTCGATGCCCTCTTTTGGTGTGTCTGAAGACAGCTACAGTGTACTCATATAAATAAAATAATCTTTAAAAAAAAAAAAAAGACACAGTGTGATGGATTCGATTATTTATCCCTAGAAAATCCTAACTATAAAAATAAAATCATCATTAAAAAGAGAGAGGGAAGAAATGACAAGATGGAAGGACTCCTTGCAAAAGAAATTTTCAATAGTTAACAGACATAAATCTAAAGTTTTAAGATATATCCATGAAATAACAACATACATAGCTGAAGACACCTGGTCAGGCCCATAATGAGATTCAAACATGAAAATTTTTTTCCTTATCAATTGATAGTCTCCTTCAACTAGCTCTCTGGGGCTGGAGAGATGCTCAGAGCAGAAAGAGCTGCTCTTGCTGAGGACCGAGTTGAGTTCCTAGCATGCACGTCCAGCAGCTCCCTCCACTTCTAGCCTCCAAGAGCGCACACAGACAGGCCCAACTCAGCTTCTATCACTATCAAAGGTATGGCAGAGCCAGCCACTCATTCGTGGAACTGTGTGTTAGTGAAGAGCCTTTCTAGTGGGCACGGTAAGGGGGTATACTCTGCCTCAGTAACTCCAGGCAAATTTAACCCTCAAAAAGAAAACTACGTTAAAACTTTCATACAAAGACATATGGTAAAATGTTTTTTTGAGATAGTGAAATCCTTTTTCATGATAATCTACATTTCCAGCTAGGAACAACCAGCTTGGCACAGTGCGCTCACAACACACCAGAGCACAGGAACAAGCAGGCTGCCTGGATAGAAGCAGCAATGGCTGGCGTCAGGCTGGGTGGGTACTAGTAACTCTTATTTTCACAGCTCTCCTTAAACAGACTATTAGCCTTATACTCAGAAAGGGGGAAAAGACATCACAATATACTGATAAATAGAAGGTTATAAAAGTATATTGTACAATGACTGACCCCACAGCTGTTTAAAATGCATATGCATACAAACACAACAGAATTTCACTTGAGTAATGGAATTGTAGCTTATTCATCTTCTAAAGCTTTAAATATGAAAACTGATTACAATTTTAAAATGAAGTCACTGAGAGGCTGGAAATGTGGTGGCATGCCTTGGGGGAAATGTCCTTGGAGGGGAAGGCCCTTTCTCTGAGGTATCACGGTGTTTAATCTCCCCCGAACTGCCTGTGACACCATTCCATTCTACTTTCTTCTGAAATCGTCCCCATAAAGGATTTTCTCATTTTGTCCCCCCCCCCCCCCGTCTAAATCTGCTCTTTCTGCATCATCACTCTCACACTCCTCAGAGTAAGATTTAGCTGGGCCATAGGAACCACATTAGGGCAGTGCTACTAGGGCTGGTGAGAGCCGGTGGGCTCGAGACTTCTGGAACTGACACAGTTAGTGAAAGAGCTTTGTGCTGGCCAGTAAGGGAGCGGAAAGCTCTCTCCTGCCCAAGGAGGGCGGTGGGAGAACACAGGAGGAGCAGTCAATCACTGACGTAGCCATGGCCCTACTGTCCAGCACATGCTAGTGCGCTACAATCAAAGTTCAGGGCGTCTACACGAGGGCACAATGGATGTGTGGTTAACTCACACAAGTGGGTGGCAGTAGCCTGAATAGACAAAAAAGTACAAGCAAGATTTATGGATACAATTAAGGAGGCCCCAGAAAGAGGGCAGGCAGCAACAAAACTTCAGAGGCCACATTTGCAGGAGTTATGAAAGGTGGGGGCAGGAAAACCTGTTGGTTGGTAGACGTCACAGACTAATATTTTACTACCTTTTGCTTTTTCAAATAAAATAGTGAATTGCCAGGATTCACAATTAAGTATGATTCAAATAAATCCAAATTTCTGGCAATATGGTACCGATCATCAGCTGATGAAGAAAAGCTGCCCCTTGCTAGTAAGGGCTGCAGCGCACCCCTTTCTTGCTTGACTCCTGTCTCAGAGAGGAAGAACAATTTTCTTTTAAATGAAGATCTAGTCTAAGTCCTCACCGGAGTCTGGTCCACAAAACACAGCAACACACTTTCTCTTAGCCTACAGGCAGGAATCCTGGGACCTGATCCTACATCAAACCAGAATGACTTCCCTGCTGCTAGTAAGAAACAGCAGGAAACCACCATCCCTAGAGGGTCCCGCTCTCTCTCCAGGTAGGATGCTCTTTTGAACAATTAGCAAAGCAAGCTGCCATCTCCTCTGGGGGTCTACTAGCTACAGCATCTAGCCAAGTCTCCCAGCTGAGAATCCCTGGCTTTCCTTCTAGACTCCACGGCCTCTGTGGCTCTCAAACCTACGGTTTCTCTTGCCTTCCTAGAAAGAGAACTTGATGATCCTGTGACAATCCTACCTTCTCTGGCAAGCTTAATAGCATATGGGTTTTGTGTAGCTCCATAGTAAAATATCTGGAATTGTGGTGTTTAAAACAGAACAAACCCTCCTTCTATTCTTATACAATTATGTACTGTCAAAGAGGCATTACTTAATTATCACTTATTTCACATTGATTCTGGTCCAACGTGCTTTCACCATTGATTTTGTGGCTTCATTAGCTACTTAATTATCTACATTACTGCCAAGTACAAGATTCCGTGAAGATGTGGTGGCATAAGAAATAACTAAGTAATCTCCCTTACTAGATCTCACTCATTGACCATAGGCAAGAAAATGACACTACCTTAAGTGCTAAACTATGAGGGTAGGAAAATGTGTTGGTTCTGGCTTCCCTGTGTCATATAAGTCTTCCCTGTGAGGACTCCTCCACGCAGAGGTGAAGAAAAATAGACCTGAAAATGCATTTTTACCTTAAACGAATCATTTGTCACAGCATTTCTAGATTTGGTGCTAGAGCCCAGCCTTAGTTTCTTGGACCTGAGTTCAAACCCTGCTTCTGTGCCTTTGCTCAGTGAATAACATTAGGATAAGTTACCTAAGTTCTTGAAGCTTCTGTTGCCTTCAGCTGCCCATCACCTAATAGGGTTACTAAATGAGACAAATCTCTATGGAAGATGTACTACCAATCATTTCATGACACAGAAGCTGGCTTTGCTTTTGGTCCATAGGCAGTACACTACACCTGCCTACCTGCTCTTACAGATTTAATCAAGGTCTTAACCTTATCAATCCAACGGCAAGAGAGTTTCTGACAAAGTTCTAAAACTCTCCACACAGAAAGGAGAGAAGACAAGTTGAAAGTGTCTTTCTGTTTCTGAAGTCCCCTGCTGTTCAGTCCTCCTCTCAGCAGGCTGTTCTCAAGTCTCAGTAGGCCAGGCAGCCCTCAGCTCTCCAGAGGCCGAAGCCCAGTCAAACTGGTGCCCTATATAAGGAGTGGATAGCACTGCAAACCCAGTGCTGATAAGCTGCCAAGCTGTGCTCTCTCCCACTGTTCACTGGCCTGCGTGAACAGTACCTGGAGTACATGCTTGCCCTCCTCTGAGCTTACTTCCAAGCCACTTCTGCCAAGTGCAGCTGAACTTCAGCCCTGGACCTTCCTCTCCTGTTCACTTTCCCTGCTGCAAAGGAACACCCATGATCCTCTCTCTCCCAAGGAGAGCCTAGAGGCCCTGAGCTTTCTGCTTGGACTCAGACAGGCAGATAGGCTACATCCCAAAGAGGTACGAGGTCTTTACTCAGTCACAACATAGTCTCCCAGGGTAAAAGCACAGACTCACAGAGGCAGCATTAGCTGCTCCAATCAGCAATTAAAGGAACCAACCACTGTTTTAGTCATTTGAGTGAGTCACAGCAGATCCTTCCAGAACAGCATAGGATCTTAGGCATGTGTAAGCTCTATTGCTAAGAGTACCCTGAGCCAGGCACTTTAACACTGCAGTGGTACCCACACAAGGCACACCAGGATGATTAGCACCTTTCAAAACCATTAATACCTTCCTTTAAGAGGCAAAAGCCAATTGTTCTATTAATGAACATGACAGGACTTTACTGAGGTGATGGCCATTCAGCAAATGAAATCTGAGCAACAAGCTCCCTAAATACAGTGAAAACACATTCCCTTCTCCCCTTCCTCAGGGCACTCCTGGATGGCACCCCTGTGACTCCTCTACACTCAAAGAGTAATAACTGAAGTTTTGTAAATGGGGTGGAGGGGTCACTGCTGACCCTGATCTTGTACCATAAAGAGACAAAGAATTTCTCCTTGAGCCTATAACCATACAGGGCTGGTCATATGCATGCTTCTATTCAGAAGCATCCTTAGGAAAAACAGGCCCACCTGGTTTATATAAACAACAGAGAGCCTGCACCACTTTTCCTATGAATAATCCATCACATGCATGTTAGTCGGCCAACAAGATCAAATTCAAAGCAAGATGAAAACCCATTTCTCTAGGAGAGCTCTGTCTCACCAGTCCTGGAACATAAAGCTTTTGACAAGTTACTAACACCCCCTCAATGGGGTCCTCATTAACCCCATACCAATTTAAGAAATGAACCCAAAGGGCAAGCCCAATCTGAGTATATTCTAGAGTCGACAGAGGTGAAAAAAAGGAAAAATTGGTCAGTTGAGACTAAAAAACACAGAATATTTGAAAGGAATTAGGCCAAATAAAGACTATAGGGGGTAACTTTTTCTTCCTTATACTCTCATTTAAGTTTTTTGTGTGAAAATGTATCTGTTTACATTAGTACTTCAATGGATACAACTGGATATTTCAAGAAAATTCCTTAGATATAGATACAATGTTATCCATTCCCACAGTGAAGTTCAGGATCGTGATTAAAGGATCTGAAGGTGCCCCCATGTGGTTCCAGAAGAAAGTGCTGCAAGTTAAGAAAGGCCAAAGCGCTCCTATAACCTGTCTCTGTGGAGACACACAGGGTCTCACACAACTCCTCTGCCCTGAACTCACAATGGAGGCAAGACCGACTTTGAACTCAGCCTCTCACTCCTGATGCTCCTCCTTCCAGTTCCCACGAGCTGATTACAGGGGAGGTCAGCACATCCAGCATTTACTCCCTTCTCTTCTAAGCTCGGGGAGGAATCCAGGGATGAGGCTCAGGCTCTACAGGGCTTGCCCTACACTAACAGAGTCATGGGTTCAATCCCCAGAACCATATAAAACCACATAAGATGGCACATCTGTAAGCCTAAAAACTGCAGAGGTGGAGGCAGAAGAACCAGGAGTTAAGTGCCTGCCTTGGCTACCTCAAAAGTTCGAGGCCAGTCTGAATGAATAAGACCCTGTTTCAAAAATCAAACAAAATAAAACAAAATGGTCTTGGGGTGCCTTTGCATGGGGCTTTCACATCTTTCCACACCTGGCCGGTTAGTTATTCCTGTTGGACCACAGAAGCTTTGATTTCCATCATGAAAAGGAAGGTTTTGTTTTCTAAAATAAACCAATTGACCTGAACACTTAAGGTTAGCACAAAGTCCTCCTCAGAGTTGCCAACTTGGCCTCAAAGTACAGCAAAGCTCTAATGTAGAAAAGCTGAGCACAGATGGGGCGAAGGAACCAAACTGACAAAACCAAAGCAGATTCTAAACAAAAGCACCTTGGTTCTCACTGGAAAACAAGTTCAGCTTCTGTTCCTACTTTAGCTATCAGGAGATCAGAAGCCAATTCCAGGGACCAGAATAGACTTTAAGATAATACCACAAAGATTTAATTTCTTATCAATCCACCAGCACCAACACAAACTTGACTCTAGACATTTAAACAGAGTGTCATTCTATACCGTGACATGTAACTAATTTCTTTAAAAAGTTCCTCTTCAATTATAAAGCGCAAGCGCACGCACGCGCGCACACACACACACACACACACACACACACACACACACACACACACACACACACATATAATCAGAACATCAGATGTCCCTTTAAAGTGTCTTCAATGTCACCAGGTGGTGATGACACACACCTTTAATTCCAGCACTGAGATCTCTGTGAGTTCGAGGCCAGCCTAGTCTACAGAGTGAGTTCCAGGACAGCCAGGGCTATAGAGAAACCTTGTCTTGAAGAAACAAAACCAAACAATGTCATCTCATTAGACAATGTAATAAAAAATGGTATTCAAAAATGCAAAGATACTCATAGCTCTAGTTTTTTTCAAGGCCCACAGCAGACAACACTCTTGTCATACGTTTTCATTACAGGAGCATTATCTTAGCATCTACTCAATCTTCTCCATGTAGAGTCTCAATCCTAGGACTGGAAAGGTAGATACAGATCCAACTTTTATCTCCAGTAACACAGAATGTTCTCTAACAATTTCTAGGAACTTGACATAAACAAAAGTCAACACTGTACTGGAAGGGCATTTTAAATGGACAAAATGTATAAAAAAATACATAATTATAAAGACACGAAAAAATGTGTAAGTTAAACGAAAAGCACAACAGAAAGGCCAAATTTCCAACATAAATATAATCCAAATTAACCACATATGCATTTATACCACCTACAGAAAGACCAGAAGAAAACATGAAAATACTATTAACAGCTGTTAGAAGGCCAGTCTCCTAGGTAACTCACGTGTTTGTTTTGCAGTGCTAAGGATTGAATTCAGGGCCCTGTGCATGCTAGGCAAATATTCTACCACAACCACATCTCTAGCCGTTTCTGTTTCAAAATCATTGAACATCTGCTAACTTATGATGAAACAAACATTGACTATTTATTGAGTATCTGCCAGGTTCTCTGGCATTTAACTGCCACTGAGCTCAGAGATCCTAAGATTTCATCAAGGAAACTAGATTTGGGGACTGAGGATGTAGCTCAGTTGGGAGAGCATTTGCCTAGCACACAGGAAGTCCTAGGTTCACTAGAGCACCACATAAATCAGGCTTGTAATTCCAGCACACAGGATATAGATACTGGAAGAAAAGGATGTTAAATTCAACCTCAGATACATACCAAGTCTGAGACTCTGTCTCAAAAGCAACAACAGGAGCTGGGGAGATGCCAAGTGACTAAGAGTATGTACTACTCTTGCAGAGACCCAAGTTTGCTTCCCAGCGCCCACATCAGGCAGCTCACAACTGCCTGTAACTTCACCTCCAGGGGATCTGATGCCTCTGCAGGCACCTGCATTCACATACACATACCCTCACACAGACATAATTACTGGATGTAATCTTAGGCCCTGAATTCAATCTGGGAATAGCTTGTGACATTGGTTTCTTCATGCTGTCCAATGGATGGATAAATTGTCTAGAACACTGCTTCTTTACCTTAGTTGGCTTCTGATCACGGTGTCATAGATCGATCAGCTCTCTGGGGGAAGGGGTTGTGGGAAGAAAACAGCCCCAGAGTCTCTGGAAGACCATGGCTAAAATGTTCTTTTCCAGCTTTCAACCCCACTGCACTATTTACATTTCCTTATACTTTTGCCAAAAAGTACAGCCACCTCTCAAAATTGGAGCTTAATTACTTTACGGATGCCAAAGAGCCAGGCACTATACCAGAGTTTGTCCATATAGAACCCCAGGCTGCTAGTCGAGAATCCAGTACAATAGACTATTTCTGAGACACAAAAAGAACAAGACTGAGACTCTTCTCCAGAGGTACCTGCAGAACCCTGGCATTCCTATTAGAAGTATGTTTCACATATGGTTACTCTGGGCTCAGTACTGTCCAATGTTAGCAGATAAGCAGACAGGATGACAAGGGCAGGATTTGGTCAACAAATAACTGTCAACACAGAAGACTCCAGTCTACAACACACCAATACCTGTTTTCTCTTGTGCTAAAGATAGAACTCAGGACCTACATACATCAAGGTGAATGCTCTAGCACTGATACCCCCGACACCTCACCTAGTACACACAGGACCTTACTCAAGTTTCTCATTTGTCAAATCAACCATTTACCCAACTTAAATCCAAGAAAATATTTCCCCAATTCCAGGATTCAAACAGGATCAATAGTTTTCAATTAAGTCTTATATTAAAAAACAAAACATTCCATTTCACTTTTTTTGTTTGTTTGTTTGGTTGGTTTTTTCAAGATAGGGTTTCTCTGTGTAGCCCTGGCTGTCCTGGAACTCACTCTGTAGACCAGGCTGGCCTCGAACTCAGAAATCCGCCTGCCTCTTCCTCCCAAGTGCTGGGATTAAAGCGCCACCACTGCCCGGCTCCATTTCACATGTTTTTAAAAAAAGCAGTACAACTGTCACAAAACAATGCTGGTGGTGAGCTGGTGGCTACATGTTGTATCTCAGCTACATCTCAGAGTTTTGCTTACTCCATTCTGGTTCTGAAGTAGGCAATGTCAGACTAGCAGTGAGTGATGAACATGCAGCACCCCATGTGTTCCCTAGATAGGACCTCTCCTTGGCTTGACTAAGATGTCTCTCCCTGACACCCTGGCCACCTATCACCAGGCTAGCTCCTTTCTGGGGGCCCACTCAATCGATTCTGGTTTCTTGAGAAAGTAGGTGTCTGGAAGGCAACTCTGAGCATCCCCAGGCTTCTGCTCTGCTGTATTGCCTCCACGGGAGAACACTGCTACCCTCTTCACCAAGCAACCCTTAGTGATAGACACATTCTAGGCAGCACTGACTCACACCAGATGCCACCTGAGCCCCTCTGGCCTTTGGCTGAGATGAACTGCTAGGGTAGGATCTAAGTTCCTCCCAGGTTTATCTGCTGTTGCAACAGTCGGAATTCCTCCTCAGCTCCTGAAATAGACATACAACTCCAGATAGCATTTAAGAGGGGAAGGGTTAAAAATGGATTCACTTCTGCTTTCCTTTTTTCTTCTTTTTATTTAGACAAGTGTCTGTCTCTGTAGCATAGACTGACCTTACACCCATAGCACTCTTCCTGTCTTAACCTCCAAGTAGTGGGATTACAAGTGCTACAGGGCACATCCAACTAAATTTGTGATTTCTAAGACGATTCCACATGGTGCCACTAATGGACCAGTGGTGAGATTCTTCTGGCCTCCCAATAGGCTCTACCTCCAAAGTGGGCCATTTTATATTGGTTTTTTTCCTTATAATGGTGTTAGATGTAAGGGACTCAACACAGGGGAACTTCTGAACACAAAGCACATACGGCCATTGCACCATATCCCTAGCCCCATACAAACACTTTTCCAACTGCAGAAGAAATTAAGAATTAACTAGCAACAAGCCTCAAAATTTGGTTACGTATGTAGGTACAAAGCTGGTTCATCAAATCCCTATTCTGGCCCTCAACCCAATGCATTTCAACTAAGGCATCATCTACTTCCTTCTTAATGTTGATTAAACACTTAAACAGGTAACGTCCAGCCGCTCCATCCAGGTGATCCCCCTTCTCAGAAGCCTCTCCACCCTGGGCTCCATTGCTGGAGCCTTTACAACTTTCCTCGACCTCCATCCCTCCCCGTTCCTCATCCCTTCCGTCCTCCATGGCTTCTGGAGTTTCCTCCTGGCACAGGAACTTCTGGCTGAGGCAGTGGCCACCACCAGCAGCAGACTCGCCTTCTGGCACGTCAAGCCTACACAAGGCACTCTCTTGGGGGGAATGGGCCACGTCTTGGCCACTACTCAGCTCTTTGGGAGTGGACTTTCTTTCTTCCAAGGCTAAGATGACATCCTCAGGAGCCCGAGGCACCTCCCGCAGCTGCCTCACTCGCTCTCTTCTCTTCCGCCTTAAATGAATCCAAGAGTTTTCTATGGCTGTCAGAAAAAGGCTAACTTCTTCTCTTCTACAGGGAATTCGCTTATGTTGCACCTATGTGGAAGAAAACCAGATTTTTATAGGAAATCACCTATCACTACTTATCAAATTCCTTCAATTAAAAAAAAAAAAAACCATACAAACAAAAACCCCACAGAGGTCATGATGGTAAAGCTTCATCAGGATGCTGGCCACACACCTTCAGGTCAGTGAGGATTTTCTCTATCCATGTTGTTACAACCACTATGCCTTCCACTGTCTCAGAGCCCAGAGACGAGGCTTTGAGGGATAATTCTTTCATCACAGACTCCAACACTACAAAAGTAATGGGTTTCCTTGGCTTTTCTAATTTTCTTCGTTTACTTGGAGGTGACTGAAAGAAAAAAGAAGAAAGTTATCCCAACAATTAATAAAGTGCACTACAGTGGACACAAGGAGGGACCTTTCAGGGTTTCTGTTCCCAGCCACAGGGCATAAGATACAAAGGCCTTTGTACGTGTTATTTCCGATGTTGAAGCCAGTTCTGGAAGAAAGCTTCACCACTTCCTTCACTTTACAAAAAGAAAACTAAGACAAGCTATGTGGTTATAGCTTAGGGCCACAACCACTAGTAATGGGAGGCTGGGGTTCAAACTCCAAAGCCAAACTCTTCAAATCCTATCACCTTTGCTATACACTCCAGCTATCAGTGCAGACATTCTCCACACTAAATCACCTTTTCTATCTGCGATGCCCCAGGCATGCCCATAATGAACTGCACACAGGCAAGGGGTGACAACCCAGTTTGTAAGGTGTCATGCAAGCCTTAAGATGTACATCTGACCCCAAGAATCCTCATAAAACAAAAACAAAAACAAAAACACAGGGCTAGAGAAATGGCTCAGAGGTTAAGAGCACTGGCTGCTCTTCCAAAGGTCCAGAGTTCAATTCCCAGCAACCACATGGTGGCTCACAACCACCTATAATGAAATCCAATGCCCTCTTTTGGGGTGTCTGAAGCCAGCTACAGTGTACTCATATACATTAAATAATAAATAACTTAAAAAAGAAAAGGAAATTCAAAACAGAACAAAGCTACTAATCCAAAACATCCAGGAAATCCAGGACACAAAGAAAAGGCCAAACCTAAGAATAATAGGAATAGAAAGAAGAGAGGGAAGATTCCCAGCTCAAAGGACCCAAAAAAGTCTTCAACAAAATCAGAGAAGAAAACTTCCCCAACCTAAAGAAATGTACCAGAAGCTTATAGAACACCCAATAGATTGGATCAGAAAAGAAAATCCTGTTGTCACATTATAATCAAAACATTCAATGCATAGAACCAAGAAAAAACATTAAAAGCTGTAAGAGAAAAAGGGCAAGTAACAAAAAAACGCAGACCTACCAGAATCACAGCAGACTTCTCAAACGAGACCCTAACAGCCAGAAGAGCCTGGGCAGGGCAGAGGCCAGGCAGACCCTGAGAGAACACAAATGCCAGCACAGGCTACTATGCCCTGCTAAATTCTCAATCAGCATAGATGGAGAAAACAAACAAAAAAATCACAGGCCAGGAAAGATCAGGGCTACTGAGAATCACATGGGTGGAAGAAGTGGGGCCCAGACCACGTACTGCCTGTAAGCTGGGGATGACGGATACCAGTACCAATGAGAACACTATACTTGAAAGCTAGAGCCATAGGAATCCAAACCACCTTCAAACTTTCTACCCAGGGCTTAAGCAGATTACAATCCACCCACTAGAGGGACTCAAGTTCCACTTAAAATATCAAAAGTAACACTACAGTAATTATTTCTTTAAAGTTAAAATTTTCTACATAGTATTCTTAAGTTACATTTAACTAAGAATACACACATATCCCTTTTGTTTGGGGGAGAGGGCAGTGTTGTTTTACTATGTTGGTTTGGCTGGCCTAGAACTCACAGAGATCCAACTGCCTGTCTTGCTGAGTAAAGACTGGGGGTGGTTGCCAGACACACTTTTAACATACAGATTTGTGCTAATCAATAAAAGTAAAAACATTTAAAAATTAAGACAGGTGCAGAGTGACCAGGAGAGGATTCTAAGGGAAAATTCAAAGAGAGAAGCAGGCTGAAGACCTTTCCCTGTGGACAAGAACCCCTGGCAACTGTGCTGCCCCTTGCTCCAGTTCTCCCTGGCAACATCAACGGGGCCTGTGCATACACCCAAGACCTTGGAGAAACTTTGTCACATTAACCAGCAACATCACACTGAAGACACTCAGAAGACAGCCAGTGGCTACTATGCTAGGAAACATGTAAGGTAATGTCAGAAACATTTTCCTAAGAAACAATCTTTTTAATTTCATTTGGCAACTGGGGACAAACAAATGCTATGGATCAAACCCAGGGTCTTGCATATACATGTGCTCTATTACTGAACTATATTCCCAGCCCTGTTATTTCTCTATACTAGAATTAACCAATAAGAGGTTTCAGATGAGCTGGGTGGTGGTGGCACACGCCTTTAATCCCAGCACTGCAGAGGCAAGGGCAGGGGATTTCTGAGTTTGGGGCCAGTTTGGTCTACTGAGTGGGTTTCAGGACCAGAAAAGCCTTGTCTCCAAAAACCACACACACAAATACCCCAGAGAGAGACAGAGAGAGAAGGGGTTGGGGGAATAGGAGGCAAGCTTCAGGGGATGAAGTAGAGATGGTGAAGGCAGTAACAAAAACATCAAATCAGAAAAGTACTCAAATGTACCTGGAATGGAAGCCTCAGGAGGAAGAGACAAAATCACAAGTCTGAGGCTGGCCAGAGCTATATACTCTGAACCCTGTCTCAAAATAAAACAAAAGCAGCACAAAGAAGAAAAAATACCCAATGGTTGTACATGTGTAGAAGAAACCACCCTTGAGAAACAGCAGACCCTTAAGAGGTCGATCCTTATTCCTTTAGGTTTCAGACAAGATGAGGGGGTTGGTAGTAGCATGAAGACAGCAGCACTGTTTTACTCCATTGCCCATGATAAGAGACAGGGTTCCTATAGACCACTGAAAGCCAAACACACAGAGAGATGAAATAAGGTTTCTATCAAGCCAGGGAGAAGAAAGACAGTGGCAAATGAGATGATGAGGGACAACAGTGGGATTTTCCATTGTACTTCACAACATGCACAGCCACAACAGGACAGGGCCATCCTAACAGCCTACTCGGCACACTGTGAGAATGGCAAAAGCGCAGCCATACACCATCTTTTCTGACAGTCATCGTTTGTGCCGAGTGATCGCAAGTGCAGATCCCGCCATTTCTCCTCTCGGTGGGGAAGCTGCTCTGCTCTGTGATTCTTTCAAAGTGAACAGTGAACTCCATCACTCTTAGAGATTAAAAGAGATTAAGTTCGGCCCAGATATGGTGGCACTTGGGAGGCAGAGGCAGGCAGATCTTTTGAGTTCATGGCTAGTCTAGTCTTTAGAGCAAGTTATAGCAGGGCTACATAGAAAAATCCTATCTTTGGGGAAAAAAACCCACAAAAACAAAAAACAAACAACAACAACAAAAACCCAGCAAACTAGCCAGTCATGGTATTTTAAACCCTGAATCCCAGCACTGGGAGGCAGAGGCAAAAGGATCTCAAATTCGAAGCCAACAGGGTCTACACAGAACCTGTTTCAAAAACCAAAACAAAACCTAGTCACTCAAGAGATATAATTCATATTCTAGAACTTTTCAAATAAGGTTTCCAAATGATGAAAGCCTAACTTAACTATGACACTCAGTAATGATTCAAAACCCCACTCTGTCTTGTTTGTAATTAAAAATACTCAGTAAACAGAGCAATAAGAAATGCAAAATCAGGCTGGAGAGATGGCTCAGTGGTTAAGAGTACTGCCTGCACTTCCAGGTCCTGAGTTCAATTCCCAGCATCCACATGGTGGCTCACAACCATCTGCAATGGGATCCAATGAGTTCTTCCGGCACACAGGTGTACATACAGAGCACTCATATATTAAATAAATAAATAAAATCTTAAAAAAAGAAATGCGAAATCATGTCTTAGGAAACTGATAGTTAAACTCAACCCCATAGGTCTCTGGCACTAGAACAATTTGACACCTTATTAAAGACACTAATAAAAAGTTATTTTCCCCAACTGAAGTGATTTTGCTGTTGCTGTTTCTGAAGCAGGATCTCACATAGCCTAGACTGGTCTCAAATTCTCAAGTCTTCTTACTACCATACTAGACAGCACCCAATCAATTAAGGGGCCATGGAGTATATGCTAACAAAAAAAAAAAAAAAACCTCTAAAAAAAGACACCACAGAGGCAACTACTATGAGAAAGAGAATCTTGGGTGTGAGACATGTCGTACAAAGAGGCTGAGACCGAGCCAAACTGCTTCACTCTGCTCTACTGCAGCAAACACAAATTCTTCTCTATCTACTCTATAAACTCTGTATCTATATCCTGAATTTCTTATCTACAGAAGTAATAATAATAGTTATTATTATTACTGTTATGTGAGGGGTGGATCCGAAGACTACGTGCATACTAGGAAAGCACTCTATCACTGAGCGACACGCCCAGCTCAGGAGCTCTGATCAAAATGGTAGACGAGAGGCTATCGGGCTGATTCCTAAGCAAGACTCTTGACTAAAGGCCACACAGGGAGGTTATGGCACAGGAGGCTCGGGAAAAGGCGAGAGACGTGGTAAGCAAAATATCCAAGTGCTTAAGGTTTGGGCTAAAAAATTAGACTGGGGTTTGGCTTGGTGCAGCCTCCTGGGGCCTGCTGCCACCCTGCGTGGAGCTGTTCCTGGTTTAATGAAAAGAGGACATTACATGTATTACATAACAACTATACGCAGCACTGCCAGCCTTCCACAGCCAATTCATGTGCTCAATGCATCGTAAGCTATCACTTTAAACATTAACAAATTCTTCCTTAGGACAAACTGCCAAGAAACAATCTTCCTCTCTAATTTCTGACCAGATTAGTCTTAATTATCTCTTTCTAAAATGCTCTTACCCCATCATTCATCTCAGCACTTACACATATATGATCTTTATAGACATTGTTTCAGGTTTGTTTTGCTCTGCCACAAAACTGATTTCTTTGTTATTACCACGGCAAGGATCATACTTCGATTCTACTCAAAGCTCAGTCCCTTAACCACTACATCTGTTTTACAGCTGTTTTACAGCCTATTATGGAGCCTGGTATGGTTCTAGTTCACAAACCACTTTAAAGTTTGGTGTGGAGGCACGTGCCTGTAATCTCAGAACCAAGGAGAGGCAAGAGAAACACCACACCTGATCTACAGGTGTAGCAAGTTCCAGGCCAACTAGAACAATGAGACCCCTACCCTTAAATAAATAGGTTAAAAACCAATTAAAGGGGGCTGGAGAGATGGCTCAGTGGCTAAGGGCACTGACTGCTCTTCCAGAGGTCCTGAGTTCAAATCCCAGCAACCACATGGTGGCTCACAATCATCTTTAATGGGATCCAATACCCTCTTCTGATGTGTCTGAAAACAGCTATAGCGTACTTACATACATAAAATAAATAAATAAATAAATCTTTGGGCCAGAGCCAGCAGGGCCAGAGCGAGAAAAAAAAAAAATTAAAAACCAAAAACCTCAACCCTCACATATAAGCACTAAAGCATACAACCACTGCCCAAACTATTTCTTTTTATTTTTTTAAATCTTTTTTTTCAAGATTTATTTTTTATTTTTATTTATATGAGTACACTGTAGCTGTCTTTAGACACACCAGAAGAGGGGCATCAGATCCCATTACAGATGGTTATGAGCCACCATGTGGTTGCTAAGAATTGAACTCAGGACCACTGGAAGAGCAACCAGTGCTCTTAACCACCGAGCCATCTCTCTAGCCTGCCCAAACGATTTCTTTTTCTTTTTTTTTTTTTTTCCGAGACAGGGTTTCTCTGTGTAGCCCTGGCTGTCTTGGAACTCACTCTGTAGACCAGGCTGGCCTTGAACTCAGAAATCCGCCTGTCTCTTGCCTCCCAAGTGCTGGGATTAAAGGCACGCGCCACCACCGTCCGGCTACCAAACGATTTCTTAGCAACAGTATTCCATCAACAAAATCCACAGCTAAAATCTGATTAAAAAACAATAAAAAACCACAGATCAAAGAATGAAGCCTAAAATACCAAACTGTTTACCTGCAATTTCCAGCTGTCAACCCCGAGACATGTGCTTAGAATCCCTCAAATATCTGTCTTGAAAATCTATGAAGTAGGGGCTGGCAAGATGGCTCAGTAGTTAAGAGCACTGGCTATCCTTCCAGGAGTCAGGTTCAATTCCCAGCACTCACAGGTCAACTGACTGTAACTCCAGCTCCAAGAGATCTGAAACCCTCACACCAATGCACATAAAATAAAATTAAATAAATTATTTGAAAAGGGGGGAAGGGGCTGGAGAGATGGCTCAGCGGTTACGAGCAGTGGCTGCTCTTTCAAAGGTCCTGAGTTCAATTCCCAGCACCCATATGGTGGCTCACAACCATCCATATCAGAAGAGGGATCTGACGCCCTCTTCTGGTGTGTCTGAAGACAGCTACAGTATACTCATATACATTAAATAAATAATATTTTAAAAAAAGAGACAGAAAGGATGTGTTCTCAGTGGTGTCAGCTGTGAGACCACAAGAACCAAAATTCTTTAAAAAGAAAAGCAAAGAAAATCCATGAAGGGGCCTGTCAGGCTGACTCAGCAAGTACAGGTACCTCTCCACAAGCCAAGTAAAGATTTATTTGTGTGTATGCCTATGTGAGTTCATGTGTTACCAAATGCATGCAGGTGCCTTGGAGGCCAGAGGGTGTCAGATCATTAGAAACTGGAGTTATAAAGACAGTTGTGAGGCGCCTCCTGTAGATGCCAGGAGCCAAACCCATGTCCTTGGGAAAAACAGTAGTGGTTTTAACTGTTGAGCCATTTCTCCAATCTCAATAAATAAAAATTTTCTTTCTAAGAAAGAAAATCTAAACTGAACATGGTATATGCCTTCAATCCCAGCACTTAGGAGGCAAGGTCAATCTGGTTAAGACAGCAAGCCAGGCCGGCCAAGGTTACATAGTAGGACTGTGTCTCAATTTTAAAAAACTAGGGCTGGAGAGATGGCTTAGGAGTTAAAAGAGGGTACTACTCTTTCTGAGGAGTTCAATTCCCTAAGGTATCTGACCCCTCTGGCCTTTGTGGGCACGTTCCCTTATGTGCACATAATCCCCAACACATATAAATTAAAAATAAATCTTAAAAAAAAAATCTGTAGAGTATAGCCAGAAAACACACAATATCCACAAATTTTTATTTTGAACCCTCCCATCTAGTCCTCAAAAGCCGCTTGTTACTAAGCTATATGAGAAGCCCAGGCTAAGGGAAATGCTCAGAGGGGGCAACCTCTAAATAATTTTATTTTATTTTTATGTCTACAGTTAGCTTACATGTACACATGTTCTTCTATATGCATGCCTTGTGCCTATGGAGACTAAAAGAAGGTATGGGATTCCCTACAATGAAACGTACAAGTGTTTGTGAGCTGTCATATGGGTGCTCGGAACCTAACCCAGGTCTTCTGATAGAACACTAAGTACTGAGCCGACTCCCCAGCCTTGTGAACTTTATAAACCAAGGTTCCTGGGCAATGCTCACATCAGTAGTGCACAATTTACTACAACTATGTATTACCCTCTACTCTTATCCTTCACCAACATCAAACTTCCTGAAGGCAAAACAGAGCTAATGCTCTATCTTGCAGAATTAGAGACCTGGGGAAAGAGCTCTAAAAGGGACCTGTCAGCCATTCTATGGAGAACAGCCTTACACTGCTTCCCCATGTCCTCATCAGTCAGAAATGGTGGTACAGAAATTCTACCAAACGATCACTTTTTGTTGCTAAAATGAGTTCAGACAACAGCAGTGGACTTAGTGTAGGCACTTGAATCACTTGAATTAGAATTTTCAGCATTCAGCACAGAAACAAGTCAGTAGGCCTAAGACAGGTGAAATCACAAGTTACCATAGGAATGTGCACATCACGCTAAATGGCAGAGTAGGGGTGGGGATGTAGGTCAGTATTTCTGCTTAACCAGTTCTATTCCATGTCTTCCTCTCCTAGACTAAAAGAGCATTCCCTCCTGCCCAATCCCTAACAGGGTCAAGAAAGGAACGTCAGGTGAGCTTTCCACAGAAGCAGTGACTAACTGCGTACAAGGAAGGGGAATCAAGGGGAAGGTCGAGCCAACATGTCCTGAGTAACCTGGGTCTGCCCTCAGGGAAAAGCCATCGCTGATCAAGAGCTCCAGTGCTGAGAAACTGTTGCTGGGTTACTACAGATCAGAAGCTGCCACACGCAGACACCCAGCAGTCTAAGTGCATCCAATGAAACTCTGGGGACTGCATTATTAGCAGCTTAGGGGGGTGGCAGTGGTTCAGAGGGAGAAATACTGGGTAGCATGGAAGGAATCTCAGACCTTCATTGAGTGGCATTCTTTGATGGCTGGAAACTATGCAGGGCTACAAGATACCCTGAAAAGGAGAAAGGCTGCTCACAGTTTTCTTCTCTAAGTAAGCTGACAGATAAATAAATATATAAATAAATAAATGCTGACTCTGCACAGAGATACTTGCCCTTCAACACGAGTATCTGTGATGACTCCCTCAATCAAAGAGGGAAAAGGAAATGTCTCTGAGCTGCTGTGGGGAGTGTCAGAGCCCGTTATCAGCTCCTTCCAGCTGTGTCAAAACATGTGGGCAGCAGGTTAAGCAGACACCCTTGGAAGCAGGTGCTGCTTCAGTCTCCCACAGCTGTTTGTGTCTGTACCGGGACAACTTAGGGCACTGCTGATGATGTGAGCCATCTGTTGCGTAGGTCCGTGTAGTCTAGGAACAACAGGGTAATATCTGGAGGAGGACGGAGCGATGGAAAGCAGAGGCATCTTTTTAATTAGTGATCAAATCAAACACTAACCTTTAGGCACCCTGCCATACAATCCAGAAGCAAATCTAGGCTTCCATAGAAAGACACTCCATAGGACCAATTTTAATCCTGCAGTACAACTAGTTGTGGAGGAAGAATTGGCTCGGCTTCAAATCTGACTTCGTTTTCAGAAACATGGAAGTATCTGCAAACTGCCCCTCAGTGTCCCCACACACATCTGTCTGCCTCTCTGTCTTTAGCAACAGGAACTCAAGGACAACAACATTCTGCAGACAATAATGGCCAAATCCTTGGGAAAGGCGTTCCCCAAACCAGCCTGCTATACTGGGATAGAGACTTACAGGAGCCCTTGGTAGCCTCCTCACACACCATGAGAAGAGCTGAGTAGCTGAGCGTAGGTTAGAATCTGTGACTCCAGGCCACAAGAAGCAGACCACTCCTGCAGGGATGTGTAAGAACAGACACATGTTGTTTTACCACCACTTCCAGGGCTAGAAAACCACTCGGGGGGGGGGGGGGGCACGGCGGGCGGGAGGGAGAAAGAGAGACCACAAGCATCTTACTGAGTACTCCAGCAGGCTGGCCTGAAAGTCTTAATGTTCTCTAGCCTGCTGAGCGCTGATATCACTGTGTCCCGCCATTTCTAGCTTCAGAAACCCTTTCCTTGTAGATACAACAGTACAGAGAGAAATTTGGAAACATGTCTTTTAAAAAAACAAAGAAAGATAAAGATGTGGCTTTTGAGCTGGAGAGATGGCTCAGTGGTTAAGAGCACTGGCTGATCTTCCAGAGGTCTTGAGTTCAATTCCCAGCAACTACATGGTGGCTCACAACCATCTGTAATGGGATCCAATGCCCTCTTCTGGAATGTAGGTGTTCATGCAGATAGAGTACTCACATACATAAAAGAAATAAATCTTAAAAAAACAGTGGCTTTTGTGTTTGTGTGTGCATTGTGCACAAATGAGCAAACACACGTGCTCATCTGTGCATATGCACACACTCATGCAGGTCCACATTGGAGCCCCTGGAGCTGTAGTTTCTGGTGTTGTGACCTGTCAGATGTGGGGGTTAAGATATGAACTCCAAGCTGGGCAGTGGTGGTGCACACCTTTAATCCCAGCACTCGGGAGTCAGAGGCAGGTGGATTTCTGAGTTTGAGGCCAGCATGGTCTACAGAGTGAGTTCCAGGACAGCCAGGGCTATACAGAGAAAGCCTGTCTTCGTCCTCTGCTTTCCATGTACTGGGTCTGGCACATGCTACCTACATACACTTTCTAATGGTAATCATAAAAGATGAACCAGAGCCTCTGAGATGAGCACAGTCCCAAAGTGTTATGCATGAAAAGGATATAGCCACAGAGCTGGGAGTGTAGTGCAAGGCCTCAGCACTTGCCTACTATGCTTGAGACACTGGATTCAAGCCCCAGCAATAAAAAAATTAGAACAGAACAAAGAATGATTACAACCACAATGGCAGCTCTCCAGAAGGCCAGAAAGCAGCAGTGGCCAGGCAGAGAAACATACTAAAGAATGTCCACCAGAATCCCAGGTGTTCCTACAGGCTGTGTGGTCTGTGGTGGTTTGAATATGTGTGGTCCAGAGAGGGGCACTATTAGAGGTGTGGCCTTGTTGAAGGAAATGTGTCACTGTGGGCATGGGCTTTAAGACCCTTATCCTGGCTGTCCAGAAGCCAGTCTTCTGACTGCCCTTGGAACAAGACATTGAACTCTCAGCTCCTCCTGCGCCATGCCTGCCTGGGCACTGCCATACTCCTGCCTTGATGATAATGGACTGAACCTTTGAACCTGTAAGACAGCCCCAAATAAATGTTGTCCTTATAAGAGCTGCCTTGCCGGGCAGTGGTGGCGCACGCCTTTAATCCCAGCACTTGGGAGGCAGAGGCAGGCAGATTTCTGAGTTCCAGGCCAGCCTGGTCTACAGAGTGAGTTCCAGGACAGCCAGGGCTTCACAGAGAAACCCTGTCTCAAAAACCAAAAAAAAAGAGCTGCCTTGATCATGGTGTCTGTTTACAGCAGTAAAATCCTAACTAAGACAGAAGTTAGTACCAGGGACATATTGCTGTAATAAGCCTGACCGTACTTTTGTTTGGGAGAATGTGGATTTGGGGTCTTTGGATTTGGAAAGCCATGGAATGCTTTAAGTGGGGCTTAATGAGTCATACTAGTAGGAATATGGAAAACAGTGGTGCCGAGGCCCAAAAGAGAAGAATGTTAGTATGTGGCCTAGATACTGTTTTTGTGATATTTTTGTAAGAACATGGCTGCTGGGGCTGGAGAGATGGCTCAGAGGTTAAGAGCACTGACTGTTCTTCCAGAGGTCCTGAGTTCAATTCCCAGCAACCACATGGCTCACAAACATCTGTAATGGGATCCAATGCCCTCATCTGGTGTGTCTGAAGACAGCTACAGTGTATACATATACATAAAATAAATAAATGAATAAAATTTAAAAAATAAAAATTAAAAAAAAAAGAACATGGCTGCTTTTTGCCATTGTCCAAAGAATCTGCCTGAGGCTAAAGTAAAGAGATTTAAATTGCTTGATCAAAGGAAGTCTCAAAACAGTCTGGTATAAATTCTGTTGTGTGGTTACTAAAATTTACTCTTATGAAGAGGATTTTAATGAAAAGGAGCAAGCTGAAAAAGGAAAAATATAAAGTGTATGGTTCAAGTAATAAAGGGGCACCAGGAAGAGAAATGGAGCTGAATTCTATGCTTAAGGAAATAAACAAATTAAGGGAGTAGTGACTTTGGGGCAAGATCCCACCCAGCTAAGCTTAGGTCCAAGCATGGTGGTACTCACCTTTAGTCCTAGGAGACAGGCAAGTAGATCTCTGAGTTTAAGGCCAGCGTGGTATAGAGCAAGTTCCAATAGAGAAAAGCTTAAGCCTAGGCATAGTGGTATATGAGACAAGAGCCATGCAGATCTCTGAGTTCAAGGTTAATCTACAGAGCACGCTCCAAGACAACCAAGCTCAGGCAGTTAAGGAATTAAAAAACAGAAAGCCAGAGATAATGTAGTAGAATAAGGGGGCCATGTTCCAGCCCCAGCAAGGAGCAGAACTCAGCAGCTTTGGCCATTGTGGCTCTGGCTTTAGAATCAAGAATAATAGAAGGGACTACTGAGACAATTGATGCTGGTTAGCTGGAGCTAGAAATTGGCAGTGATAAAGAAGACACCAGCATCACTGAGGTGAATCTTCTGGGAAGTGTTTTCTGAGAGCACAAAGAAGCTGTGTTCCAAAGAGCCAAGGTTGTACCTCGTGCTGCAGCTGTACTTGGTAATGTGTAAGAATCACCCAGGTGGTGCTGGTTTTGAAGGCATGAAGGGGTCATAGAGAGCAGCTGAGGCTCAGCACTCTGAGAGGCCAGGGAAGGTCACTGGTGAAGGTGCAGCCTCAGTTGCAATTGATGGCCCAGGATTAAAGGGGTCATGCAAAGAAATTGAGGCTTGGAGCATGAAGAGAGCCAATTAGCAGCTACTAGTGAAGCCCAGTTGCAGTGGAAGACCCCAGTGTATTAGAGATGCCAAGAGCAGCAGCAGTGGTGGAATGGAGTCAACCAGAGCCTAGAGTGCTACAGATGGCAGAGCTGGAGAAGTGACGCCAGTCCATCGGACGAGCCCAGGAGATCGTGAGTGGATCCCAGACACTGGAATAAAAGCTATAAAGTTGAAGTTGCTTGAATACCCCATGATGTTAGAGATGCCAGAACTGTGAAATATCTGCCGAGGAAAGCTGCTAACAGGGAGCCCAGGAGAAATAAGTTTTTTGTAGGAAACAAAGATGAAACAAGAATTGGAGATCTGAAGACCACTTTGACATCAGAAATGGAGATGCAGAGTTTGGAGTCTGCCTAGCTGGTTTCCTGTCTGGCTCTGGGGATTACATTTAAGTGATTGGATGACTCTAAGAAGAGACTTTGAACTTTTTTTTTGGTTTTTGAGACAGGGTTTCTCTGCATAGCCTTGGCTGTCCTGGAACTCACTCTGTAGACCAGGCTGGCCTGGAACTCAGAAATCTGCCTGCCTCTGCCTCCCAAGTGCTGGGATTAAAGGCGTGCACCACCACTGCCCGGTGAGACTTTGAACTTTTAACATTGTTCAGACTGTCACAGACTATGGAAACTTTTTGAAGTTGAATTAAATGTATTTTGTATTATGCTATGGCTAGGTATGGGCCCCATAAACTCGTGTTTGAACAAGTCTATGGGGAATAGGGAGTGAAATGTGATGGTTTGTATATGCTTGTCCCAGGGAGTGGCACTATTAACAGGTGTGGCCTTGTTGGAGGAAGGGTGTCATTGTGGGCGTGGGCTTTCAGGCCCTTGTCCTAGCTGCCTGGAAGTCAGTCTTCTGATTGCCTTTGGAACAAGATGTTGAACTCTCAGCTCATCCTACACTATGCCTGCCTGGGCACTGTCATGCTCCCACCTTGATGATAAGGGACTGAACCTCTCAATCTGTAAGCCAGCCCCAATTAAATGTCCTTATAAGAGTTGTCTTGATCATGGTGTCTGCTTACAACAGTAAAACCCTAACTAAGACACTAACTTCTAACCAATACATGCTAGGATTACTCTCTCTCTCTCTCTTTTATTTTAAAGATTTATTTATTTATTTTATGTATGTGAGTACACCGTTGCTCTCTTCAGACACACCACAAAAGGGCCGCCAGATTCCATTATAGATTGTTGTGAGCCACCATATGGTTGCTGGGAATTGAACTCAGGACCTCTGGGAAAGCAGTCAATGCTCTTAACCACTGAGTTATCTCTCCAGCTCCCAAGGATTACTCTTATTTACAAATACTTTTCATTTACCATAAACATCTGGAAAAAATTTTGGAAAACCAGACTATGTATAATCTACTTGAAGCTAGGTAACAGGCATTTGGGAAGGCCAAAGCCAATCTTTACTTACCGGTACTGTGACATCATCATAAAAGCTCCAAGCTAAGGCCCATCTCATCGTCCGGCCCTGACAAAACTCCGTGAAGGTGACTTTAGGAACCTGAAACCAGAAAACACAGCATCTCACATGGAAGTTTTGTTTGGTTTCAGAGAAGGGCTCAGGTAGCTAAGGATGGCCTTGAACTCCTGATCTTCCTGCTTCAACCTCCTGAGTACTAACAATACAAATGGATGATACCACACTCACATTCAAACTAAAACCTCTCTACTAATGTTTCTGGCTGCTAACTTCTCTGTTATTCATTTGTTAACAAACATTATTTCAAAAAATAGGTATATATAGCTGCCTGATAATCAACACCATAATCTCTATACAGAAGTTTTACCTCTCATAAATATTAGAATTTATAGATAAATTCAAACAATAAACACCTACAACAGTTTTCTGGAGAGTCAGTGTAAAATGATTTAAGTAGTTCTTTATTTCTTTGACAGAGAACTTGGCTATGTGGGCCCCAAACTGGCCCCCAACTTGTGGCCCTCTTGCCTCTATCTCCCAAGTGCTGTGATCACATGTAAACATGTAAACAGTACTGCTGGGGATTGACTGTAAGGCCTCAAGTGTGCCAGACAAGTATTCACCACTTGGAAGCCTTTGTTTACTGTTGTTTTGAGATATTCTCATTATGTAGCCCTGGCCTGTCTGGAACTTGATAAGGAGATCGGGCTGGCCTCAAACTCAAACCACCTGCCTCTGCTTCCTGAGTGCTGGGATTAAAGGCATACACACCATGCTTGGCCTTTGATTACTTTTTTAAGGACAAGAGCCAACCAAAGTCTGGCCATAAGCAGCTTTGTAATGTCCCTTTCATGTACTAAATTTCATAAAAGAAAAAGGAACTACTTTGTAGCTCTTAATGACCTTGACAAGAAAATTTGGGCCAGAGAGATGGCTCAGCAATTAGGAGCAATTCTTTTTTTTTTTTTTTTTTTTTTAAGATTTATTTATTATATGTAAGTACACTGTAGCTGTCTTCAGATACCCCAGCAGAGGGCATCAGATCTCATTATGGATGGTTGTGAGCCACCATGTGGTTGCTGGGATTTGAACTCAGGACCTTCGGAAGAGCAGTCAGTGCTCTTACCTGCTGAGCCATCTCTCCAGCCCCTAGGAGCAATTCTTGCTCTTGTAGAGTACCCAGCTTGGTTCCCAGAACTCACAAGGGTAGATTACAACTATCCGTAACTCCAGAAGAGGATTTGTCCTCTTCTGACCTTTGAAGGCACACACTTACCTGCAGAAGAAACATTCATACAAAATAAAAGTATAAAATTTAGCTTTAGGGTATAAAGACAGCCGCTATGCCCAGATTTCATCCTAAGAGGACACACCCGAGTGGTAATGACACGGCCTTACCCCCTGGATTCTCAGCTCTTCCTTCAGTGGAGCCAGACTGCATTTCTTTCCCAGCATACAGCTGTACCACCTTGAAAAGCATAGCAAGACAAATGTAGACTGGTTATAAGCAGTGTTCATGAGAACAGAGGCAAAGAATATTGAGTTAAGTTACAAATAACAAAAACTGCACAAATTAGACAAATATGGGCACGAGGGAGCACAAGGCCACCTTTGGGTTGGCTTAAAACTTATGTTGGCTGGCAAAATGGTCCCAAAAATAAAGGCTCACTGGATGCCATGGTACAGAGACACTGCTCTCTGACTTTCACACTCACATGGGACCACGTGTGCACAAATAAAAACATTTAATAAAAACAAACTAATTACAGGTGGGATATGATGGCACACATCATTTTTTTGTTTTCAGTTTGGTTTTAGAGACAAGGTTTGCCTTGTATAGCCCTGGCTGTCCTGGAACTCAAAATGTAGACCAGCCTAGCCAGTGCTGCACAGTAAAACCTAGTCATCAAAAATAAATAAATAAACAGCTCAGTTCTCCAGCGCTTACTATATCTGGGAAGAGAGTGAAGAGGACAAGTCCCATATCTCATACACACAATGAAGGCCATTTTGTCTTAGGGCAGTCATTAGTCAACAACAAAAAGGCAGGGCCAAGAGAGATGGTCTGAGCACTTGCTGCTCTTACAGAGGACCCAGGATCAGTATCCCAGCTCCCAAATAGTAGCTCAAAACCATCCATAACTCCCAATTCAAGGGATCTGACTCCCTCTTCTGGCACTGCACGCACGTGGTACACATACATACACACAGGCAAAAATTCAAAATAAAAATAAATAAATCTCTGAAAACTAACTACAAGGCATATAAATACCCTACGCACTATATTAAGAAAACACAGACTCCATCCAGAACTTGTATTCTGAACTGCTCTAACAGTAAACACAGATCCTGAAGGCATGTAGAGAACGATAGGTGAGTTAGCTGAAAGGTAAAGTGATGTAAGTCACTTCTTCCAGTTATTCTCAACAGCCTGGGAAATACAGAAAGGATGTAAGACTGCACTTCACCCAATGAAAGATCGGTTAGCATGGGAACTGCCTCTTTTGTGGAGAGTGATGAGACTCTGTGTACAAATGAAGGAAAGAAATTATAGACGGTAAGTCCCACAGCTGTCAGAGCTTACTGCTCCAAGCGTATTTCCAGCTGCAGAACAGGGAAGGGACACCCAAACATAGCCCAACGACTTTGCTGATTTGATAGGACAGAGATGAGAGTTGAGAAGATGAAACAGTCAAGATCCACAGAGCAAATTAAAAAATAAAAATCAAGAAAAGAAATAATTAAGATTAGATTAAAAAAAAAATCAATGAGAGCTGGAGAGATGACTCAGCAATTAAGAGCACTGACTGCTCTTCTAGAGGTTCTGAGTTCAAACCCCAGCAACCACAAGGTGGCTCACAACCATCTGTATCGAGATTTGATACCTTCTTCTGGTGTGTTTGAAGACAGCTACAGCATACGTATATAAATAAAATAAATAAATAATTCTTAAGAAAAAGAAAAGGAATCAGTAAAAAAGACAAATTATCGAGTTTGAAAGAGTTAAATCATCACCGACCTTATAGACAGGAAAGGGAGACACAGAAGGGGGGAACTAGGGGAGAAGAGAGGCTGAGACGCTCTAGTTCAGGCTATCCTCCAATTTTCTGTGTAGCCTAGGATGACTTTGAACTTAGGACCCTTCTGTCTCACGCCACCTCACCCCAGTGTTAGGGTTACAAGCATGTACCTCTATGCTAGGTGTGTTCAGTACTTGGGCTGGGGTTGGACCCGAGATTTATGCCAGGCAAGCACTCTACCAAGTTACTTACATCCCTAGCCTGAAGGAAAAATATTTATAAACTACTTTCACTATACAATCTCACAATTAGATGAAACAAATGTGTCTTCGAAAGACACAACTATCATACTTAAACTCTACAAGTAGATAACTCAAATGGTTCTTGTAGCAATTAAAGCCGAATTTAAATTAAATCTCTCTTCCTGGCCCAAGTACTCTAAGTATATTTAAAGAATATGTACAGGCTGGGTATGGTGCAAAGCTATAACCCCAGCACTCAGGAAGAGGAGCATTAGAATCAAGTCAGTCTCAAGCATAGTGGGACTATATGAGACTGTCTCACAAAAAGGGGGGATGGAGGGAGGTGCTTGCCTAGCACATACAAAGCCCTGCAAAAAATGGTGCATACCTTTGGGAGATAGAGGTAGGAGAATCAGAAGTTCAAAGTAATCATCCTTGAAATAATGAGGTGAAAAGCTGGCCTGATACATGAAAACTGTCTCAAAGAGGAATATACCCCACCCCCACACCCCCACCCCGTTTCTAGCTTCACATGTAACGTGCCTAACCACTAAATGCCGCTACAATCTCCAGAGATACCCTGGGACAACTCATCAAAATGCAAGTGGAACGAAAAGGAACAAAGGAAGCTCTGGTTCCCCAAGAGACTGTGAACCCATTACAGCTTTTAATCATGGAGTATGCTCTGCTCATTACAGCATTTCACAATTCCTCTGAGATGCCAAGTTTCAAGAAAAATTATTTTGAAATAATTTCTGGCCTGTTAGAGTTGCAAGATTAACTAACACAAATGACTCTCCTTCCCCCTTCGCCCAGGCTTGCCTATCCACAAGCTCCCCCTTTGCCCAGGCTTGCCTATCGACAAGTTCCCCCGTGTTTGTTCTGTGTCTTTTCTAAGCTATTTTGGAGGTAGCTACAAAACATTCCTGAACCCTAATATTTTGGCATGTACAGTTTACAAAAAAAGGACATTTCCTTGTGGTAACAACACTGAGCACTTATCAAAATTGGAGAAAATATAATGTCCCCTGGTACTATGACCTGGACTGGAATATAGTCCTTACTCACTTTCACAAGCATCCCAATCTTCCCTGTATACACACCCCAGTGTGTGCTTGTGAACTTTAGCTATCTCTTTAGTGGTCTCCGTAGTCTCTTCAAACTGGATTGTTCCTTGGTCACCCGTCACTCTATGTCAGGAAGTGAATTAGTTTCAGAGTACCCGGTTTTGTTGTGAAGGAGACATAGGTTCTCCTGTGTCCTTCTAGGACTGTCAGAACACAGTGGGGCACTCCTGCGGCTTCTCCACTTTAAATTTCCCACTCTTTCAAAGTCAGTACTCAATGGAGAGATACTCTGAAACTATGTAAATACCCTGTTCTTTGCAGTTTTTCAATGCTTGGGATCAAACCAGGGTACAAAAGATACTTCATACATGCTATCCCACTGTGCTCTAGCCCCAGACAATAATACCCAGTTCTTCAAGTTTCCCACTGTTGATTTTTCCCAGAGATCAATTATTACTATGACAACCACAAAATGATGACCTTTCTAGCTTCACTGTTTATGGACACAATCTGGGTTGAATGAGGTCTTATGTCCTTCTATTATATGTCATTTGGGGGCATTCGTTCTTACATTACAAGACATTATAGCCTTGGGTTTATTCTGACCCAGCTCTATAATCAATTATTTGAAAGAGTACTAATTTGCAAGTGTCATTATAGAGACCCATGGAAAAGCCAACAATAAGAAATTTGAGGAACTTTGTCTCATTTCAGTGAGGAAAGGTTAGTTAGAAATTTAAGCCAATTCTTAACAACTTAAGTTGTAATACAGAAAAGCAAGTTACAAGCAGAGGCTTGGGGTGAGAATGGCTATGAGTCCAACCCCTTAGTGCACAGAAGTAGACTGCTGGAGCAAAGGCATCCAGTCACCAGAGCAGCTGAAGGATCTGCCTTATCTCAAAATCCATCGTTTAAGCTGACATAAAATTCTAAATTGCTATGGCTAAAAATGAACTTTTACATTTTCCCCTGCAATCTCATGTAGCCTAGGATGGCTACACGCTGCAACTGTAGTCTATTTAGAAACGGAACTGCAGTACAGACCACTGAAATGAATCAGAAAATCTGCCTTATACATAAAACCAAGTTGTGTAAGTTCCTCTCAACTGCAGAACAAAATATGGTGCAATGAACTCAATTGTTACTGAGCATGACTTCAGCCTTCTGAATTTCTGTATGTCTTCAGAAATAAAAAGAAAAAATAACATTTAAATTTTTAAAAAGATTTATAAGTATGGGTGTTTTGCCTGAATATTATGTGCATCAGATACATGAAGTCAGAAAATTGTAGTTCTAGAAAGTTGTGAGCCACCAGGTGGGTGCTAGGAACAATCCTGAATCTCTAAAGGAGGAACAAGTGCTTTAAACATTAAGCCCAATCCAAGAAAAAACTTTAGATGCATACAGGGGAAGATACTTAGTGCACTGGCTCGTTTTGTGTGTCAACTTGACACAAGCTGGAGTTGTCACAGAGAAAGGAACTTCAGGTGAGGAAACGCTTCCATGAGATCCAGCTGTAAGGCATTTTCTAAATTAGTGATCAAGGGGGGAGGGCCCATAGTAGGTGGTGCCATTCCTGGGCTGGTAATCTTGGGTTCTATAAGAGAGCCAGCTGAGCAAGCCAGGGGACGCAAGCCAGTAAGAAACATCCCTCCGTGGTCTCTGCACCAGCTCCTGCTTCCTGACCTGCTTGAGTTCCAGTCCTGACCTCCTTTGGTGGTGAACAGCAATTTGGCAGTGTAAGCTGAATAAACCCTTTCCTCCCCAACTTGCATCTCGGTCATGATGTTTTGTGCGGTAATAGAAACCCTGACTAAGACAAATTGGTACCAGCATAGTGGGGTATTCCTGTGACAACCTGATCATGTTTTGGGGAGGACTGTGGAAGGACTTTGGAACTTTGAGCTAGAAGAGCCATTGGGATGTTAAGAGCTCTGTGGGGTGTTCTGTAAGAGCCTGGAAGATAATGTTGAGAACAGTGCAAACAATGAAGACCTGGCTTGTGAAATTTCAGAGGGAAGGTTAGGGCCATTGCTATTTTGATTGTGAAGATTCATTCTGTGGTTTTGGTTAGCTGGGGCTGAAGAATCAGCTGTGATTAACAAGATACCAGAACTACTAAATCGAAAACTTTGCATTACTGGGACTATTGATGCTGGTTAGCTGGAGCTAAGAAATTAGCGGTGATTAAGAAGAGACCAGCATCACTGAGGTGAATCTTCTGGGAAGTGTTTTCTGAGAGCACAAAGAGGCTGTGTTCCAGAGATAGCCAAGGTTGTACCTCGTGCTACAGCTGGACTCAGTAATATGTAAGAATCATCCAGGTGGTACTGGTTTTGAAGGCCTGAAGGGGTCATGAAAAGCAGCTGAGGTTCAGCACTGTGAGGCCATGGAAGGCTATTGGTGAAGGTGCAGCCTCAGTTGCACTTGATGGCCCAGGACTGAAGGGGTCAAGGCAAAAGAATTGAGGTTTAGCACCATGAAGTGAGACTATGGAGCCTATTGGTGAAGCCTAGTTGCAGCGGAAGACAGTGTTTTGGAGATGCCAGTACCACTAAGAACATCAACTGTGAGTGGTAACATTTCCTCAAACGGCCAGCTATCCAGAGGCACAATGGCTCTTCTCAGCCAATTTTACACCTCTTATTCAACTTTGGGACTGCAGTACAGCCAGATATAAACAGACCTAGAATTTACTAAATAGCTTTCTATTCCTTAAAAACTTGTTTTAAAACTCAAAGACAGTTTCATTGGTTTAAAAGAAACCCCTCAGGGTGGGCAGGCAGTAAATCTCAGCATAGCTCAGAGAAGGACGAATTCAGAAACACCAGACTTGTGAAGACGCATGCCTGTGGCCTGTAAGCCACTGCCTAAACCTTATTTATGTAGTTCAGATGAAAGTCTGTGGAGATAATGTATAATTTAAAGGTCTCCTAAAAAAGTAACAGTTCCCTCCCCATTAAATTGTAGCCTAAGAGAACCATCTACAGTTTCCCCCATTTTTCTGGCTGGCCCAATCTCCCAAAAGTCAACACATGGCCAGACATGGTGGTGCATGCCTCTACTCTCAACACTGATAAGGAAGAGGCAGTCAGATCTCTGTAAATTAGAGGCCAGCTTGGTCTAGACAGCAAATTCCAGGACAGCCAAAACTACATAATGGAGATCCAGAGAGAGGGGGAGGGGGGAACAAAAGCCAGCAGATGATGAAACGATGAAATGGTGACATGCCACAGCTAGACCACAATGCTCATATACCTATTTCTTCTTCAAATTTCAGTGCTCTATTGACTTTCTTTAAGTTTACTTTACTTCTTTAAGACTTTCCAAGGCTGTTTAGCCTAAGCCTAAGAGAAAGCTCTTTCAATATACTCTAATGTATCTTTAATGCAATCAATTGAAGCAAAACATTAAGACAAAGGGCTTCTGTGAGAGGCAGACCATTTCTTTTTAGACTGATTCATGCATGTATTTGTGCAAGCCTGGGGGTGGGTTCCTATGCACACATGAAGAAGCCTAAAGAGTGGATGTGAGCTGTGCCCTTTGTTATATTCCACCTATTCCTGAGACAGGCTCTCACCCTGAACTGGGCAGTTGGTGCTTACTTGCTAGGCTGTAAAGCAGCAAACACCAGTCAGAGATCTACATCAAGAGCTTGTCGAAAACAAACAAATACAGAACACAACAACGGAAATAACCAAAACACAAAACTATTTGCCCTTTGCCCTTTTTCAAAAGGAAGAGAACAGACATAACAAGATGGATGAAGCATGAAAACATGCTAAGTGAAAGAAGCCAATCAGAACAAGACAACTACTGCTTGACGTCAGATAGATGAGGTATCCAGAGCAGCCAAACTCAAGGACAGAAGATGGTGGCTGGGGCTGCAACAGGGATGTAACAGAGACTATTTAAGAGGTGCAGGTACAGCCTTGGAAAACCAAGACCTGCATAGGTCTGGACCTGCATAGTGGAGAACTAGGCTGATCCCAGCACTTGGGAGGTAGAACCAGGCACATCTTTATGAGTTTGATACCATTCTGGTCTACATAGTAAGTTCCAGGACAGTCAGGGCTATAAAGAGAGACTCTGACTCAAAACAGACAAAATGAAAACAAAAATACCGAGAGGTCTGGAGATGTGAACGTCCTTAACACTATTCAACTATAGGCTTTAAAATTTGCTTATCTGCCGGACAGTGTTGGCACACACTTTTAATCCCAGTGCTTGGGGGGCAGAGGCAGGTGGATTTCTGAGTTTGAGGCCAGCCTGGTCTACAGAGTGAGTTCCAGGACAGCCAGGGCTACACAGAGAAACCCTGTCTCGAAAAACCAAAAAAAAAAAAACAAAACAAAACTTGCTAATCTGATGGGACAGTGTTTGGGAGCACTGACTGCTCTTCCAGAGAACAAGGGTTCAATTCCCAGCAACTACATGAGTTCACAAGCATTTGTAACTCTACAGACATGTGCAGGCAAAATATAACTACATGTTGGGGGGGGTTAATATGAGGATGTGATGTAACTCAGTGTGGGCTGTGTGCCTGGCCACAGTGAGGCCTTGAACTCATTCTCCACAACATGCCCTCTTCCGACAAAACCTTCTAGAATTATTGGATAGTAAATTTTATTATGCTTTTATGACACACACACACAAAAAACCACTTTATTTCATAAAACTCAATCCTAGGGTTGAGCGCTCTTTATGTTTTGGTTACCACATTATCTATCATAGTAACATGTGACAGTGGAAAGTTACAAGAGACAAGCTGCCCTGTGTGAGGGTCTAACACTCTTTAATGACAGGTGTGGTGTCTAATATAATTAGCTTTTAAAACAGAACCATCTCCGAGATGGCTGGTAATCTGTTTCCCTTCATAAAGTTCTTGACAGTTCAATGTCCTCACGTCTGTCACTGTTCAGGAAATGGAGTCCAAGAACCACAACTGCTTCAAGTACTGGTCAGTAAATGGATTCTGGCTCACGGGACAGATTCAAATCCATCTGTTTTCTAATCAAAAGCCATATTTGAGTCGGTTTTGTTCCATCACAGGCCACACTAGTGGGAGCAATATGCTTATCTGGGATCTTTCTCCCTTTTATCTGTGCAGTCTTTTAGATGTTATCTACTTATTTTTCAGTACCAGTGATTCTTTTTCCTTAAAGTGATATTATTTCTTTAGGATCAAGTGAGACAACTTACCTTAATCTTTTTTTAAGTTGTAAACTGTCATGGATGATCCTCTTGACAAATTCTAGTTCACCTCCCTCTGCCATGATTTCTGTGATGCCTCCTGTATTTACAGAACTAGGTGGAGGTCTTCGAGAATTCCGAGAGTTTACACCCTGAACAACAACAAAAGCCACCATCTTTGAATGTAATCTACTTATTACTGTGCTACACTGAAGAATTAAAAGAGCACATAGCCAGTGGGGGCTGTAGTTTGGTGATAAAGCACTGGCCTAGCATGCGCAAGGCCCTGGAGATTAAATATAAAAACATTTACCTTTTATATAGCCCAATCTGTTGCTTTTCCTTTATGCTGTCTTGATACCATGGCCAGGAAATCTACCCAAAGATTAAATAAATATTTACTTATGTTTTCTTCTAATATTTTTATGGTTCTCTTTCTTATATTTAAGTATCTAATCCATCCTTACCTCACTTCATATGAAAAAAATTAACTCAAATGCATCAATGACCTAAATCTAAGAGCTTAATCTATAAAACTCCCAAGAAGAAAACATAAAAGTAAATTTTCATTAACTTGGATTAGCCCATGGTTTCTTTGATATAACACCAAAAAGCATAAGAATAACATAAAATAGATAAATTGTATTTCATCAAAACTAAAAACAATTTCACTATAAAGAATGCCATGGAAAACTGAAGACAAACCACAGGATAAGAAAATGTTTGCAAATCATTGTAATTAAAGGGATTCGGGTCTACGATATGAATATAGAGAATCCTTAAAACAGCCAGGCAATGGTGGTTCATGCCTTTAATCCCAGCACTTAAAGGAAAGAAGACCTCTGTGAGTTTGAGGCCAGCCTGGTCTACACAGAGTTCCAGGATAGCCAGGGATACAGAGAAACCATGTTGGGGATGGGGGTCCTTAAAACTTAATATAGGAAGAAAAGTAACCCAAATTTAAAAGTGGCAAAGTGGAGGGTGAGAGGCACAGGGCTTGCCCAGAATGTGCAAGGTCCCAGGGCTCAGTGTAGAACTGTAAGGGGCTGACTAGACCCTCACCCAGAAGGGGACAGGTGAGGCAAGGTAACTGAATGAAATCATTCCTTGGAAGATGGGCAAAGGGCCACTAAGCACAAGAAAAGACGCTCAGCACAGCCAGCCGTCTGAAACCCCACTCCACACTCACTGGGGTAGCATACCAAAGCTACAGATGCTAAGGAGTGCTGAGGAACCTCGCACTGTGGCTGGAGCATAAGCAGCAGTCAATGTAGAAAACTGTCTGGCATGCCAGACAAGCAACTTATTAACCCCCACCTCAAATTTAAAAAGACAGTAAAACAAGAAGGTATTCAGGGAGTTTGGAGAGCTGCTCAGCAGGTAACAGCACCTGCTGCTCTCAGTGCTGTGCCACCAAGTACTTTGGGAAGCCAAAGCCCTATCTCTATTTTTTGAATGTAGACAAACAACACTTTTAATAAATGTTACTGTAGAACATGATTACTTTTCCTGACTTTGTCAAAATAAATTTATTTTGAAGATTTATTTATTTTGGGCTGGGCATGATGGCATAATAGTACTTGAAAAGAAGTCTCTGAATTCCAGCAGCCTGAATTGTGATACTCTGCGTAAAAAATTAATAACTTTCTAAATAAAATGTTAAGTGTTCAGTGTTTGCACTCATATATGTGTACTGTGCCCAAGAGAACAGAAGAGGGGGTCAGATTCCTGGAACTGATGTGATAAATAGGTTGTGAGCTGCCATGTGGGTGCTGTGAACTGAACCCACATCCTCTGCAAGAGCAGTCAATGCCTTCACTGCTAAGCCATCGTTCTAGTTCCCACACTGAAGTTTTAAATATATTATGTTTTGGGTGTTACCGGAGTAAGGTTTGAAGCTAGGGCCTCTCATATACTAGGCAAACACTCTATCACTGAGATATATTCCTGGCCTTCTCTTTTAAATTTTGAGACAGGGTCTCACTAAGTTGTTTCAGACAGGTTTAAACTTACTAAATTCAAACTAGTCTAGGACTTGCAATCCTCTGCCTCAGCTCCCATGTATGGGATTACAGGTCTCCACACAGCAGTTTATCTTATCCAATAGATTCTGTTCAATATCTAAAGGCAAATATATTTTCAACATTAAGCCATTTATTTACCATCAAATGACAAAAAATAGTGATTTTTTTTGTTCCTAGACTAACAAGCTCAGTCCAATTTTAAAAGTTCAAACTTTAGGGACTGGAGAGATGCCTCAGTGGTTAAGAACACAGGCTGCCCTTCCAAAGGACCTGGGTTCCAGTCCCAGTGCCCACATGGTGGCTCACAACCATGAGATCCAAGGGCTAGTCCCTGAAGGTTCCTGGCATACATATGGTGAACAAACATTCATGCAGGCAAAACACTCATACATATAAATTTAAAGTTTAAAGAAAGTTTTAGCTGGGCAGTGGTAGCACAGGCCTTTGACCCCAGCACTCAGAAGGCAGAGGCAGGCAGATCTCTGAGTTCTAGGCCAGCCTGATCTACAGAGAGTTCCAGAACAACCAGGGCTACACAGAGAAACTCTGTCTCAAAACAAACAAACAAACAAACAAAAAAACCCCAACAAAACAAAACAACAACAAAAAAAGTTTTAAGCCTAAGAAGAGCCAGGCTAGAGTCAAGAGAAATTCAGAAACAAAAGCCTCAGCTTTTATGATAGTATGAATTCCTTGACCAAACTGCTCCTGAAGCCTTATTAACTGAACTTCTCAGCTACATAAATTAGCTGTTTAACTGGGGAGTCCATCTGTACTGGGCTCACAAATGCCTCAAACCAGCAGCATTTTAAATTATACAGACTCTAAAGAAAAACTGCCTTCTGCTCTTATCTCTGCAGTGAGGTAAAGCTAGTCAAGCATTTGGTAACTTTAAAGGTCCTTTACCTTGGCTTCCAATTGGTTGGCAAAAAAGGGAGGGTTGCACATACAGAAGTCATAGACTATCTCAGACTCTTCCTTAAGCGCATCCATCAGGAGTGTCTTCTGCGGCACCTTCACCACTAGGGAAGACGACGAGGACTGGCAGTTACTATTTATTTTGTAATGTCTTTAAAGTACACGCACAAAACAGTACACATCGGAGAAGGAAAATGAGGGCAAGCCTGCGTATAAAGTCCCCACTCTACTCCCAGTGAGAGGCAGGGCCGCAGCAGTGGAGGTGAAGCAGATGCATTAACCCTAGCAATGCTCCTCTTAACAACATGTGTCAGCACTGCTAAGGAAAGTGTTCAGTTCTTTTCTAAGGAGACATAGGGAAATCAGGTTAAGAAAACAAGAGGGGCCGGGCCGCGGGGGCACACGCCTTTAATCCCAGCGCTGAAGGGGGGGGGGCCCCAAGGCAGGCGGATTTCTGAGTTCGAGGCCAGCCTGGTCTACAGAGTGAGTTCCAGGACAGCCAGGGCTACACAGAGAAACCCTGTCTTGAAAACAAACAAACAAAAAAAAAGAAAACAAGAGGTTTCTCTCCTGGAATTCCTCCTACTCTTGAGAGTTCTAACTTTTCTGCAATAAATTTATGTACATTCTGCTAAAAAACTAAATTAATTATATTTTAAAAATCAATAACAAGGAACTGGGAAACAGAAGAGCACACGTTGCTCTCCCAGGACCCATGTTCAGTTCGCTGTACCTATGTGAAGGAGCTGGAGATAAGACTTATTGGTTAAGAGAATTAACTGCTGCCCCAGAGAACCTGGTTTCTATTCCAGTCACATGACAGCTAACAACCACCAATAACTTCAGTCCCAGGGGAACTGACTGACACCTTCTTTTGGTCTCTGCAGGCAATGCCTATACATGGGGGTGCAAAGAGACATACACTCACACATAAACTATTTTAAAAGAATAACGCAGAAAGTTATTGAAGAACACTCCGATGCAGACTTCTGGAAGCTTCCAAAGGCACGTGAACATGGGCACCCACTCACACACAAAAATGAATGGCACAAGCCTTTAATCAAGGCAGATCTCTATGAGTTTGAAACTAGCCTGGTCCACACAGAGATTTCCAGGCTAGCTCTGGCTACACAGTGAAACCCTGTCTCAAAAAAAGGGGGGGGAGGGTGGGAACCTAGAAAGATAGCTCAGTGGTTAAGAACACTGGCTGTTTTTCCAGAGGACTAGAGTTCAATTCCCAGCACCTACATGGCAGAGCACTACTGTCTGTAACCCCAGGGTTTTTTTTTGGTTTGTTTGTTTGTTTGTTTTTGGTTTTTCGAGACAGGGTTTCTTTGTGTAGCCTTGGCTCTCCTGGAACTCACTGTAGACCAGGCTGGCCTCCAACTCAGAAATCCACCTGCCTCTGCCTCTGCCTCCCAAGCGCTGGGATTAAAGGCGTGTGCCACCACTGTCAGGCCTGTAACCCCAGTTTTAAGAGATCTGACCCAGTCTTCTGGCCTCCTTGGACAGTAGGTACAGATGTGGCACAGACATACATACAGCTTAAATACCAATACATACACAATATTTTAATTAAAAATTCAAAAATATATACTGCTGATTCACTATAATTCATCTAAGTGAAACGTACTGTCTCTATTACGCATAGAAATACAAGACTCAGCACTGTTGGGTCATTTGAAGTAGCAAAGTCCCTAAGAAACAGCATAAAAATGCACTCAGTGAACTAGCACTAGAAAGAAAACACAAGAGCTGTTCAGAGCGCAAACACCATGAAGGCAGACTACAAGAGTGTCAACCTCAATTGGAAACACAGACCAGAGGACTAACCCATCCCTCTGGTGGAGAGAGGACAATTTCTATACGCAGTTCTTTAACCTCTATGAACACGCTGTTGTGGCTGTGTACTCAGCCTCCCTAGCACAAACAAACTGATGAAAGGAACTTTTAAAGAGAAAGAAAACCAAACCAAGACAAGACATAAAAACCACTTCTAAATTTTAGCTACTAACAAACCGGTTCTAAAGTTTAGATAGAGCTCTCGGCTGAATGAGACAGGAAAGGGAACTACCCTTCATTAGCATAACAGGAGGTGCTATATGCTGTTAAAGCATAGTTTAAAATTGTCATTGAAATTTCTCACTGCCTTTGTTTGTAGTACTTTGGACTGAACCTCACAAATACAAGGCAAGTGCTCTACCAAGGAACTAAATCCCCAGCCCTTTTAATTTTGAGGCAGGGTTTCACTAAGTGTAAAACTGATCTTGAACTCGATTCGTAGACCAGGTGAACTTTAAATTATAGATCATGATACCTCAGTCTTCTAAGTGGCCAAGATAACCTGTACCACTAGACCTGCTTTAAATTTATACAGAAAGTACTCCTTCTGATGTTCACTTTCCAGCAAAAACCAAAGAGGGTAGGAAATAAGATAACATAATTCAACTAACAGCTACTGGACTCTCCCTAGCTACCGTAAGGACTTAATCAGCACCAGCCATCCTGAACAGTGTCCCACAGATGCATTAAGAAAATTACAGGGCTGGAGAGATGGCTCAGTGGTTAAGAGCACTGACTGCTCTTCTGAAGGTCCTGAGTTCAAATCCCAGCAACCACATGGTGGCTCACAACCATCCATAATGAGATCTGATGCCCTCTTCTGAGGTGTCTGAAGACAGCTACAGTGTACTTACATATAATAAATAAATAAATCTTTAAAATAAAAAAAAATTAAAAAAAAAAAGAAAATTACAACTATTAGTAATTACCTCAGCTCTGCAGGCATAGCCATAGGCAGGGCTGTTTGAAACAGTTTATATCAGATGTAGGCTGTGTTATTACCCACCATCCTTGATGAAGTCTAGGCCAGAGCTTCTCAGAATTTTAGAGCTCATGACACCCTGTACCTGAGAAATTTTTATGTAACTCTGGGTCTACAGGTCTAAAAAACAGATTATGTAGGTGGGCATGACAGTCCATGTCTATAATGACCTGAAGTTCCAGGTCATCCTCAGCTACACAGTAGCCTGCCTGGAATACAAAGAGACTCTGTCTCAAAAGAAAAAAAATGTTTAAAGTGGTGATGGAAATCGTCTTAGTCAGGGTTTCTATTCCTGCACAAACATCATGACCAAGATGCAAGTTGGGGAGGAAAGGGTTTATTCAGCTTACATTTCCATGCTGCCGTTCATCACCAAAGGAAGTCAGGACTGGAACTCAAGCAGGTCAGGAAGCAGGAGCTGATGCAGAGGCCATGGAGGGATGTTTCTTACTGGCTTGCTTCCCCTGGCTTGCTCAGCCTGCTTTCTTACAGAACCCAAGACTACCAGCCCACAGATGGTACCACCCACAAGGGGCCCTCCCACCTTGATCACTAATTGAGAAAATGCCTTACAGCTGGATCTCATGGAGGCATTTTCTCAACTGAAACTCCTTTCTCTGTGATAACTTCAGCTTGTGTCAAGTTGACACACAAAACCAGCCAATACAGAAAAGGAGCTCAGTTTGTAGCGATTGCTTAGCATGCACAAGGAATAGGTAGTAACAGACATCTATAATCCCAGCTCTGGAAGGTGGAGGCAGATCAGCAAGTTCAAGGTCAAGGTCAGCTGCAGAGTGCAAAGGCAGCATGCATACTAGAGCCCCTGTGTAAAATAAACAACTCAGAGGTACACAAATCAAACATTTACTGGTAAGTCATAACGAAGCATAAAGCAACTATTTGGCATAAATATAATTTCCCATTCATTGATGATGAAAAGAAATTTGCAGTAGAAATGGATATGCTATGGTCATTTATCTTTACATAAAAATGAAATCTTGGCTGAATATGTGATACTGGGAGCCATAGAACATCTTCAATATTTTTCAGGTGATCAATATTTTAATCTTATAACCATCAATCTGAAAGCGTTGCTTTGCAAAAATATATAACATAAAATGGCAAAGCAACTCAGAAATTCTTCCAAATTTCATTCTTATCTCATACTAAAATTCATTTAAACAATTTTCTAAGGAATTTAAGTCAATAACTCAAACAGCATTTTCATTATTTTTTCATACTACTACTGCTATTACTATTACTACTATTAGAGACAAGGTCTCACTGTGTAGTTATGGCTGGCCTGGAACTCACTCTGTAAAACAGGCTGGCCTTGAACTCATAGAGATCTGCCTGCTTCTGCCTCTCAAGTGCTGGGATTAAAGGTGTATACCACCATACCTGGCTTTTGTTGTTGTTAGAGATATATTTTCTTATGTGTGTTTGTACATGAATGAGTTTATGTACACCCTGCCTGTGCAGGCGCCTGTAGAAACCAGAGGGCATCCAGTCATCTGGAACTGGAATTACATGCAGTTATGAATCACCTGAGTCAGTGCTGGGTACTGAACCAGGAGTTAAGTTCTCCCTACCTCTCTAGGCCACAAACACCAACTAAAAAATATAAGAGTGTGTGTGTGTGTGTGTGTGTGTGTATTTTTTTTTTTAAATTAAAATACACACACACGCTCAAAATGTGGAGGTCAGAAGAACACTTACTAGAGTCGGCGCTCTCCTACCACGTGGGCCTTGGGGACTGACCGGATCACCAGGCTTGGCAACAAATGCATTACCTGCCCACTGACCCGTCTTGTTGGCTTCCAAACAGCTTCAAATATCCTGATATAATAGGATTCTAAATTACATTAATTTGATAGTTACATTATAGAGAACAACAATAGAAAAACTAGTTTTTCTTTTCCATAGCTAAAGCATTGTTTCTTTAAGTGCCTCCCCCCAAAAAACCCAAAACTCCCTGCAATTCCTAAAAAAGGTGCTTTTGGTATCTGCACAGCACGGCACGACCACTTTCATGGTACAAAGTGCATGGTCTATGTTCAGAACAAAGGCTAAGGTAAAGTCTTATCGTGCAACATGGACAGGTGCGTCCAGAAACACCTCAGATTCATTTTTCACTTTACCCTGAATTAATCTTTGGTTACTGTATGTTCAGAAACCTTTTAAACAACTCCCCCACCCCCACCGCCCCACCCCTCCACAACCCCTCCCACATTCAATATATGCTACCCATGGGAGGTCACAACCTACAGTTCTGAAGCCTTGGTCTAGGCCACCTGGTGACCATTTCCAGAGGGGAAGCACTTCCTGCGATGGTGTGGCAGTGCTACCGAGGCATGGTCATGACTGGTCCTTTGCTAACTATACAAGAGGCTGCTCAGGCTCACTGGGTTGAGCCAGGTAGGAACACTCTCTCATGCTGCCCAGTATTTCAACATTAGAGTCAATAAAAGGCCAATAAAAAACCCTTCAAGTGGTCTTTTCTTGCCAACATTCAGTGGTGTGGCCTCAGCTGGTTAATAACATAAAGAAGGCAAAAGCAGAGACAGCAGAGCACAAAACAGCACCAGCTCTGAAAGCCACAAGGCAGCCAGCAGTCAAACAGCAAAAGGGACAGAAGCAGAAGTAGAGCAAACGAGGGCAGAGAGCAAAGACTGGAGAAGGGGAGAGGCTATAAGAAGTCAGCCACAGAAGAGCAAACGCAAGCCCTGCTCTGCAAGGTCTAGAGAGCTGTCAAGTCTTGTAAGGCTGTCAGACCACTAGGCTATGACTTGTCACAATGGCTGATGAGGATGGACTAAGGACTTCTAAGAGCCAGCTGAAGAACACAGGTGACATACAGCCTGCAGAGGGACATTAGAGGACATACCTCCTCCTGCTGCTGCTGCTGCTGCTGCTCCTACCAGCCTACTGCTCCCCCTCACTGTTGCCAAACTTGGGAGGGAAACAAAAGCTGCCCAACAGCAGTGTGAGTCTCCCTTGTCTACCAAAGACCTCTATCTAGATGGAACCGGTTGATTTATGTAGGAAGATCCCAAGTCTCCGCAACTTATACTTCATGGCATAGAGAGAAAAGCTGCATTGAAATGTCTGGGGCTGGGTGGTGGCACACGCCTTTAATCCCAGCACTTGGGAGGCAGAGGCAGGTGGATTTCTGAGTTCCAGGCCAGCCTGGTCTACAGCGTGAGTTCCAGGCCAGCAAAGGTTATATAGAGAAACCATATCTCAACAAAAAATTAAAACAAAAAAACCACAGACCCTCACCACCACCAACAACAACAAAAATGTTTAAAAAGCCTGGGGACAGAGCTCAGTGACAAAGTGCTTTCCTAGCATATATACAGCCCTGGACTCAATCCCCAGAATGTTCTTCTAATCCTCCTACACTAATTAACTCAAAATATGTCAGAGACCTATAAACAATAAAACTAGAAAATAATATAGGAAAACACAATCTTGGCCAGGTAGTGACTTTAATAGTTCATGAGGAAAGCAAGTGTAGGACTTCACACTTTACTCTAGAAAACAGAGAATGAAAAGTCAAAAAAAAAACCACTTCAAATAGAATATCTGGCTGTGTGTAGTGGCTCACGCCTTTGGTCCCAGGGCTCCTAAGGGCAGGGGATGTACATTCAATCTTGCTGTGAACAGCTGTATAAAATAAAGTATATTAAATTATTACCAAAACCACTTAAGAATATATAGCAAAATAATGATGCTGATGATGATTTAATGATGGATATGGTAGTACATGTCTTAGTATTTGTTTTTAATTTTATGTGTAGGAGTGTGTTGTGTATACAGATGTGTATCATATGCATGCCTGCTGCCCTGAGAAGCCAGAGGTATCAGATTCCCAGGAATTAAGAGTTACAGACTGTCATGGACCACCATGTGAATGACTGAAATAGTGAGTACCCTCAACCCCTGAACCATCTCTCCAGTCTCAACATAGCAAATTTTTTAAAAATATCCACAGAAAAAAAATTATGTAACTAACTAAATTAAAAGGTGAGATATTTTGAATAAGAATGCCCCTCTCCCCTTGAAAGAATTAGGAGGTGTGGCCTTATTGGAGGACATAGGTTACTGGGGGCAGGCTTTGAGGTTTCAAAACAACCACTGTGGCTATTCTCTTAAAATTCTGCTCCAGCACCATGCCTGCCTGCCTGCCTGCCTGCCACCATGCTAGCCACCATGATGGTCATGAACTCCAACCTTTTGAAACTATATAGCCCAAATAAACTCTTTCTTCTATAAGTTGTCTTGGTCAGTGTCTTATCACAGCAAAAGAACAGTAACCAAGGCAAAAGGCAAATTTACAAACAAATAAATGATAGAGGAATAACAAGGATCAATTTTATTATATTCCTTCCTTTGATTCTGAAATCAAAATCAATTAATTACATTAAATTATTTAAAATTTGAAGTCTACACATTTAAGCAAAGAAAACAAGCCAGGCATGGTGGCATTCGTCTTTGATCCCAGCATTCAGGACCAGAGGCAGGTGGATCTCTGAGTTCATGGTCAGCCTGGCCTAGAAAGTGAGTTCGGGGGCAGCCAGAGCTGCATAGAGAGACTCTGTCTCAAACAAACAAAAAACCCACAGAAGATAATAATAATAATGCATGTTATATTAAAAAGGTTTTAACAAACGAAGCTTGAAGGGCTATTTATTTAGAGGAACCAACCTTTGATGAGATCAGAGAGGTTATTCTGCTCCACATTTTTCTTGGCATAATTGAAGCACATATCATCCACTTCTGTTGCCAGAAAATACCAGCCATTTAAGGTTGCTCCAAGTAAGGGATAGATGCAGGATGCCCCAGTACCTAGAAAATAAAAATCCAGAGCACATCCCACAAAGAGGGGAAGGTGAAAAAAATAAAAAAAAAACCTTTCTTCCTAAGAATTCTTTCAGGTCTCCACAGCTTAACTCACAATCGGCTACTGGGCTCACTCCTCTTTTTACACACACCTCAGAGCACAGCCTTCCTAGAGGAGAGACCTTCACACCCTGCTCTTGTATGCTGTGTGTAAAATGAAGTGTGAATAACTGAAGGCCCAGGAGAACATGGCTTATTAACCCAAAGTGGTCAAAACACTTTATTTTGTAAAATTCAATTTGCTCATAAAAGTCTTTACGTCCCATACAAGACTTAATTTCCTCAATACAATTCGACTTGTTAAAACACCACAGTGTCACAGAACATCAATGTACTGGCACACACCCGTAATTCTAACACTTGGGAAGCAGAGGCAGGAAGACTGTGAGTTTGAAACCCTGTCTCAAAGGGGGAAAACAAACAAAACAAAACATGCAGACAAACACATAGTTCATTTTCAAAAAGCAAAAACTGGTGTGTGTGTGTGGTGTGTGTGTGTGTGTGTGTGTGTGTGTGTGTGTGTGTGTGTGTGTGTGTGTGTGTGTGTGTGTGTGTATGTGTGTGTAGAATGTCAGTCATGGCAGGCACTAACCAGCCCTAGTACAGGTACAACAGAAGCCAATGCTTCGTGCAAAAAAAAAAAAAACCAAAAAAAACCCAAAAAATCAGCTTCAACAGCTAGTATTTGTTCCTAAAATTTGCATGTAGGGCCCCTAACCACGGACTGGTCTACTTGCCCCCTCCCCCCCAGATGCTGCTTTTATAATCACTAACAAATCTTGACCAATTACATCCCAGTGAGTATACCCAAGAGAAGGAAAGCTAGGGTTTCTCCTGATAGCTACAACCTAGACCCACCACTCCAAAGCTGCTTCTCCTGGTTCCACTGTAGCTCTGCAGGATCTGGAGGTGCTTCCTGAAGTCCTTGTGCCCCATCACTTCCTCATGACCTACTTACTCTCAACAGGCTAGAAAACAGACCAAAGCAAGCACTGCACTACTTAACCTCTTTGCCAGCCATGGCATTGTCTCCTGGCCATGATGCTGTCAGGCAAACACTTCTTGGGGATTTGGGAGGTGCAAGGAAGGAAGAGGATACCCAGCTCCTCAAGAGTCACAACTGTTTAGGCCTGGGCATTCCAGAAAACTGGAGTCATTTAGAATGTTTTCACCTCTGAAGGGGAAAAGTAAAAAAAAGAAAGAAAAGGACCTTCCTCATCTCAAAGGGAAAATATCCAGGGAAAAGACCCATCTCCTTCCCTTCTAAAACTATCCCTCCATCCGAAAGGCCAAGAAACTTGAATTCTGAAATTCTGATATCCTCAGAAAGTCAAATGACATTGTAAGTGGGTAATAATACTTATAATGATAAATAAAAATGGAAAGCATAGTCATAGAATTAGAGCAACCTGGTGGGAGTCTGGGGGAAGAATTTATATAGAACCCTAATTAGAAAGAATATGATTTCAGCAAGCATTGCCCCTTGTGAAGAGCTAAAATTCATTAACCTCATGTATCCCCAAGTGCTACTTTAGCGGGTTTGGGGCATAATTAAAATGCAATTAGCACCTAATAGGCTAGAGTCCCTTTCCCCCACCTCCTTCCCAATTCTGGTCTCACTACATAGCCCAGGCCACCACTGGCCTGGAGCCTGCTAGCCTCCCACTGCCATAACCAAGTGCTGGGATCACAAGCACCTGCCACCACACTGTTCAAGTCAAGCATTTGGCTTCCTATGACACATCAGCCATCTTGTACCATGAACATAAAGGTAAGAGCTTTACATGAACTCCACCAGTCTCCAGAGCTTAGTGCACATGAAGCAGTTAGAATGTAAATGTTAGAAGAATAATGGCCTTGAGGCTGGACAGATGGCTCAGTGGTTAAGAGCACTGGCTGCTCTTCCAGAGGTGCTAGTTCAATTCCCAGCAACCACATGGTGGCTCACAACCATCTGTAATGGGATCTGATGTCCTCTCCTGGTGTGTCTGAAGACAGCTACAGAGAGAGAGAGAGAGAGAGAGAGAGAGAGAGTGTGTGTGTGTGTGTGTGTGTGTGTGTGTGTGTGTGTGTGTACGTACATATACATATACATATACATATATATATATATATATATATAATTCTTTTAAAAAAAGAAAGAAAAGGGGAAAAATGCCTTTATCCAACAACTTTGCTAGGCCGGGAGAGATAATTATAATTACAGTTCATAGTCTAGTGGCAAATTAAAAAAATATTAACCATGTATTATAACCAAGAAAATAACCTTTTTTAGGTTTTAGGTCAGAGAAAGCTTTTATGGAGAAAGCAGACTTGTGATAACACGTGTAGTATTAATGAGATCAAATAAGAGATCATGATGAGAGAAGTTTGAGGCAAGGGAAATAATATACAAAAAGGCCTGGTGGTCTACAAGTATGGAAAACAAAAGAAACATCACATAAGTGGGGCTTAGAGAACAGGGTAAAGAGCAGGCAATGGAAGCTCTGACAGGCCAAGCCAAGGCTTTAAGAATTTGTGACAAAGCAAGGTGGCATGAGCCTTTAATCCCAGCATTTGGGAGCAGAGGCAGAGCCATGTTCTACTCTACATAGCTAGTTCCAGGACAGTCAGGATGTCTCAAAAAACAAAACAGAAAAGGGTGGCGCGGGGGGGGGGGTGCACTTGAGAACTGGGCACGTGCCTTTACTCCTATAATCCTAGCACTCAGTAGGCAGAGAGGCAAGATCTCTGTGTGTTTAAAGCCAGCCTGATCTACAGAGCTAGTTGTAGGACACCAGGGCTACACAGTCTCAAAACACGATGATGATGATGATGATGATGATGATGATGATGATGATAGCTTAATTAAAAAATGTTTAATAACAGAGTAGACAATGCCCAACAAACACAAAAGCTAAGGTAAAAGCTGAGTGAACAAGGACTTCTTTCCTCCCACACGTCCAACCCTCCTGTTCTCTAACTTACCAGACATCCCCTCTCAAGAGAAACCAATGACAGAAATCTCCATGTGCACCAAATAAAAGCTTCTTTCACAGCGGGGCAGTGGTGGCGCATGCCTTTAATCCCAGCACTTGGGAGGCAGAGGCAGGTGGATTTCTGAGTTCGAGGCCAGCCTGGTCTACAGAGTGAGTTCCAGGACAGCCAAGGCTACACAGAGAAACCGTGTCTCGAAAAAAAAAAAAAAGCTTCTTTCACAGTTAATACTAGAAGAGCTTAGAAAGAGTCTGACAATGCAAAACCTATGGAAATAAGAACCACCTACCTATGTCAATTCCTCTTCGGAGAGTGGTTTTGTCAGAATCCTGGTGACCAATCAGATCTTCTACCCAGTGAATATAGTTAAGTCTCAAGGGGACTGTAGGAATTAGTCTCTCCAAAGGAATATCAATAGAAAGTCCAAAGTCCTCTCTCAGGAGAGTACAAGTCAGAGCTCTGACTGCTTCAGGGTCTTTGAAATTAAGACTGGGGAGTAGAGAAAAAGAACACAAGCTGGTTAATATGTACCACCAAGTGCACTAGCACCTTTGCCATATCAAGCAGCTACACCAGGGCCCCAATGCCCATTTCCTAAAGAAATCACACGTGAAAAATTCCATTCACTATTCAGCACAACAGCAGACACAAGGGGTACTTGAGACCTCAACAGCCTATGAGAAGCAGTATAGTTATCCCCCAGAAAGACTGCGTCCATACATGCAGCCCAAGGATTAAGACTACCTCTGTTCCAGTTCCTGTCTGATATCTGTCTTAGCTAAGACTCTGGACAGGCCATGCGCCTGGCTGGTAGGGGCTCCAGTATCAGTGCCATGTAACACTGAAAAGAGTACAGCTCCTCATACCTAGTAAATGTTTTACAAATGCTGGGCACGTTTTTTAGCTATCAGCAATGTCACTGACACTAACATATTCTTAAAAACACTCAAAAATGGTGAAAAAAATAGCCAGGTCATTTTGGGGCACACCTTTGATCCCAGCACTTGGGAGGCAGAAGCAGGTGGATCTCTGAGTTCGAGGCCAGCCTGGTTCAGAGTGAGTTCCAGGACGGCCAGGTACATAGGGAAACTCTGCCTCCAAATAAATAAGTAAAAACAAAAACAAACAAGCAAACCAAAAGAACAAAACCAGCATAAGAATGTTCAGTAACAGCCAAAAGTGGTGGCATACACCTTCACTCTCCCTACTTAGGAGGCAGAAGCAGGCCTGTTAGGTTTGAGGCCAGCCTGGTCTACATACTGAGTTCCAGAGCCCAGCCATAGTACATAAAAGAGATCCTATCTCCAAAACAAAAACAAAAACAAAAAAAAAAAAAAACAAAACCTTAACAAAATATTCTATTTTACTCTGTGAAACCAATCAAGTTTATTGAAAGGGTAGGCTAATGCCATCTACTTCAATGACAGAAATAAAATTCAATCCTACATACTGAAGAAATCTATATTTAAGTAAAATACCAAACATAGTCACATTCTATTCCAATACACTTGCTAATCTAATATCCCATCACACTATGTGTAAAGTTTTAAATTCTCAAATGTAAAACTTTAGAAATTAAAGGAACCTAATAACCTAGAAGCTCCTTCCAAAACCAAGTTTGAAAGCATTTTCTCAAGAGCATAAACGGTCACTTAATTACTGCCTTACAACTTCTCAGTGTTACTCTGCAGCCTGGCTGTGAAAATCCAGGGTTACAAATCTAGGGAATTTACCAGGAAGAGCTTTCAAAACAACAATTCAGGGAAAGAAACATTAACTAATCAAATGACACGAGGTCTTTATACCTGTGGACAGAAACAAATTGTTAGTTCATGGCTGAACAGCCAGTAAGGGATCATATTCTAATACAGCACCCTGCCAGATGGCTACCACTCTTCCAGGTTGGCCCTAAACCCAGGAATCCTCTCTGCCTCTCAAACACCAGGATTATAGGAATACACCAGTGCGCCAGGCACTTGCAATGGTACTAGGGGAAGACACTAAGGTCATCATGTTTGTGTAGCAAGCACTTTACTGACTGACTGACCGGTCTTCTCAATCCCAACTTTTTTCTTTCACATATGCCATATGACCATTATATTATCTAGGACTGATGACTTTCTGTCATTTTCCCCATTAAGTAGTCTAAAAGATATATTTAAAAATTTTCCATTTTCTAACAGACTCAGCGGTGCACATCTTTAATCCCAGCAACTGGGGAGGCAGAGGTGGGCATATCTCTTGAGTTTGACGCCAGCCTGATCCATAGTGAGGTAGAGGCCAGACAAAGTTACATAGTAAGACCCTGCCTGTTCAAAGAAAAAAAAAATAGACGTAAGAATATATGCACAAAGCCCTGGGTTAGACTCCCAGGACTACATTAAACTGGGCATGGTGGTGAACCACCGTAATCTCAGCACTTGGGAGGGGGAGGCAGGAGGATCAGAAGTCCATGAGATCCTGTTTCAAAAATACCACACACACCACCACCACCACCCACTATTACAGAGAAAGAAGCCATGAAGTGGAGAAAGAACAAGAGGTGCATGGGAAAGGAAAGAGGAGTAGGAAAGGGGGGAAATGATGCAATTATATGTAATTTCAAAAAACTTAAATTATTAAAAAGTACCCCGTTTCTGTGGCCTCCCCTTACCAGTATGAATATGCAGTTACACGTGTCTAGCTCAGTGGTACAGTGTTCACGTAGTGTGCACAGAACACTGGGTTTGACCCTCAGTTGCACAAAATCTACTGTCAGGCATGGAAGCATATACCTGCATTCTCAACAATTATGAGGCAGAGGCAGAAAGATCTTTGCAAGTTCAAGGCTATCCAGGACATCACGGTGAACATGAAGCAGCCTGAGACACAGAGCAAGACTTCCCCTAACAGCAATCCTGCTCATACACACACTTTCTTTCTCATTCTAAGAAACAATAGCACATGAACCTATCACCAAAATCATCATATAGGAAGCAGAGAGAAGACTAGTGAAGGGAATAAATACAAGCTATGAAAGCTGATTCTAAGACTCTATTAACAAAACCGAGTGTTCCTTTTTTAGTTCTAAGAAAAAGCAGACAATAGTCCAAGTGTTGGAAATCTTTTGTAGGGCAAAGTCTAGTCACACAACTTCGCTGCTTAAGTATCTAGGTCACATTAGCACCCTGGGACACTGCAAATCCTGAGCACAGGCAAGATCTTTTTTATTCTTATTTCCAAGATCACAGGGAGGCCTAGGAACTAAAATTAGATCTCACGTGAAAATTAGCATTTATTCATTCCACCAGTTTTTCTTGTTTTTCTAACACATGCAGCTTTACAAAACAGCCTATTGTCAACAGACTTCTGATTTCCCCAGAACGGTTACCACTCAGCTACAAATGAGTACTTGTTATCATCTCTAGAGATGAGTTTTAGAATATGTATTTCCACTATGCAAGGAGGAGCTAACAATAACTCTAATGCTGCAGAAGCTGAGCCTCACATGTGTCAATCAGCAGCAAAGCCTGTCGGCGGTGTTGCTCCCTATCGCTGATCACCAGTGGGAGGCTGGAAACACCAGTCGCCAATTACACCTACCTTCAGGGTCCGTTTTTGGTTTACAAACAAAAATTTGTTTTTAATCTCACACTATGTTCAAGATCAACTAACAGAGCTCACACAAACAGCAGGCTGTTGCTATGGAGTTGGGTACTATGAAAAACAAAACCAAAAATTAAATTGCAGCAGTCTGATATAATTAGAACAAAGCAGTGAGGGGTATTGGAAAGAACAGAGATAGTCATCACATTGTCAATATGGGGCATCTCAGCCCTACACACACACACACATACATATATATATATATATATATATATATATATATATATATATATATATATAGAGAGAGAGAGAGAGAGAGAGAGAGAGAGAGAGAGAGAGAGAAAGAGAGCAGATCCCTTCTACATATGCCATACTATAGTCTGACAGTCCTATGCATGAAGCATGTAATAAATTTTGTGTTTTTTCCTGTGAAAAATGGTCCAGCAAGAGAGCTCAGCAGGTAAAGCATTTGTCACACAGCCTGATGACCTAGTTCAATCTCCCACAACCAGTGATGGGGAAAGGACTGACTCATCTGCTGTCCTCTGGGAGGCTAGAGATGGCTCAGTAGTTAAGAGCACTGGCTGCTCTTCCAAGCACCTGGGTTTGATTCCCAGTACCCACATGGCAGTTCACAACTATCTGTAACTCCAGTTCCAGGAGATCTGAGCCCTCTTCTGGCCTTCAGTGGCACCAGGACACATGTGGTACAGAGACATACATGCAGGTATATACACAAAATAAAATAAAACAAAAATTTGCGAAGTTAGTAGACATTTAAAAAACAAGGCTATTACCTGGCTACTCTGTTTGCAGTGTATATGTCCATCCCCCTCCTTTAAAAAGTCTGTCCGTGCCGCAGCAGTCCCTGCAAACATTCACACACCATACACATACACACACTCATACAATAAGTAAATATATCAGATAACCAAAAGCAAATACGCTCATTTTTAGAAAGCTGTCTCCCTGACTGCCCTAGTCTCAACTCCCCTACACCCAAGATAGGGTAAAAGCACTGGCCACACAAGCCTGACGCCGTGAATCCAATCCCTGGATCCCATAGTGAGAGGACCAGCTCCTCAAAGTTCTTCTCTGACCTACACATATGCACCATGATACACAAACATACACACTCATAAACAACAATGAATAAACTTAAGAAAAATGTTAACAACAGCCATGTCTTCTTTTTACAGGCATATCTGTTTTCCTCTGAAAGTTTTTAAAAAATTTTTAATGTGCCCTAGGCATGAAACAGCTTTGGCCACCAAGCCAGGCATCAGGCTAGGATGGACAGGGGCTGCCATCGGCTGTGCCCCTGACTGATAGAAGAGCACCACCACCACCAAGGTGTCTCTTTGCCCAATGCTTTGAAGGGCTGGCAAGATGGCTCAGTGCATAAAGTCAGGTGCTGCCAAGCCTAACAATTTGAGTTTGAACCCCAGAACTCACACACTAGAAAGAGCAAACAGACTCCCATTAGTTCCTGTCTCTACACATCCTGTGGCACATGACTGCACTCGTGCACAGGCACACACACAAGAGATAACTAAAGATAATAAAAACTCTTAATTAAAAAAAAAATTGTTTTTGTTTTGTGTGTATGGGTGTTTGCCTGCAGGCATGACTGCACCACAGGTATACAGTGCCCTCAGACACCAAAAGGAGGTATTAGATCATCTGAAATTAGAGTTATAGACCACCAAGTGTAGTAAGCCACCAAGTGGGTGCTGGGAACCAAATCCAAGTCCTCTGTAAGAACAGTAAAAGTGCTCTTAACCACTAAGTAATCTCTCCACTCCCATAAATAATTTTTTAAAATTAACTTTGAGCTGGGTGGTGGTGTTGCATGCCTTTAGTCCCAGCACTCAGGAGGCATAAGCAGGATCTCTGTAGACCTAGTTCAAGAACAACCACAGCTAGCCAGGCACTGGTGGCGCACACCTTTAATCCCAGCACTTGGGAGGCAGAAGCAGGTGGATTTCTGAGTTTGAGGCCAGCCTGGTCTACAAGAGTTGAGTTCCAGGATAGCCAGGGCCACACAGAGAAACCCTGTCTCGAAAAACCAAAAAAAAAAAAAAAAACAGCCACGGCTACACAGAGAAAATCATTCTCCAAAAAAAGAAGAAAAAAACAAAAAATAAACAATTTTACCAACGATAATCGTTGACACCTGTAATCTTGGTACTTGGGAGGTAGAGGACTATGTATAATATACTAATAAAAGTAATTTAAGGGCTGGAAAGATGGCTCAAAGGTTAAGAGCACCGACTGCTCTTCCAGAGGTCCTGAGTTCAATTTCCAGCAACCACATGGTGGCTCACAACCATTTGTAATGGGATCTAACACCCTCTACTGGTGTGTCTGAAGACAGCTACAGTGTACTCATATACATAAAAATTAAATAAATCTTTATTTTTTGTATTTATTTATTTATTTTTTTGGTTTCTCGAGACAGGGTTTCTCTGTGTAGCCCTGGCTGTCCTGGAACTCACTCTGTAGACCAGGCTGGCCTCCAACTCAGAAATCCGCCTGCCTCTGCCTCCCAAGTGCTGGGATTAAAGGCGTGCGCCACCACTGCCCGGCTAAATAAATCTTTAAAAAGATAATTTAAAAGTCCAATTCAAAGTGTAATATAAACGTACATAATTCCACGTGAGAATATAAAACACCCATTGTCAGTACCCCACACTGCATGACTTTTAGGGAGCAGCAGCCTGGGACAGTGACTCACACCTGAAATTCTATCTTGAAAAAACAGAAAAATAAATCTCTCTCTCTCTCTCTCTCTCTCTCTCTCTCTCTCTCTCACACACACACACACACACACACACACACACACACACACACAAACACACACAGGTATGTTACCCAGGATTGGGAAATAGCTCAATGGCAGAATATTTGCCTCACAAGCATGAAACTCTTTATTTAAGCCTTACATCATAAATTAAGCAACTGTTTTCAGGCTCCTCAATATGAAGAATTATATCTATAAATAATTAAAATGCTACATAATGCTCTTAAATAATTATTGTGTGCAAGTGCCACAGTGTTGGTGTGAGGTCAAAGGACAATGTGTGGGGGCTTAGGAGCTCACCCTCTCCTTCCACCATGTGGAAGCCTGGGAGTCACACTCAGGTCTTCAGGCTGGTGTCAGGTCCCTTTATCCACCAGCCAACTCTGCGGCCCCTCAGTGTCCTTGGCTACCTTTCCTTTCTTCCCATCTGTTACTTCATGACTACTCTCAAGTATCTCCACATCTGCATACCATTCTCCAGCCCGACCACATCCATTCCCTACCCGCTGAATTCTTGCTTCACTCTCTTCTGCTCCAACAACCATCCCACAACCACTGTGCCCCCTTCTTTGAACTCATTGTCCATTGCCTATTAAATATTCCACTCAGGTATTCCAAGGTCCTCAGATCCAATATGGTCAACTGAAAATATCTTCCTAAAATCACCTTATCCACTACTCTATACTTGTTAATGGCACTACCACCTTCCCTCAAGCTCCATACTTGGCTCTTCTTTTCCTAACTTCTGCTGCATATTGCTAGTTGTACCTGGGAATTTCTGTGAGTTTCATTTATTGCCTTCACCTAGATAGGCCACGAATATACTTAATCTGGGACACTAAAATCAGTTCCTAGTTACCTTAATTCTCTCTGCAATCCACTCTCTACAATGTTCTTAGAATGTATCTGTTTATGAGCTAGAGAGATAGCTCAGCAGTTAAGAGCACTAGCTGTCCTTGCAGAGGACCCAGGTTCAATTCCATGCTGGTGGTTCACAATCATCTATAACTTACTCCAATACCAAGAGATCCAATGGCCGGGCAGTGGTGGCGCACGCCTTTAATCCCAGCACTTGGGAGGCAGAGGCAGGTGGATTTCTGAGTTCGAGGCCAGCCTGGTCTACAGAGTGAGTTCCAGGACAGCCAGGGCTACACAGAGAGACCCTGTCTTGAAACCCCCCCCCCCCCAAAAAAAAAAAAAAAAGAGATCCAATGCCCTATTCTGACCTTTGGAGGCTCCTGCACACACACAGTGCACACACGTACACTAAGGTCAGGCATGCACACATACACATAAAACAAATGAAATCTATCTCTTTAAATTCAATTCTGACCATATGATTTGCTCATTAAGTACAGAGGGTAAGCTGGGCACGATGGCACATACTTTAATCCCACCACTAAGGAGGCAACAGCAGAGGCAGGCAGGCCTCTCTGAATCTGAAAACAGCCAAGGCTAAAATTAGTAAGTGAATGAATGACTGAGTGAATAAATGACTAAGAACAGAGGCGAGACACAGACACATGTGTAATTTTAGGGTTCAGGACACTGGGGCAGAATAATAGCTGGTTCAATACTAGCCTGGGCTACACAGCAAGTCCAAATCCCTTATCCTCTTCCCCCATACAGAATGAAAAAGAGTAAAGAAAACTTAAACAAAAAGCAGAGAGATCTCACACACACATACACACACACGCACACACACACACACACACACACACACACACACACACACACACACGCACACGCACGCAAGCACACACGCACACCACTACTGAGGCAAACAGTAAGGCACTCTGCTTAATTTGGAGGGGATCTGTATAAATTTACAGACTATTATCTGAAAAGGCATTATATGCCAAAACATGGTGCTAAATTCAGTGCAAGTTAAAGGACTATGCGGTCAGGGCAGAATTTGAAGAAATGAAAAAAGTATTCTCTTCAACCCAGATTCAATTGTAAAAACTAGTTATGTGGGAGCATATTTAAGGCAAAAGTAAAAAAATAAAAAAATAAAAAAATAAAAAAAATAAATTAAAGCCATCTACTGAGTTTATTAAGCAATAAAAGGAGCCCATGATAGATACACTCACTATCCTGTAAAAAGGGAGGAGGGCCACCAGCCTTCCTTCCTTCCTTGTCTTTTGGTTTTTCAAGACAGTGTTTCTCTAGGTAGACCAGGCTGGTCTTGAACTCAGAGATTTGCCTGCCTCTGTCACTACCTAATGGAGGTAGGGAAGCTATTTCTAAAATCAGTTTTGGAGAACTGAAACTGGAAAATCCATAGGAAGAAATCTGGAAAGCAGGGCTACTAATTTTGAGTTTTAAATGCTGGCAGGGCCAACAGCACTGCTGTGACACGGTGGCCCAGCCACCGTCTGTCTGAGAGGTGCTGGGAGGAGGGCAGCCTCACCGAAGACCTGCTTCTTTAACACAGTAAGGGCGCGCTAACAGGCAGTGGCGGCATACCCCTTCAATCCCAGCACTCGGGAGGCGGAAGCAAGAAGATCTCTGAGTTGGAGGCCAGCCTGGTCTAAGGTAC
>CM052710.1:43684839-43713307 GCA_028551405.1 Uromys caudimaculatus
TCTTCACACATCATCTCTTCTAATACAGAAGCTTATAGGATACTCTAAATTTGGCTTTTATAATATCAAACTATGGACGCTATAAAAATAGATCAGCGGTTAAGAGCACCGGCTAGTCTTCCAAAACACCTAGGTTCGATTCCCAGCACCCATATGGCTTCTCATGACCATCTGTAACCCAGTCCCATGATATCATCCCTCTTCTGGCCTCCACCTGCACTGTGCACGTGGTGCACAGACATACATGCTGGCAAAACATCTCTACGTACAAAGTTTTGTTTTTGTTTTGTTTTGTTTTTTAAGTTTTTCAGAAGAACGGAAAACTCAACAGATGTCTCCCACCTCGACCCCAACACTTCCGTTTTTTCTTCACGCCCCCACCTCACAAATTTGACTTATCCTCCACCACTTCTCTGACGCATCCACGTCTTCATCCCGCCTCAGTTTCAGCGCTCTCTAAACATCAGGAGATGAGGAAATCTCTCCTTCAACTCCTCCCACCTACGGCCTGCGTTCGCGCACACACCCGTCCCGGGTCCCTGGCTTCTGATCCGTTAAGCCCCTGAGGATCCGAGAACCAGAGGATAAATGCAGATGATCCACTTCTTAGGCGATCCTTGTGCGCAACCGGATAAGAGATTTTGAACCACGCACCTCGTAGGCCAATGTAGTAGACGGACGCAGTGTGTAGCTGGGCCTGCAAAAGCCCAGCGTCCCAACCCACTCACACAGCCAAGCTCCTAAAAACGCAGATGCTACGCTCCAAGCGCGCCGCCATCTTGCGCAGCCACTCAGCACCGTGATTGGACCGTCTACTCTCGCGAGACCTTTGGCCTAACCTAAAGAAAGAAGGAGCTGTCGCGATACTTGAAGATGGAGGCGTGTCTTCACCAGGGGTGTGGTCGACCCGGTGTCTTTTTCGGTTAGCAGTTGGAGGGACGAGCTCACTAGTTCTCTGTCATGAAACTATGTAATGGGGTCTAGCCAGGGACTTGAAACCTCCCTCCTCCCCTGGCTTTCCTGGGTGCTGGTATTACAGGGGTGAGCTACTCCACCAAGCTTCAAACTTTTTTTCTTTTTATATGTAGCTTTCTTCAACTCTCCCCAGCCTTACTAAATCGTACTAAATCTAGTCTTGAGCAGGAAATAGGAAGGCTAGAAAAGGATACTCTTGTATTTGATGGTAATTAACACTTACTATACAGCAAGTCTATGTGACGACACAGTCAGTAGTTACAGATAAACCTGGGAGATGGGCAAATAAATAACTGGCACTTAGAAACTGCTTTGGGCGGGGTGGGGGACAGGGAAATGGCTCTGCAGTTAAGAGCACTGGCTACTCTAACATGACACAGGTTCGAGTCCCAGCCCCAATATGGTGACTCAAAACCAGTAACACTAGTCCCTAGTGCCCTCCCAAAGGCACACGTGCACGTGGTGCACAAATATGCAGGCAAACACCCATACACATAAATCCCTTTTTATTTTATTTTTTTCAAAAAGGAACTGATTTGGCTAAAAAGCCTTGAATCTGTTTGGATTCACGAGCAAAAGGATAAAATCCTGGCATTTTGTATCTATCACCTTTAGGCATTTTGTTGTCAATTTTTACAATGTTCTGTTTCTGTTGTCTCATAAGACGTCAGTCACCTTGAATTCCTGGAACAATAGGACTGATCAATAAATACTTTTATGAAGCAATGCTAGGTCTCAAAGGACTGCCTCCTCTACACACACTGAGGTATATATGAAGCTGTATGCTCCAGCAGAAATAATTGTCTTACAGGAGCCCAGTTGCTTCTCTCAAGCAATCAGGACTTTGAGCCACCTTGCAGAATCAAGCAGATCATCACCAAGACCACATTGACCTTGGCTACTTAATTAGCTATTAGCTATGCTTTAAAAAAAAACAAAAAACCAAACCCTCAATTGCCCTACCCACAATTTTTCCTTCATTTACCCCTGAGTATGGTGTTATAGGCCTGTAAATCCAGCATTTGGGATGTTGAAGCTGGAGTCTGAGTTCATCCTCTACTGGATATCAAGTTCAAGGACACCCTGGTCTACATGAGACCCTGCTCAAAAAGCCAAAGCCACAGTATACCACTAGATCAGCGGTAGAATGCAAAGGCCTGTGTGATGGATGGATGGATGGATGGATGGATGGATGGATGGATGGATGGATAGGTAGGCAGGTAGGTAGATTAGCATAACATAAAATGTGGGCTGTTGAGATACTTGATGGACAATCATGAAGACCAGAATTTGGACTCCAGTGTCCACATAACAAGCAAGGCATACCCGGGGATTACTGGTTAAAGAAAAGAAGAACCATAAGCCTCAAGTTTGAAGACAAACTTTGCCTCAAAGGAATAGGAAGACAAGGTAGAGGATATCCAGTGGCGGCTTCGGTTGCCCACAAATGTATATACACATGCCTCTGCCAGATACTCACACGAGTTAGTTTTTAAAGATTTCTGTTACTGAAGATTTGCAACAAAAAAAAAAATTGCTAGATTTGTGGATGTGGGTAGGTGGTTCACAATAGCTTATAACTCACACTCCAGGGCATCTGATACCCTCTGCTTGCCTCCTCAGACACTACACTCACATGCTTATACCAGAACACAGAAACACACCATTAAAAATAAAATAGATCTGTTAGAAAAATGGGGCTGCGGAGATGGCTCAGCAGTTAAGAACACTGTCCTCTCTTCCAAAGGACCCAGGCTCAATTTCCAGGACCCATAGGGCAGCTCAGAACTGTCTGCAACTCCAGCTGCAGAGGACGCAATGTCTCCAGCACCTCCACAGGCACGCAAGTGATGCACAGAAATACATGCAGCCAAAACACCTATACACATAAAATGAAAACGAGATAACTTTTTTAAAAATATTTTTGAGTACTTTATTATTTTTGCATATATGGGTGTTTTGCTTGCATTTGTCTGTGTGCCACATGCATGCAATGCCCATGAAGGCCAGAAGAGGGTGTGGGATCCCCCTTGGAACTGGCATTAGAGACAGTTGTGAACTGCAATTCAGGCGCTAAAAATTGAACCTAGGCTCTCTAGAAAAGCAACCAGCGCTCTTAACTGCTGAGCATCTCTTCAGCACATAAAATAAATTTAAAAAAAAAATTTTTAGATCTCTTTCTCTTGCCTGTCTCTTACTTCTCTTACCTCTCCCCATTCCCTTCCCCCCTCTCTCCACGTGGTCATGGCCAGCCTCCACTCCTCTACTTCTCTACTCTCTCCCTCTCTCTGCCTTTCTCTGCCTCTACTACCCTCTTAACTCCCCTCCCCATGCCCTAAATAAACTCTATTTCTATACTAAAAAAATAATAATAATATTTTTTTAAGAGAAATAAGCAGTGGTCGCACACACCTATAATACCAACACTTGGGAAGTGAAGGTAGGCGGATCTCTGTGAGTTCAAGGACAGCCTGGTTAACTGAGTAAGTTCCGGGACAACAACCAGGGCTGCACACACAGAGAAACCCTGTCTCAGAAAAAAAAAAATTCCATTGGAAAATTCTCCCACTCTGTTGCTGACCAGGCTTCTGTGGGCAGGCAGGTCTTTTCAGTTTCTCTGTGTCCTTATTGCCCAGTGAGACAGCAGTAGATGAAGGTTGTCTCATTCTTGGAAGAGCTGCAGGAGGGTAGCTGAAACTGCCTGGAGATGACCTTGACCTGGCTTCTGTTCTAGCAATCCCCAAAGCAGCAGCTCCCAAATGGGAAGGTGTGTGTCACCTGGGAACTCATTATGCAGAATGCTCCGGAGCAGCAGCCCTGAGAGTCCAAGTCAGTGTGAAAGGGTCTGAAGATGCACTTTGTTCCCAGCACCCTATCAGACTCTGACAGAGCTACATTCTCTGGTGCAACTGTTTCTGTCATGTAGACAACACTTCAAGAAACACAGAGAGTAGAGGCAACTGTGTTCACCTGAGAAGCAGGAAAGGCCATGGGGAGGGAGGGTGATGGGAAAAATTAATTAGGTATCTTCTGTCACCCTAGGAGACAAGCTTTGGGGTGCACTTTGGGGTGGAGCAGAAGTAACAAATCCATGGGGGGATCCTGTGGTTCTGATGGACACAAGAGAAGACCTCATGGCCAACGTTCCCTTACATCCCGGGTGCTCACAGTTGTTCCCTTAGGGATACAGGGGTACAGAAAAATCTCTACAGATTCGCTGGGGCATCTAGAGGGGCATGGCTCTGGTGAGAAAGATGAAAGTTGCCCCAGCAGAGACACCCAAAATTAGGGATGCTGCGGGAGCAGGGAGGAACACCAAGACTGCAGGAGTATATGTTGCCACAGGACCTGCTGGGGGCATCAATCAGCCCATCAGCTCTGAGAAGTAATTGGACCCCATAATTCCGTTCCAGGGCATATACACATATATACATATGCATACATATATGTACATATATACCAGAGAAACAATTCTGATCCATGGGCTCTGGAAAGTCTAAAGATCCAGGATGTTCTTAGCAGTACTGATCAAGCTAAAAAAACAAAACAAAACAAAACTATAAAGAATACTAATACCTTTGGACAGGTGGATAAATTGTGGCACAACAGAACAACAGAATGCTCAAATGGATGACCACATACTACATGGATGAGGATTAGAAACAAATTCTATAATCAATTCATTCGTGTTAGATTACAAATCGAGCAAAGTAGAAAAACTTACTGCTTGGTAATCTGTGTGTGTGTGAAAAATATAAAGAAAAGCAAAGATTATGGAACCAATTCAGAATGGCAGTTGCTCTAAGACAGGGAACAAGGGCCTAGAGCACTGGCTGTGTTCACGGTCTTCAGTGTTAGACTCACAGGCGCCTGTCAACCTACCTATGGTCTACGCATACAGACCATGTAACCTTTGGGTTACATATTTCAGTATTTTTGGTTTTTCGAGACAGGGTTTCTCTGTGTAGCCCTGGCTGTCCTGGAACTCACTCTGTAGACCAGGCTGGCCTCGAACTCAGAAATCCACCTGCCTCTGTCTCCCAAGTGCTGGGATTAAAGGTGTGCGCCACTACTGCCCCGCATATTTCAGTATTAAAAAAAAAAAGAAGAAAGAAAGAAAGAAAGAAGGCTGGAGAGATGGCTCAGCAGTTAAGAGCACTAACTGCTCTTCCAGAGGTCCTGAGTTCAATTCCCAGCAACCACATGGTGGCTCACAACGATCTGTAATGGGATCTGATGCCCTCTTCTGGTGTGTCTGAAGACAGCTACAGTGTACTCATATAAATAACATCAATAAATCTTTAAAAAAAAGAAGAAAGAAAGAAAGAAAGAAAGAAAGAAAGAAAGAAAGAAAGAAAGAAAGAAAGAAAGAAAGAAAGAAAGAAAGGCTACTTTGGTCTCGGGTACTTTTTCTGCACTCCCTCCCTCCCCCCACCCCCCAGAGTACTGAACTCTGCACTTCATCTGTTGTCTAATAGGCCATTGGAGACAAGGAAATAAAATATAGGACAACAGAAAATTTAAAAACTCATCTGGAGCAGGGTAGTGGTGGCACACACCTTTAATCCCAGCACAGTCAGAGCTCCACAGAGAAATCCTGTCTCAAAAAAAAAAAAAAAAATTAAAAAAATTAAAAACTTGTCACAGGAGCCCAGCAAGATGACTCAATGGGTTGAGGCAATCAAACCTGACGAATTTGAGTTCAATCCCCAGGCCTGACCTGGGGGAAAGAGAGAACAGACTCCTAGAAATTGCCTTCCGACCTTACACACATGTGCTGTAGCATGTTTTCTCTCCCCCCAAATAAGTACGTAAATGAATGTAATTAAAAAAACATCTTCAAGACAGATTCAATGGGGACTGGAGAGATGGTTCGGTGATTAAGAGCACTGGCTGCTCTTCTGAAGGTCATGAGTTCAATTCCTAGCAACCACACGGTGGCTCACAACCATCTGTAATTGGATCTGATGCCCTCTTCTGGTGTGTCTGAAGACAGTGACAGTGTAGTCACATACATAAATAAATCTTTTTTAAAAATCACGTAAAAAAAAAAAAAAAAGACAGACTCAATAGTTCATAACTGTAATCCCAGAATTCTAGAGGCAGAGGCAGGAAAATCTCAAATTCAAGGTCAGCCTGGGCTACATAGTGAATTCCTGACTCCTGAATTACAAAGAGCGTCTCATCTCCAAGGTGAGAGCTGTCTCATAAGGCAAAGATGGAGCATCCTCTACCCACAGTGTCCCAGCTTTTCCTGGAGCCTACACACAATGAAGGCACAGCCATCACTTGTTGCATACAAGGGACAGGGAGGACTGGACACTCAGGCGAGGGTCTCAGGATCCTTCCACATCCTTCCAGCAGGAGGTGTAAGGCCATCAGCAAGCCCAGCTGGGATAATCCTGCAGGGTCACAGATGAACTCCCAAAGATGGCGATTACTTAGAAGACTGCCAAGCACAGGTCGGTAAAAGCACTTGCTGTCTAAGTCCGACAGCCTGAGTTGGACCCCTGAAGCCCACGGAAGGGTGGAAGGAGACAAAAATGTCTGCACCAAGTTGTTCTCTGACCTTAATTACCTACCACTTACACATGCATGTGTGCTCATGAGTGCACACATAGACACCCATACACAAATAAGGTTGCAACCAAGAGAAACACATAATAAATTACACAAAAGAGTACAGTCATCAAATTTGAGCTGAACCCCTGTCAGGTTTGCTGGAGTGCAGTATCCGCCCTGTTCTCACAGATGCTGTTGCAGTAGCTCTGGGGCAGGAGCAAACAAGTCGAATTCCTTTTCTGTTTTTGTGTGGGAATGAGACATGTATTACTATGTAACTCTGGCTAGCCTGGAACTCACTATGTAGACCAGGCTGGCCTCGAACTCACTACTACCACCAGAGTGCTGGAATCAAAGCCACACCCAGCCAAACTGCATTCTTAGCAAGCAGTGGTGAGATTTGCTGATCCCAGAATCACACTTTGAGAACTGATGACTTATTCAGCTACAGAGCTTTCCTCTCTTCCCCATGAACAAAGCCTCACATTCATCAGGTCCACCATTACTTGGCTCATTATGTCCATGATGTCACCTATTGTTTACCTGCCAGGCAGGAAGAATGAGCTAACTGGTGACTAACTTAGAGCCTCCGAGACAGAGGTAAGTAGGGCCTGTACAATCCTGTGTACGTTCCCCTTTCTCTCCAGTCTCTTCAAGTCATGGGTCAAACCATGCTTAAAGTAATGCACATGTTTCTGGGGCTGGGGCTGCACCTCAGTTGGTAGAGTGTTTGCCTACTATGCACGAGAGAGACAGAGTTCCATCCTCAGCACCACATAAGCCAGGAGTGGTAGCACATGCCTGAAACCCCAGGACTTTGGAGGTGGAGACAGGAGGGTCAGATGTTCAAATTCATCTTGGAGTACATAGCTGTTTTCAAAGGAACAAAAGTCCTTTCTTTCTTTCTCTCTCTCTCTCTCTCTCTCTCTCTCTCTCTCTCTCTCTCTCTTTTTACTTGCATGAACTCAGAAGTAGTGGTTCTAGTTTTCTATAGCTGCATACATTTTCTTCCTTATACCCTAGGGTCTCTACAAGCAAAAATCACAGCTTTCAGGTAAACTCAGTCAAACCCAGACTCAGATTTTCCCCAGTCCTTTTCCTCTATGATGCTGAGAGAGTTCCGTAAAATCACCTCGGAGACGGGGCTGGAGAGATGGCTCAGCGGTTAAGAGTACTGACTGCTCTTCCAGAGGTCCTGAGTTCAATTCCCAGCAACCACATGGTGGCTCACAACCATCTGTAATGGGATCCGATGCCCTCTTCTGGTGTATCTGAGGACAGCTACAGTGTACTCATATACATAAAACAAATAAATCATTCTTTAAAAAAAAAAAAAAAAAATCACCTCAGAGTAAGGACTGAGGGGCCACCTGTACAGGACCATTGTTTACTAGTGCCCTCCTGCTGCAGGCTGGGGTGGAAGGGATTTGAAATGGGGCAGTGCCATGCATGACTGAGAGGCAGGAAGGGTCTCCTGCATGCCGACACCTTGCTCAGCCGTGAAATCCCTTCCTCTCCGCAAGGCTAGAGTGGAAAGGCTGAGAGAATCTGAGCTCAAGCCTTGACATGCCAAGCTGCCATGTCTGCCTGGAGCTCCCACATTGAGCTGATGAGAGCTTTGCCTGTGCAGTTTGCTGCCAGCCTGGCTGTTGCCTAGGAATCAAGTTCATGCCAATCTTCCACTAAAGAGGGGTTTACTAAGCCAGGTGGAGTTGTTAGCCCTTGTAATCCCAGGAGAAGCACAGAGGCACAAGAATCAGCCACAGGTTCCAGCCCAGCCTGGTCTATGTAGGGAGTCCTAGTCTGGACAGTGCTACACAACAGGACCCTGTCTCAAACACACAGGAGTATATACACAACCATACACAAAACCCCTCAAATTGTGTTGTATTTTAGAAAATATATGGTGGAAACTCCTGTAGTTGTGACATTTCGGAGATACAGGCATGTGGGACAGTGTACCATGCCAGGAAACCTAGTAAGGTTGAGTGGGTCCAAGACTCCGGCACCCAGACACCCACCTGAGACCGTAGCATCTCCCTACTCTGTATTAGATTCCTGACCCGGAACTTGTGACCACACTCCCCACATCGGTCCTGTAGCCCAGAACAGAATTTCTCCATGCTAATGAGGTATCTAGAGGCCCTGAGGGTTTACAATAAGCTTCCCTTCCCAGACATTCCTCCCTGCAAAAGGTATTTAACCTCTGGTCCAACCTGAGAAGGGAGTATGCACCCATTTTCCACGATGAACAATCAATAAACACTTTGGAACCAAGGACTGTCTCTTCCATCAAAACCGCCATAGGGAACATAGAGAAGGTCTTCGCCTACAAAGTTGCAGCCCAAGTCTCCCATAGAAGGCCCTTCTGCATTCCCTGACAGCCACTGCTAAGCTAAGGACTTTCACAGATGAACTAAGTGGAGTTCCCATGCCCCCCCACTTCCCCACCCCCGCCCAGCTGAGCCCTCAGCCCTCTGAGCCCCAACTTCGATCCCCACTCCTCTGTGCGGGTTTTCCAGTGGCGACTGGATGCCCAGGAGTCAGGGAACCCCAGCTTCGGCCTCCCACATCCTAGGCTGCGTTTTCCCACCCCCTGAGCAGTGTTTCTGTGTCTCTTAAGCCCAGCACTTGACAGCACAGTGGCAGTAGAGGGTAAACTCAGCCTTGCATCTGCCTGGCGGTGTTTCTCACACTCCAGCAGTGGGGCAGAGCACGAACCCACACAGGCAGAAGAAGCAGATTTACATCATTCTTGACTACAAAGAAAGTTTGACATCAGCCTGGAGTATGTTGTGGAGTATTCACCGGAGAAGACTCCTCGACATAGGTTTAAGCGAATAGGAATGTTTATTACCAGCCGGCCACTACACTGGGCGTTTGGGATCCCAGTGTAGCACTGAACCTTTCTCAGGGTGAGCTTTTAAGCACAAAAACCATATTATATGTTGACATTCTTCAGTTAACAAGAGTAGTTAGCCAGAATTGGATCTACAAAAGCTAACAAGCACCGGGCAATGGTGGCACTCGCCTTTAATCCTAGCACTCGGGAGGCAGAGGCAGGCGGATTTCTGAGTTCAAGGCCAGCCTGGTCTACAGAGTGAGTTCCAGGACAGCCAAGGCTACACAGAGAAACCCTGTCTCTAAAAAAAAAGAAAGAAAGAAAAGAAAAACAAAAGCAAAAACAAACAAACAAAAAACTAACAAGCAAACTTAGAACATTTTGAGACTTCCCCAGAACTGTATGGACTTTGATGGATTAGGCCTTTGTTTTAGTTTTGGCAGAGGTACTACATACTGAGTGTTACGGCCTGAATGGTACTTCCATCATGGAATCAGTTGTGCTAAAGTCTAGAGGTACACTAAAGTCTGGGGACCTGCTTCAGCATCTCCCTCCAAAAACAAAAAGCCAGCTGTGGTGGCACACATCTTTAATCCCTCTGGAGTCCAAGACCAGTCCAGTCTACACAGCAAGTCTCAGGAGACAGGACTACATCTCAAAAAACAACATCAAAAGTGTGTGTGTGTGTGTGTGTGTGTGTGTGTGTGTGTCTGTGTGTGTGTGTGTGTCTGTGTGTGTGTGTGTGTGTGTCTGTGTGTGTGTGTGTCTGTGTGAGTTCAAATGCACTGTATGCATGCAGGTGCTGATAGAGGCCAGGAGAGGGTGTCAGATGCCTTGGACCTAAAATTACAGTCATGAGCAGCCATGTGAATCTTGAAAGTGAACCTGGGTCCTCTACAAGAGCCACAAGCGCCCTTAGCCCCTGAGCCACTTCTCCAGCCCCAGTAAAGACCTTCTTAATGTATCGTCTCACATTGGACACAGAAGGACCAGACAGGGTGGCTATATTCATCCTTTTGTAATAAACTCAGTGCCAATGATAATGAACTCATTCCCACAGAGACATCACTAATCCCCTCGAGAGAGTAGAGTCCTCTCTCAGGCTAATCATCTCTCTTAAAGATCTCAGCTGTTAGCCAGGTGTGGTGGCTCATGTCTGTAATTCCAGAGCTCAGAAGGTAGAGGCAAGGGCCAGTCTGGGTTATATAATGAAACCCTGTCTCTAAAAGGGAGGAGAACCATACAATTACAATCCAGCCTGAGAAATGGAGGCCAAAAGATCAGGAGTTCAAGGTCACTGTCAGACCTAGCAGCCTGGGATCCTTGAAGCTTCGCCTCAAGTCCTTCTCCTGAAAGAATGGAGGGCTTGTGAGCAAGTGGAAACATCACTATCTCATTATCTCCCTGACTCTTTGTTACTTGGGCACTTATCACCACTGACCTTTGAAAGACAGGGCGGGGCAACCAGCTGTGCCTAAGCCAAGGTCTGCAGTTTCTGAGGAAGGTGAAGTGAGATTCTAAGCGCTGAGGGTAGAAAGTGCTACTAGCAAGTAGTCTTCAAAAGAGGAGACACTGCCGGGCAGTGGTGGCACACGCCTTTAGTCCCAGCACTCGGGAGGCAGAGGCAGGCGGATTTCTGAGTTCGAGGCCAGCCTGGTCCACAGAGTGAGTTCCAGGACAGCCAGGGCTATACAGAGAAGCCCTGTTTCGAAAACCCCCCCCAAAAAAAGAGGAGACACTGACAGTGTCTAAACAGCAGTGACATCGTCCAAGGGCTCTGAATTACCTTCTGTCTCTCCTCTCTTAGTATGTAAAGGTGGGGATGCTTCTGCCACAGTTCAAGGCGCCTTTGCCAAGGACATAGTAATGATTGCTCAAAACAGTAGGGCTTACTCAGACAACAACAACAACAAACATCTATTATATACCAGTCAGGCAGCATAAGCTGTGTGGAATTTGGATGTTTAAAAAATTCCTATGATTGGAACTGCTGAGGCAAAGGACAAAACACACATTTTTTTTTTTTTTTTTTTGAGAAGGGAGGGGGCAAGCAGCCCCTTTTATTTATTTATTTCATGTATATGAGTACACTGTAGCTGTCTTCAGACACACCAGAAGAGGGCATCAGATCTCATTACAGATGGCTGTGAGCCACCATGTGGTTGCTGGGATTTGAGCTCAGGACCTTTGGAAGAGTAATCAGTGCTCCATACTGCTGAGTCATCTCTCCAGCCCCAAAACACACATTTTCAATGATAAAACAGTTACAACCATGGTCTTCAATTTTTTTTCTTCTTAAATTATGTTTGTGGTATGCGTGTGCATCTGTCTTTCACACAAGTGCACCCAGACACACCACCAACTAAATCATCTCACCAGCTCCCCTCCTGTTTTCTTTTCCTTTTTTTTTTTTGGTTTTTCGAGACAGAAACCGGTTTCTCTGTGTAGCCCTGACTGTCCTGAACTCACTCTGTAGACCAGGCTGGCCTCGAACTCAGAAATCCGCCTGCCTTTGCCTCCCAAGTGCTGGGATTAAAGGCGTGCACCACCACTGCCCGGCCCTCCTGTTTTCTTAAATACAGCTATGATTCTTTATTAATTATATTTGTTTATTTTATGTGTATGGGTATTTTGCTTGCTTGTCTGTGCACCACCGGCATGCCTGGTGCCCGTGGAGATCAGAAGAAGGCATCAGATCCCTGGAACGAGCATTACAGATTGCTTTGAACTATTAAATGCTTGCTGTGAACCAAACCAGAGTCCTCTGCTAAGAGAGACGAATGTTCTTATCTGCAGAGCCATCTTTCCAGCCCTGAATCCATGATCTTAATATGAGAAAACAAAAACAAAAACAACTCCAAAACTGTTAATAAAGTTCACCAAGATCAGACATTGCTGTTTGAAATAAACTAATAAAATCTTTTGTCAGGGAAAGTTCAAAGCATGTCAACATGCATTCAAGAACATACACACACACACACACACACACACACACACACACACACACACACTAAACAAATTGACCCACGACATTCACATTTGAGAATTTACCAGAAGGAAAGGACTAGATGGGGGGATAACTGGACAGATGTGCAGGGATGTGTGTGTGTGTGTGTGTGTGTGTGTGTGTATTGTCCAGTTTATAATAGTTGAAGATACAGTCAGACGTGGTTGCCACACCTGTAATCAGACTCAGGAAGTTGAGAGTTGAAGAGAGAAATCTAGGATTTTAAGGCCAGCTGGAGTACAAAAGAGACTTATTCAGAACAGAGGACAAGAGGCTCGGGCGGGGAGGGAGCTCAGTGGAAGAGCACTGGCCTTGTCCGTTCAAGGCCTTGGTTCGAGTCCAGCCTTGTGATGATGAGGGTGGTGACAGTGACGATGAGAACAATAATAAACAATAAAAATAAAAGAAAAAAATACTCACGATGTAGTGCTTGGTAGAAAACCAGATGTGAAGAGTGAACACATAGTAACATCCCTTTCACATTCTGTGTTATACCTCCGAATAAAATAAAAAACCAGAAATTGGTGCTGGGGAGATAGCCCATCAGTTAAGAATTCGTACTGTTTTTCCAAGGGACTCAAGTCGGCTTACAAAAACCTGTAGCTGCAGCTCTCAGGAGATCCAGTGAAGACACCTGCACTCACATGTATGTCTACACATAACTAAAAATAATAAAAATAAATCTTTTAAAAATAAGAATAGTGGACTGGAGAGGTGGCTCAGCGGTTAAGAGCACTGACTGCTCTTCCAGAGGTCCTGAGTTCAATTCCCAGCAACCACATGGTAGCTCACAGCCATCTGTAATGGGATCCGATGCCCTCTTCTGGTGTGTCTGAAGACAGCTACAGTGTACTCATATAAATATAATAAATAAATCTTTTAAAAAATAAAAATAAAATGATAATAGTTGTTAGTAGGTGATAAGACTGCTGGTTTCTGTTTTCTTAATTATTCTCTTCCACATTTTTTCTTAGCCTTTTTGAGATAGGATTTCACTATGTAGCCCTGGCTGTCCTAGAACTCACTCTGTGGACCAGGCTGGATTTGAACTCATAGATCTGCCTTTCTCTGCCTCCCGAGTGCTGGGATTAAAGTTGTGTGGCAGTACTATCTGGTCCGTATTTACTTTCGTATCTTTCTCCTTTTTTGTTTTGTTTTGTGTTTTTTGTTTTCTATTTTGAGACAGAGCCTAATATATGAGGCTAGCCTCCTACTCCATATATATCCAAGAATGACCTTGACTTGCTAGTCTCCTGTCTCTTCCTCCCAAATGCTGTATCACCACACCTGATATTCTCTCTCTCTCTCTCTCTCTCTCTCTCTCTCTCTCTCTCTCTCTCTCTCTCTCTCTCTGGTTTTTTGAGACATGGTTTCTTTGTGTAAGATCCCTGGCTGTCCTGGAACTCACTATGTAGACCAGGCTGTCCTGGAACTCACTATGTAGACCAGGTTGGCCTGGAACTCACTATGTAGACTAGGCTGGCCTGGAACTCACAGAGATCCACCTGCCTCTTCCTCCCAATCACTGGGAGTCTTTAAAGGCATGTACCATGATGCCTGGCTCCATCTCTATTTTTAATCTAAGGTTACATTACTTTTTTGTTATCTTCCAAATATTACTTGCAAAATCATGAAGGAAACAGAAAAAATGGAAGACAGTGTACAAGATTAGATTACTTAGAAGTATTATTCTGTATCTTTTATTCAATTCATGGGTAAAACTGCATCCCTTTATCAAATATATAACACTATTTTTTCTGAAGTCGTTCTTTTGCTTTTTGTTTGTTTGTTTGTTCTGAGACAATATCTCACTGTGTAGCCCAGGCTGGCCCTGAACTCAGAATCCTTTTGTCTCATCTTCTTGACTGGGATTATAGGTGTGTGCCACCAAAACTGGCTTGGCTTTTGTACTCAATTTGAAAATTCATCTATTGTGGTTATGTTTGTTTGGTTTTTTTTGCTGTTGTCATGGTTATTTGTTTGTTTGGTTTGGTTTGGTTTTTCAAGACAGGGTTTCTCTGTGTAAAAGCCCTCATTGTCCTGGACTCTATTTGTAGACTAGACTGGCCTCGAACACACAGAGACCCGCCTGTCTCTGCCTTCCAAGCACTAGGATCAAAGGCGTGCACCACCATGCCTGGCCATCAATTAGTGGTTTTTCTAATCTCACAGTTTCAATTATATTGTATGGAAGATTAATGGACAAAAATTAGATAATCAAATAATGCGCACGTGCACATAAAGTTTTGATAACTCACACACTTTTAAATATTTGACTCCTGTAGAGATCCATCTACACCCAAACAAATCAGTTAGGCCTCCATGCCTGGGTTCTCTGTTCTCGGTTCAAGCCTTGCTTTTCCTCTGAGGTAACTCTCCCACGCCCGTCTCCTCTCATCCCCCGTCTTACTCCTTCCCCCGCCACACTTCCTTCGTCCTTCATCTTATTTACCTCTTTTCAAAAGTGGGCCTTGCTGCCTGATCCTCCAAGCATATCCCTCGCCTAGAAAATTCCTTAGAAGGTCCTTCCCTGACCTTCAGCAAGACTAGAAACAGGTCCCTGAGGCATGAGGCCTAACATGGCTAAGAGTGCCAGCCCAAGTGGCACTTTAGGACACTTAACAAAGTCCAATACCAAGTAGTCACCTGGGCTGGGCCAGTCACTAGTGGACTCTGATAAAAGTCTGGGCTTCAACTGTTGGACTCCAGCCGTGGGAGGAGTCCCAGAAGTCAAGGTCCTACTCACCTATCTGGCTGCTGGCCTCAGACGTGGTAGCTCCTACTGTGGAATCCAGACATAAGGGTTTGAGAGCTAAGATGTGAAGACATGGCTGGGAGAAACCCTATGAATCCAGGAGGCATCTCTTACATGCCGCCCTTCGACTTACAGAGAACATCATGTTCCTCTCTTACTTAGTCCACAGACAAACACCAGGGCTGACATCTTCTTGATGACTTCAGAGCATGGGCTCACAAGGGGCTCTGGCTGGAATGCTATCAGAGATCATTTAACGCCACGCTTTTCTGCACAGAGGTTGAACTACTAGCCCAGTGATGCTCACTGGATGGCACTGTCACCACTCAAGTTTCCTGACTAGAGAGTTCTTGGCCTTGAACTGTCTTTCTTCTAACAATTTTTTATGTGTTTTTAAACATGTATTTTATGTGGATGGATGTTTTGCTTACAGGAATGTCTGTGTACTATGTGTGCGCCTGTTGTCTGTGGAGGTCAGAAGAGGATGTTGGATCCCCTAGAACTAGAGTTATAAAAAGTTGTGAGCCACTATGTGGGCTCTGGGAATTATATTTAGGTCCCCAGGAAGAGCAGCCAGTGTTCTTTACTGCTGGGCCATCTCTCCAGATGCTCGCTGTAACATTCCATCCTCCTTCCTCTGCCTCCTGAGTACTAGGATTACAGGCACGTGTCCTATAGGATACTTCTTTAAACAAAACAACTTCATTTACAGCTGGACATGTTGGGGCACTTTTTAAGCCCAGCATTGATGGAGGTAGGAGGATTGAAGAGCCAGTATGGTGTACAGAGAGAGTTCTAGGCCAGCCTGGGCTACATGGTGAGACACTGTCTTAAAACAAACAAATTGTGTGGAGGTCAAAGGACAACTTCTGAGAGTTGGCTCTCTCCTTCTACCATACGGATCCAGAGATTGAACTCAGGTCCCCAAGCTTGGCAGTAAGTCCCTTCCCTTGCTGTGCTGTCTAGTTTTATATCCGCTAACACATGCTAGAGTCATTTTGGAAGAAGGATCCTGGACTGAGTAAAGGCCCCTACCATATTGGCCTATGGGGGGTTTTCTCAATTTATGACTGCTGTGAGAAGGTCCAACTCACTATGGGTAGTGCCACCAGGGGCAGGTGGTCCTAGATGCTATAAGAAAGCAGGCTGAGCAAGCCAGGGAGAGCAAGCCAGTAAGCAGAACTCCTCCAAGGCCTCTGTTTCAGCTCCTGCCTCCAGGCTCCTGGCCTGTTTGAGTTCCTGTCCTGACTTCCCTCAGCAATGGAGTGTGACCTGAGAGTTCTAACTGGAAGAAACCCTTCCCTCCCCAGGTTGCTCTTGGTCGTGGTATTTAATCACTGCAGTAGAACCCCTAGCAAGATGCCTACTGAATGACCTCACTAGCCCCAGGTAGGATATTTTTAAAATAAATTATCTTAAGACAGGTATAGTGACTCACATTCCAACAACAGGGAGGTTGAGGCAGGAGAATTGCCATAAGTTTACGGCCTGCCTAGGCTACAGAGTGAGGCTCTGTCTCAGTCAATCAATCAATATAAACTGTGTCTGAGTCATCTTACTGTCAAATCAACATTGAAGTAGCCTATGTCTGTCAAACTAGAAGACATGCAGGTCTAATCCATTTATTTCACCAACAACGACTTGAGCCCGAACAATTACCCAGGCACACTTGGCTATCCAGCTTGAGCCAAGCTTCTGGTCTGTTTCCACAGCACCCAGCCAGGGCCAGGTATGCTGAACACTATAAAGAGCAAACCTTGACTGTCCACGTGGAATGTCATCAGACTTCATCAGCCAGTAGATTCTCCCTGCCATTCTGTCTTCATTACCTCAGTGTTTAAGTGTTCAGCCCTCTGAGAAGAAAAGCGAGGGACCCAGTTTCTGTGAGTGATGGTGCTGAGGGATAGAGATCCCAGTCTGGTAAGAAAGAAAGTGAGACACAGAGATGTATAAGCAAGTCTCTGTGTGTGTGTGTGTGTGTGTGTGTGTGTGTGTGTGTGTGTGTGTGTGTCTGTCTGTCTGTCTGTCTGTCTGTGTGTATGTGTATGTATGTGTGTCTCTGTGTTAGGAAAACCTAGAATAAGGCTGACACTGTATTTTCCAAATAAATATTGAAAGCCAGATATGGAGGCTCAAGACCGGAATTCTATCACTAGGGAGGTGGAGGCAAGAGGATCAGGACTCAGAGGTCATTATTGGCTAACTAGCCAGTTCAAGGCCTGCCTGAGCTACAAGGGACCCTGTCTCAAATACAGCAGAGGTAGGGAGGGGGCTGGATATTGAGAATGTGGCCCAATGTTTCACTCTAACTACAGTATATTTGTTTGCTTGGTTTGTCTTTTGCTTTTGCTTTGTTTTGTTTTGTGACACAATTTCTCTGTGTAGCTCTTGACCCTCCTGGAACTCACTTTGTAGACCAGGGTAGCCTCGAATTCAGAGATCCATATGCCTTTGCCTTCCAAGTACTGGGATTAAAGTCGTGTGCCACCACTGCCAGATGAGAATTGTTCTATTTTTTTCTTAATAATTTATTTATTGTTATTTCATGTACATTGGTGTTTTGCCTGCATGTATGTCTGTGTAAGGGCATTGGATCCCCTGGAATTATTATAGACAGTTGTAAGCTCCCATGTGGTGCTGGCTATTGAATTCTGGTCCTCTAGAAACAGTCAATGGTAACCATTGAGCCATCTCTCCGGCCCCTCTTTTTTTTTTTTTTTTTTTAAATTTATTCTTCTCTCGTAGGTCACTTCCTGAATGCAGTCTCCTCTCCTTCCCTCCTTCCAGGCCCGCCCCCTCATCTCCTCTCTTCTCCAGAGCCACTCCCCTTCTGCAATCCCCTCCTCTAGAAAAGGGCCTCCTAGGGGCATCAACCAATCATTGTACATCAAGGCACAACAAGACCAGGCCCATCCCCTTCATAAGACGACTGGCTGAGGCAACGCAGCTAGAGTAAAGGGATCCCAGAAGGGCAGGCAAAAGAGCCAGAGACAGCCCTGCTCCTACTGCCAGGCGTCTCACAAGACCACAAAACCACATACCCACAAAATATATGCAGAGGCCTAGGTCAGATACACACAGGTTTGGTCCATGTGAGCCCCCATGAGCCCTGGTTAGTTGATTCTGTGGGTTTTCTTGCGGTATTCTTGACTTCTCTGGCTCCTACAATCCTCCCTGGCCCTCTTCCACAGGGTTCCCCCAGCTCCGTCTGGTGTTTGGCTGTGGGGTTCTGCATCTGCTCCCATCAGTTGCTGGATAAAGTCTCTTTGCTGACGATTATGCTGGGCTCCTGTCTGTTCTGGCTGGCGTGCTTGCTGATAATTTGTTTTCCTTTTCTTTCTTTCCTTTTCTGTTTTGTTTGTTTGTTTGTTTGTTTTTGTTTTGTTGGGTTTTATACTTTTTTTTTGTTTTTGTTTTTTTTTTGTTTTTGTTTTTTTTTGTTTTTTCGAGACAGGGTTTCTCTGTGTAGCCCTGGCTGTCCTGGAACTCACTCTGTAGATCAGGCTGGCCTCGAACTCAGAAATCCTGCCTCTGCCTCCTGAGTGCTGGGATTAAAGGCGTGCGCCACCACTGCCCAGCTTGTTGGGTTTTAGAGACAAGACTTCTCTATGTAGCGCTGCCCCTTGTCCAATGTAGACCAGGCTGGCCTAGAACCAGAGATCTTCCTTCCACTTCCTCTTGGGTGCTGGCACTAAAGGCATGGGCCACCACTGCCCGGCTAAGAAAACATGGTTTAGCATGGGCATAGCACTGGGTTTGAGCCTCAGCTTCCCCCCAAAAATACGTGAATAGTGACATGAAAATTCAAAGGAGATCACAGATGTGCGCGTGCCTGGGTCTCTCTTTTCCTGCTCCAATCCATGCGTGGCTATGACTCAGAGGTTGCCTGAGAGTCGCCACTAATTCTAGCTTCAACTTTTCCTGATTATTCAAGTACAATGACTCCAGCCTCCAGTTCACCTCATAAAAAAAGCCTCCAATGTTTCAAGGGGCTCATGGGGTTTCTAAATTCTCCATTTCCACCTCCTGCTTTCCCCAGCGGCTTTTGTTTACATGGGGCTCCTGCATTTCTTAATTCCCCTGCCCCTGAAACACTGTACCTGGAACAACTCACACTGTACATGCAGCAGCTGTCCCTGAAGAGTTGAGGCCCGAGACTACACAGCAGTACACAGTCTAGATTATGGCTCACAATTAGACATTAGGTATCACTGTCTGAAATGATCACCAGCTAGTCTCCTGATTTTTGTGCAGATGTTTGTCCCTCCCCCCAGGGTGACCCACCAACCCGTACTGGGCTATTGTGCAAGTGAGAAAAAGGTGCTTGCTCTGAGGGGGCTGGTGCAACGCCACAAACTGCACTTGGCAACTGGCAAGTCTGTGCCCCCATCTTCCCTCAGAGGCCACTATTCAGGCCTAGTTAATCACAGCATTGTGGGGATGTAAGCCACGGCTTGTAAAAAGGGAGAAAAAAAGAAAAAGCCAGAAATCTAGTTAGTCAGTGTTCTGTTGCTCTGTCAAATGCCCGAGGGTTTCAACTGAAGAGATGAGGAAGGATCGATGCGGGCCACTGTTTCCGGGGTGCTGGGAGATGCCTGACTAGCTCCTTTGTTTCTGGGCCTGCTGTGAGCAGGGCCATAACGTGGAGAATCCCAGTGGAGTTCACTTCCTGGCATCAGGAAGCAGAGAGAGGGGGGAGAGGGCCTCAGGCGAGATGTAGCATCCAAGGATATCCCTCCAGTTACCTACTCCCTGCAGCTAAACTCCACCTCTGAACTTTTCCTTTACAGCCCAGTACTGCCATCCAGTTATGACTATGTAGGTGAGGTAATCCATTCTTTGGGTAAGTCAGAGCCATTAGGACCCAATTATCTCAGTGATTAGACTCACCAGACAAGGAACAAGCCTGCAAACCTTTGGGTACAGGGAGTATCTACCTATATTTTTATTTGCAAATAACTAAGTTCATGTGTTAATAGCTAACACATGAACTTAAGTGTTTTTCCTATATGTTTCCTGTATGTTTGTTGGAAACATTCCTGAGCCTTTTGTAGATATCAATGATCAGACGCTTGTAACAACCTGTGACATCATTACTGTCATTATCTCACTTTAAAGGCAGAGTGACCGAAGTCCAAAGTCACAAGGAAAACGAAGAACAGGGCAAATTTCAACTCCAGAATCTGGGTCTAGAGGCCGCAGTCTTATTAATCTTCTTGCTTAGCTTGATAGGACCTGGACGCGTTTTCTTTGATCTTTGTTAAAGAATAATAGATGTTCTATGCTGGCCCTGCCGGCCATATCACATACGCCTTGAGTCAGTAGAAGGAATTGAAGCTGGTCAGTGATAACTCATACTTTAATCCAAGAGGCAGAGGCAGGCAGATCTCTGAGTTCGAGGTCAGCCTGGTCTACAGAGCCAGTTCCAGGACAGCCAGGGCTACACAGAGAAACCCTGTCTCAAACCACCTTCCCCTCTCCCCAAAAGAAGAATGAGAAGCAGATGGCTACTGGTCTTCCTTTAAGCCTGTCTCTTCTATTTGCTTAAACAAAACAAAACTTTGTGCTTGGTCCTGCAAGATATTAAGTGGGTAAGGATTGCCAAGTCTGATGACCCGAGTTCAATTCCCCCAAGGAAACCCAGGTAATTACCTTGCCCTCACCCACTGTATTCCACTAGGGCCATGAACTGTGCCAGAAGACAGAAAATATAACAGGAGATAGACAGGGCCTGGTGGTTAGCAGAGCAGACTTCAAGCTGTCCAGGACACGCGCACACACACACACACACACACACACACACACGCACACGCACACACCAAGTTTTCCTAGGGCGTTTCTGGGCTCGGCTTCTGGGAACAAGAGAAGAGGGGGAATACCTTGATGCCTTAGGCCCTCTGCCCCACTGGGTTGGGGGGGGGAGGGAGAAGAGCCTGGATCTTCCAGGAGGAATGCAGGGAATTCGTCCTGTTTCCTGCCACCTATTACCATTTTCAGTATATGGTTCAGTGGCATTAGCCGTACTCACAGGGTTCAGGACCATCATGACCACCCATCTCCAGAATGCTTTCCTCTCTTTCACCTGAACCTCTCTACCATTCCTCCTGGCCACAGCTGCTGTTCTGCTCTCTATCTCTATGGCTTTGACTGACCCAAGGACTTCATTCACTATCTGTCCCTATGTCACTGGCTTGTTTCACTCACGTGTCTTCAAAATTCATCCAAAATAATCTAGTATACACCCTTGCTTTTAAAAAAAAGATTTTTAAAAATGTATATGAATGTCTTTCCAGCATGTTATGTCTGTGTACCATGTGCATGCCTGGTGCCCTCAGAGCCCAGAAGAGAGGACCATCTCATCTCCTAGAATTGGAGATGACTGTGAGCTGCCATCGGGCACTGGACAGTAAACCCAGGTCCTCTGGGAAAGCAGCCAGTGCTCTTAACTTCTGAGCCATCTCTCAGCACCTTTACTTTTAAAAGCTTGACTAATATTTGTGTGTGTGTGTGTGTGTGTGTGTGTGTGTGTGTGTGTGTGTTTATTCTTTCTTATTTGTTTGTTTAGACAGGATCTTACTATGTTCACTCTGGCTTTAAACTCTCCATCCTCCTGCCTCAGACACCTAAGTGTTAGGATTATAGGCATGCACCACGACTGATTTTACAGGGTGCTGAGACTCGAAACTCAGGGCTTCCTATATGCTAGGCAAGCACTCTACCCATGGTGCTCCAGTCGGAGCTCTTGTCTCTTTCAGATTTCTAAGCTTGTCACCTCCTCAGGTTCTCCCCCTCCCCTTCCTTCCCTCCCCCTGTCCGTCCTTTGCTTCCTCCATCTTTCCCTCTCCACATTTTCTTTCTTGATTGGCCTTGAACTTTCAAACCTCCTGCCTCTGTGATTTAGACTCCAGGGTGTGAGCCACCGAGTGTTGCTATGATGCTTGCTTCTACTTGTTTTTAAAGTGTTAGCTACCCGGACAGATGTGAGCACAGTTGTTGCACTGGTTTTTCTTTTCATAGGGTTTCTCGGCCTAGCTCTAGTCTCCTTATAATGGTAGACTAAGTTGAATTAGACTGAGTTTGCCTGAAACTGCCAAGTTGGCAGTGAGAGATGGTGAGCTAGCCTGAGACTATTAGACAGGATGAAAAGAAACAAAATTTACTACTTTGCAGCGTAGGCCTGAAGCACACTTGACTGATGGTTATTGGGTCAGACTTCAGAGTCAGAGCCTTGAGCAAAGCATTAGCTTGAGCTCTGAATCACAGCTCCCTCCTCCCACGTCAGTGCAGCAACTGCCCTACCAGAAGTGTTCCAAGGTCAGGGACAACGTCTGCTACGCAGTGGGCACATGATTCTCATTCTGCAACCCCCTCCCCACGTGCCTGTGCATGCACTCAAAAGCGTGTGTGTGTGTGCGTGTGTGTGTGTGTGTGTGTGTGTGTGTGTGTGTGTGTCTGACAACAAGGGTCTCTTTTTGCAGCTCACACTGACTTGGACTTAGTATGTAGCCTAAGCTAAAATACAACTTTCCATCTTCCTATGTCAGCTTGCAATTGCTGGTTTTACAGGCACTTTGCACCACACCTGGCAATATGCAAGTTATTTGTTTCTTTGTTTCTTTGTTTGTTTGTTTGTTTGTATTTTTGGGAACAGGAACTTATTTCTTCCAGGCACTAACTTGCTGTGTAGGTTTGGATGATCTTGAGCTCCTGACCCTCCTGTTTCCAACCTGAGTGCTGGAACTGCAGGCCTGTACCACCCCCGCTATTTATATGATGCTGGGGACTAAACCAAGAGCCTCATGCATTCTAGGCAAGCCCTCTTTCTTTTTTTTTTTTTTTTTTTTTTGGTTTTTCAGGACAGGGTTTCTCTGTGTAGCCCTGGCTGTCCTGGAACTCACTCTGTAGACCAGGCTGGCCTCCAACTCAGAAATCTGCCTGCCTCTGCCTTCCAAGTGCTGGGACTAAAGGCATGTGCCACCACTGCCCGGCTTAGGCAAGCCCTCTTCCAACTGAGCTATAGCACCAAACCATACTTATGTCCAGTATTTTTTTTTTTTAAACTTCAGGGTTCTTTTTGTTTGTTTTTAACTTTTCTGAGATAGGGTTACATGTACCCCAAGTGGGTTTGTTGTTGTTGTTTTTTTGTTTGGTAGGTTGTTTGGGTGGTGGCTGTTGCCTTTGTTTTGTTTTGCTTTTTAGACAGGGCTTCTCTGTGTATCCCTGGCTGTCCTGGAACTCACTATGTAGACCAGGCTGGCCTCAAACTCACAGAGATCCACCTGCCTGTCTCTGCCTTGCCAGTGCTGGGTTAAAGGCATATGCCACTATGGCCCAGCCCCTAGGTGGGTTTGAATTCATTGCATAGCTGAGAATAACCCTGAACTTCTGATCCTCCTGTCTCCGCCTCCCAAGAGCTGGGAGTATAGGCATGGGCCTGGTTTCATGCAGTGCTGGGGCCTGGACGGAGGGCTTCATGCACTATAGGCAAAGCATCCTACCAACTGAGCAGTAACCCCAGGCGCACTTGCACTTTCTTGTGTGTGGATACATTGTTGCATTTACTATGCATTTACAACTATGTGGTGGAATGCAGTGTATCCCTGCAACGGTCACTGTGTATGTTCCTGGAAAGTGAATTGTGGGCTTTGAGGAGGAGTGACCCGGTCAGAAACAGCTGGGACAGACGAAGGAATGTTACATGCCAGCCAGCAGCTCTGGGAATCTGTCAGCTGTCACAAGATAGGCTAGTTGGTATGCTTAAGAATTAGCCCCTGAACTGGACCCAGTGCAGCAACCAGAGTGAGCTGATGTCTGACTGCTGAAAGCAGCGAGAAAAACATTCCCATACCATTCACCTGCCAGAGAATTCCAGCGATCACATAACTGGTTTGTTTCACAGCTTAGGGCAAACAGTTTTCTGTCTGTACTGTGGTAAGTACAAACCTATGACACCCCAGGATAAACAAGACATTCTTTTGAAGCATTTATTGGCTTGGTGGGAAACAATTAGTGTTATTTTATTTCCAAACAAATATGCATGTCTTATGTGACAGAAGAGTTGTGAGGGCTTGTAAGGAAAAAGTTTGGCTGGGCAGCGGTGGCACACGCCTTTAATCCCAGCACTTGGGAGGCAGAGGCAGGTGGATTTCTGAGTTCGAGGCCAGCCTGGTCTACAAAGTGAGTTCCAGGACAGCCAGGGCTACACAGAGAAACCCTGTCTCAAAAAACCAAAAAAAAAAAAAAAAAAAAAAGGAAAAAGTTTGAAGAAATTGGCCTTGCTGCTTTGGGCCTCACTCACACGGCTGGGAGGATGCATCCCTTTCTCTTGCCAACAGGTATGGGAGTATTTTGGTTGGATGCAGTGATTATGAATAGATGCCAAAACCAAACGGCCTGGAGTCAGTGCTCTGACCTTTCTCCTTGGGAAAATTATGTAACTTAGCTGGGTCTCAGTTTCCTAATCTGTAAAACAAAAAAATAATTGTAGGTAACTCATAGAGTTACTATAAGGTGTAATTGGGTGACAAATGCTCATAAAGTGCTGAGCACTTAGAGGCTTCACAGAGAGTTAGGGCAGGTTGCAGCAGCAGCCGATAAAAAGGCTTGACTTTCAGTTTTGCTCAAAGATTTTCAATTTTTAAATACGTGTTAAGTCTGCATGCATGTGTGTGTGCGTGCGTGCGTGCGTGCGTGCGTGCGTGCGTGCGTGCTCTCAGACGCTAGAAGGTGGTGTTAGATCCTCTGGCATTGGAGTTACATGCAGCTGTGAGCCACCTGACATGGGTGCTGGAACTGAACTCAGGTCCTCTACAAGAATAGCAAACATTCTTGACCGATGTGCCATCGCCCCAACCTTCCTCAGAGATTTCAGTTCACAAAAGTAATGCTGGCTGAGTAAAATATCCCAACAAGGAGCCGGAGAGATGGTTCAACAGTTAGGTCACCGGCTGCTCTTCTAAAGGACATAGGTTTGGGCTGGGCAGTGGTGGCACACGCCTTTGATCCCAGCACTCAGTAGGCAGAGGAAGGTAGAGCTCTGTGGGTTCGAGGCCAGCTTGGTCTACAGGGTGAGTTCTAGGCCAGCCAGGGCTACAAAGAGAAAGCTCGTCAGGGTGAAAAAAAGAAAAAGGATCTATATATATTCCCAGCACCCACATGGTAGCTTACAACCATCTGTAACTCCAGGTCCAGAGAATCTGATGCTCTCTTCTGGGCTCTACAGGCACCAGGTGTGCATGTGGTGTGCATACAGACATGCAAGCAAAACACTCATAAAATTTTTAAAAAATGTTAAAAGACACAAAAATATTCAAATGTAGAAGTACAGGAGGACCTAGTCTTTCTGCATCTCCTATATTCCAGTGACCAGATCTGAAGTAAACATACGAATATTGGGTGAATCCTTCTTTCCATGCATTTTCTGTTATTATAATCATTATACAGGGCTGGGATTGAACCTTGGGCCTAACACATGCTAGGCAAATGCTCTACCTCCGAGCCATAGCCTCAGCATGCATCTTAAAAGCATTCAACAGATGGCTCAGTGGTTAAGTTCACTGACTGTTCTTCCAGAGGATCTGGGTTCAAATCCCAGCACCAACATGGCAGCTCACAATTGTTTATAACTCCAAGATGTGACAGACTCACATAGACATACATGCAGACGAAACACCAATGGACAAAAAATAAAGGTAAATAAGTTAAAAAAAATTCAACAATCATTTATAAAGCACCAACTGTATACTATGAGCCACTATTAGAATTTTATCCTTGTTATTATTTTGTTGTTATTGCTTTGTTTTGAGAAACAGTCTCATTTTGTTGCCCAGGCTGGCCTCAAATCTGCAGTAATCTTCCTACCTCAGACAGGCATCTCCAGTGTGGGGATAATAGGTAAGTGCCACCATGCTCTGCTCATACTCATTCTGCCTTCATGTTTATAGCATTTTGGTTGCCATATTAGCTTCCTTCCAGAAAGTTCTAAGAGCCAAGGCATCAAGGAAAAACAGAAAATGATTGCTCCAAACTCAAAACCATTGCTCACAAACTTCTACTAGGAAAAGGAATTTCATGAATAAAATCTGAAAAGATTTTGAAGAACTTGGGAGCCTCATGTGAAATGGTCTTGGCATTGAGTGTATCTTTAGCCATGCTTAATTTTAGGTGTCCATGTTGTTACTGCTAGAGACAGAATTGGGATTATAGGTGTGCACAATCAGGCTTGCAGCTTGGTCTTATGAGTTCATTTGTGAGGGTGAAAGTGTGACTAAAACTTAGCTCTTTAAAAGAGAAAAACAAACAAACAAACTACAAAACACTTTTCATTCATTTATTTAATCATTTGTTTGGGGCTGGGGGTGGGAGTCAGAGGACACCTTTCAGGAATCAGTTCTCTCTTACCATGTGGGTCCCAGGAACCAAACTCATGTTGTCGGGCTTGGGCCCAAGCTCCTAGTTCTTTGACTGACTGACTGACAGGTTGATTGATCTGAGACAGTCTCATGTGGCCCAGGCTAGCTTCGAGCAACCTCTGTGGTTAAGATCAGTATCACCCAGCTTCTTCCAACTCAGCCTTCAGGTAGCTTTGCCTTTTCCCTCCCTCTCTACTTTGCCTTCCCAATCTCAAGACCTTCCTCAGAGGTCACAGACTCCAGGAAGCCTGTGCAGAGTTCCTCACCCGTGCGAGTCCTATGCCCTTCAGCCCATCTGCATAGTGTCCTCTACATTTTAATGGGGTTCCTGTGGCAGACATCAGTTCAGTTCCTCCTTTATGAGATCAGACATTGCTGAGCACAGAAAATGTGCCTGTTTTCTTTCTGTCCCTAGCACTTGGCATACAATGCATAATATTTACTAAGTAAAAATGTGGATTAGTAGGTACCTGATGCAGACATTGTAAGGAAGAAAGATTTGGTCAGTTTCTGTGTGTTTGGCTCTGTTGATGGCCATGTGGTGAAGCAGCATATCTTTGTGGCAGGAGATTTGGGGGGTTCAAGAAGCAAGGAGAAGTAGGAGGGGACCAGGAACAGATTAACCCCTAAGAACCCTCTTCCAGTGACCCACTTCCTCCAGGTAGGCCTCACACTCCAGCACAAAACTCCATCACCAGCTAGCAACCTTGCCTTTAATGTGCGAATCTGTAGGGGAGATACTTTATATCCTAAGTGTAATGGTAGATACTACACAGTCATTTATTTATTTTAAAAAGATGGCTATAAATAAATTGATAGAATGCCTATCTAGCATTCAAGAAGCTCTGAGTTCAATCTCCAGCATCACATAAAAAATTGGTTGTGTTAGTGTGTATCTATAATCCCAGTAATCCCAGCAGCACTCGGGACGTAGATGCAAAAGGAAGAAGTTCAAAATCATCCTCAGCCACACGGCAAGTTCAAGGCCAGACTGGACTATTTGAGACCCTGATTCAAAGGGGTTGGGGTGGCTACAATTGTTTTGTTTTGACCCTTTATGTAAATCCCCCCTTGCAATGTGATTTTGCTGTGTTTTCCTTCATGGGATGAGAATTTTTCCTCTTTCCATTATATCTGAGATTTGCCAGTGGGACCTTAAGTGTAGTCAGAGGCTTAAAAAGTGTGAAAAACACTGAGCTAGCCCAGTAGAAGGCCCTTCTGTGGGAGGACAGTGTAGGCAGCTACCCACTTATGCCCAACTGGCCATAAAGTTGTTCATGACTACCCAGTCCCAATGGCAACACTAGTGATCTCAGACATGTTGATGACTCTAGGAGAGATCAGAAGCAGAACTCACCCAGATGACACCACCTGAATTACTGACCCGCAGCATCATGAACAAACCTCAGCAGAGGTTGGTGATTTTTTATTTTTTTTTTTTTGGTTTTTTGAGACAGGGTTTCTTTGTGTAGCCCTGGCTATCCTGGAACTCACTCTGTAGACCAGGCTGGCTTCGAACTCAGAAATCCGCCTGCCTCTGCCTCCCAAGTGCTGGGATTAAAGGTGTGTGCCACCACTGCCCAGCAAGGTTGGTGATTTGTTTTTTTGTTTTTGTTTTTTGTTTTTTAAATATTTCTGAATATTTATTTGTTCTTTCTTTTATTTATTTATTTATTTATTATTTTTTGATACTTTATTTACATTTCCAATGTTTCCCCCTTTCTAGGTCTCCTCTTTGGAAACCACCTATCCCCTCCCCCTCCCCCACCTCTATGAGGGAATTCCACCTCCCACCCACCCACCCACCCACTCCCATATTCCCACCTTGACATTCCCCTTTACTCGGGTGTCTCCTCCCCCTGATGGCCAACAAGGCCCTCCTCTGCCACATATGTGGTCCGAACCATGGGTCCCTC
>CM052710.1:43713807-43863249 GCA_028551405.1 Uromys caudimaculatus
TAGCTGGGTTCTCAGGTAGTATTATGTCCATTTTTCTGAGGGTCTGCCAAACTGATTTCCAGAGTGGTTGTACCAGCTTGCAATCCACCAACAATGGAGGAGTGTTCCTCTTTCTCCACATCCTCGCCAGCATCTGCTGTCACCTGTTTGTAACACAGCAGTAGAAGTGCTTTCCAAGGGACAGCTCCTCCATGCAGATTCTCTCCATATCTCCATATCTGCCAAATCTTCTTTTGTTGTTTGTTTGTTTTAATTTTTCCTTTTATTACCATTAATCACTCCATCCATTTTCCTGTTCACCCTTTATTTCATTTCCTTGTAGCAGATAGGTATTTCCTAAAGGACTAAATCTTTTAAACATTTTGTTATTTTTATTTTTTGTTTTATTCATTATTATTATCATTGTTAGTTTTTTCCCTTTGAAACAGGGTTTCTCTGTACAGCCCTGGCTGTCCTAGAACTCGCTTTGTAGACCAGGCTGGCCTCAAACTCAGAGATCTGCCTGCCTCTGCCTCCCAAGTGCTGGGATTCAAGGTGTGTGCCAGCGCTATCTGGTTGGTTCATTATCTTATACATACTGTCCCTCAGTCCATTGCTGAAGCCTTTGGAGGTTCACTGCAGCATCCCTGATGTGTATTCACTCTGGAAGCCATAGCTACACAGATGGATATGCAGATACAGTTGCTGTGTGCATATGGCATATTAGTAAGTTAATATTAGTAAGTTAATATTAGTAAGATTGGAATAAAAGAACTGGAGAGGCTGGAGAGCTGGCTCAGTGGTTAAGAGCACTGACTGCTCTTCCAGAGGACCTGGGTTCAATTCCCAGCACCCACATGGTGGCTCACAACTGCCTGTAACTCCAAGATCTGACAGCTTCACCCAGACAACAGGTAGGCAGAACACCAATGCACATGAAATTAAAAAAAAACAAACAAAAAACCAAAAAACCTCGCATTCACCACAGGCAGATGACCAAGTTAGGTGAGGTTAGATGACAAACTTCTGTCATTTAAATAGCTAAACCTTATGAATTTGCTGTTTCCCAATAAATTATCACATTGTGGAAGGACACAAACTTGTTTAACTATGTTTCTGGATATTTTGTTTTAAAATATAAATAAACAAAAAATTGCAAAAAAAAAAAATGGCTCAGCAGGTAGGAGCATGGTCTGCCCTTCTAAAGGACCTGGATTTAGTTCTCAGCACCCACACAGCAGCTTCCAACTGTCTCGGAGGGGATTCAGCACCCTCATACAGATGTACATGCATGCAAAAACCAATGCACATAAAAATAAAAATTAATAAATCATAAAAGAAAAGTTTTAAAAATTGCAAACACTTAAAATTAGAGCTAAGTAACAGTGGTATCCTCCGGAGGTCCAAGCTACTAAGGATGCTGAGGCAGGAGGATCACTTGAGCCCTGGAGTTTGAGACTAGCCTGGGCAAAATTTTGAGAACGTATCTCAAACAAGCAAACAAACCCCCAAAATCCTCATCAGTGGATGTTGGGTTAAGCATGACAGCTGAGGCCCAGGGGACATGCAGGAAAGGGGGCAGAAAGGATGTAAGAGCCACAGGAAGCAGATGGGAGAATGGTGTGGAACCCTGACGTCCAGGTATGACATAGCTGTTTTACTCTTGACCTTACAAAAAAGCCTTGGCTACTTGCACAAGATCTCCACAGGACTGGGCCTGCCATTCCCCTGTGATAGAAAAGGGAGGAGACATTCCTCCATCTCTCTGGAGATTTAGATGTAGATAATAGTTAATAGGGAGGAAGAGACTATTTCTTCAGGTCTCTATGCTCCTGTAAACAAACTCTAGCCCATGCTCTTAACAAATAACACTGACAAAACTTACTGGGTCATACACACAGGACATGAGAGCAGAAGAGAGTCTACCTAGGAAGAAGAGGTGGGTTAGTGCGAGCAGGAGGAGACCAGAAGGGAAAGGGAGAAGACTGCAAAAAGAAGTCAGGTGGGGGTGATGCACACCTTTAGTCCCAGCACAGGAGAGGCAGAGATAGGCAGATCTCTGTGTGGCCAGCCTGGTCTACAAAGTTCCAGGACAGCCAAGGCTACACAAAGAAACCATGTTTTAGAAAACAAAAACAAAAACAAAAGAAAAGAAAAAAAGAAAGGAAGAAAGAAACTAAGGAAGAAAGAAAGAAACAAACAAACAAAGAAGAAACTGTGCCAATTGATACAGGCAGGGTCTATACACTAACCATTTGGCTGCCTTCCTTCTTCAGAACACTGACTGCTGGGATTATTACTCCCTCTGGCATCTGGTCTGGAACTGACCACATAAGAGGAAAGTTCTGCAGATACTGATTTTTTGTGACTCACTCAACCAAATAGTTGTCATCTTCCCTATAGATGACAAGTCTTACTGTGTAACTTTTCCTTAATTTTTATTTTATTTTCTTTTTTACCTTATGGGCTGGGGAAATGGCTCAGGGGTTAAGGGTGCACAATGCTCTTGATTCCCAGCACCCACCTCAGGCAGCTTACAACAGCCTGTAACTCCATCTTCATAGGGAGCGCTGCTCCTCTGCCCACATCTCTGGCCTTTGTGGCCACCTGCATTCATGTGCACATACACAGACATATAATTCAAAATAATAAAAAAAAATAAATCTTAAAAAAATATTGTGCTTGCATGAGCATATTTGTGTGGCTATGCGTGCTGCAGCTCACATGCAGAGGTATGATATTTATGTAGGTTTGTGTGTTGCAGCTTGCATCCAGAAGCACAATGTTGTGGAGTTCTCACCAGAACTTTTACATGGGTTCTGAGGGCTAGTGTACAGCAAGAACCTTTCTTCACAGAACCATCTCCACATCCGAAAATCTTTCTTTCTTTTACTTAAAAATATTTTATTTTGAGTCTTTTGTCTACATGACTGTGTGTACTACATGTACGCCTAGTGCCCATGGAGACCAGAAGAGGATGTCAGATCCCCTGAGACTAGAGTTAAAGACAGTTATAAGTTGACACTGTGGGCCCTAGGGGTCAAACCCAGGTTCTTGGAAGAGCAGCCTGTGCTCTTTTTTTTTTTTTTCAGCCTGTGCTCTTAACTGCTGAGTCATCTCACCACATGCTCCACCACTGAGCTATACCTTCAGTCTTATATTTTTAAGTTTGTATACTGAGTTTTATGTGAATATAAAGTTATGCTGTCATTCAACTAAATAAGTCACCTTTAAAATATTTCAGCAATGGACAAACACATTCACAACATAATCTAATTAAAAGGTTCCAGCAGAGTTTACAGGAGCTATGAAAGAATTCACAGATGTCTACTACCTTAAAAGTAAGTTCTCACCAAGCCTGCTGGCACATGCCTGTAATCCCAGCATTCTGGAGGCTGAGGCAGGATATCAAGTCTGGGCCAGTCTAGGCTATGAAGCAAGAGCCTGCTTCAAACAAAGGAAGAAGAGAAGAAGGAGGTGGGAAAGTAAGTTAGTTTCCCAAAAAGGTATGTATAAATTGATTGGATTTTCAACCAAATGCCTTCAAGATTTTTTTTTTCCCTAAACAAAGAACAACAGCAGGAGAATAGCAGACCTGATCTGATACAACCCTCTAAAGCTCTACTCAAGCCAGAGTGGATAGTCCAAGGAACAGCAGAGAGTGCTCAGAGACAGGTGGATACATTTATAGAAACTCTAGAAACCTGACCTTAGATGGAAATGACACCACAAATCAATAAGGACAGGCCATGTGACTCACTTGATGGTAATTGGGAAAACTGGAGAAGAATTAAGTACAATTCCCATCAACTTGGCCTCCCCCCCCCCAATAATTCTCCTCCAAAATAGCATTGAGAGGTCAGGCCTTTAAGAGATCAGTAGTCCCTGAGGGCTCCTCCCGGTGAATGGGTTAAGACAATTGTAAAACAAGCCTCGTGCAGTGTCTGGTCTTCTTTGCTCCTCTGTTGTCCACTCTGAGAGGATGCTTTAGTCACAGTGCTTCTTAGAAGCAGACTGGCCTGCACTGGAGGCAGAATATACTGGATTCTTGATCTCGGACTTCCTAGCCTCTAGAACAGAGAGAAGTAAGTTTCTATTATTTATAAACGACTCAGTCTAAAGGATTTTGTTATAGAATTACAAAAAGAGTAGGAGAGCTTCATTATTTTAGCCTGCACTACAGAGGAGCAACATGTGTATATGAAAGATGAAAGAACACAGAAAAGCCAGGAAATCCATTAGAAAAATAGTCAAGAGCTATCAATGTGTAATCCCTACCCAGGGACATGCAAGTGACAGCAGACATGAGTTCATACCAGTTCAAAGTCACTGGTAATTAGTGAAATGGAAAATAACAAAGATTTACCATTTTGTACCAACAACAAGAGAGTTGGTAAACAGATAACGAAGAGAAATGGATGAACTTTTGCCTCATCTTGGGAGTTAGAAGTGCTGGACCCTGCACTTGTGGGTGCACAGCCACACCAAGAAGTCCAGGCATCAAGATCAAAGTCTTCTGGGAAACAGCCATCGGAGAGCCACAGAACCTCCTGCAGAAGGTTAATGCGTATTTGTTTTTGTTTGTATAAACATACATGTAAAGCATACTAATTTTGGAAGCTTTTAAAGAGTTGTTAAAATTAAATTGTTAAGATTAAAAGAATTGTTAAAAATCTTTTTTTTAAAAATGAGCACAAATAATTTTGGAGAAAACTCTGGCAGTAGGAGGGAAAGTCAAGGGAAGAAAGTTGCAACAGGGAATGAGAACCTTCGGGCTTGGCAGCACAAGAATGTGATTGAGCTCTGCGATCTGGAGCAGCGCGTCTCAACCTTCCTAATGCTGAGACCCTTTAGTACAGTGTCTCATGCTGTGGTGACCCCAACCATGAAGTTATTTTCTTGCTGCTTTATGCTATGAATCATAATGTAAATATCTGTGCTTTCCAATGGTCTTATGTGACTCCTGTGAAAGGGTTGAGACCCACAAGTTGAGAACCGCTTCTCTAGAGGCAAAGAACGGAAGCAAGTTCAAGGCCTGCTGGGTTATATACTGTGTTTCGGGGCAGCCTGAGTTACAGAACAAGACTGTCTCAAAGAAACAAAATCAAAGCTAAGGTTGTGACTCAGCTGGTAGAATGCATACTTAATATGCACAAAGCCCAGAACTCAGCCCCTGATTTTGCATAAACCGGGCTAAGCAGCATATGTTATTAATACCAGCACATGGGATTTAGAGGCAAGAGGATCAGAACTCCATGGTCATCCTTGGGTACACAGGGAGCTTAAGGCTAGCCTAGGATACATGAGGTTCTGCCTCAAATCAAAATAAATAAACACGAGGGAGGGAAAGACATTTTCTTCAGTGTCGTAGCCACCCGTGAAGTATCAATGTTCATGTAAATACACCTTCACCCATGCTTCGTTCTAAAAATAATCCTTGATAGGATTCAGAGATGGCTCTGTGGGTAGAAGGGCTTGCCCAGTAAGCCTGATGACCTGAGTTCGATTCCCCAGAACCCACAGTGGAATGAAAGTACTCTCAAGGTTGTCCTCTGACATAGACCTGTTCTCCCAACCCCTATTGCCTACATGTACACACACACACACACACACACACACACACACACACACACACGGTTTAAAAGTAGAAGATGGGGCTAGAGATAGAGAGATGGCTCAGCAGTTAAGAGCACTAACTGTTCTCCCGGAGGTCCTGAGTTCAATTCCCAGCAACCACATGGTGGCTCACAACCATCTGTAATGGGGTCTGATGCCCCCTTCTAGTGTGTCTGAAGACAGCTACAGTGACTCACATACATAAAATAAATCTTAAAAAAAAAGGCAGAATTGGGAAGAGGAAAGGGTCAGTGAGATTAACAGGAGTCAAGAGAGGGTAAGGGGATGAACGTGATCAAAATGCATTATATACATATACAAAAATGTCATAAGCTCATTATCTATAATTAATATATAACAATAATAAAATTAATGACAAAAACCAAACAATAATGAATAAAGAAGGGTTTGGGGATGGAGGTATAAGTAAACATTAGAGCACATACTAAGTATGTATGAGGCGCAGGGTGTTACACACACACACACACACACACACACACTCACACACGCGCGCACACACACACACGCACACGCACACACACACACGCACACACACACACACACACACACACTCACACACGCGCGCACACACACACACACGCACACGCACACACACACACACACACGCACACGCACACACACACGCGAGCACACACACGCACACACACACGCACACGCACACACACACGCGAGCACACACATACACACACACATACACACACACACATACACACACACACACACACACACACGCACACACACACACATACATATGAAATGTTAAAGTAAAGGATTGTGTACAGACTATGTGTGCTCTAAAACTCTGATAATCAACTCTCAATACACCAGAGAGCCCCTGCTTTCTCTCTATAGTTTTGAGTCAGGATCTCACTATGTAGTTCTGGCTGTTCTGGAACTCACTCTATAGACCTCAAACTGGTCTCAAACTTATAGAGATCTGCCTGCCTCTGCTTCCCTAGTTCTGAAATTGAAACCATGTGCCACCATGCCTGGCCCTCAATGTTTTTTTTTTTGTTGTTGTTGTTGTTGTTGTTTTTTTTTCGAGACAGGGTTTCTCTGTGTAGCCCTGGTTGTCCTGGAACTCACTCTGTAGACCAGGCTAGCCTCGAACTCAGAAATCCACCTGCCTCTGTCTCCCAAGTGCTGGGATTAAAGGCGTGCGCCACCACTGCCTGGCTGCCCTCAATGTTTTTTAATGCAGTTTTGGAAAACACTCTAATGGAATTTCAAGTAAAACTTTAAAAAGATAGCATGTGATGGTGAGTTGGCCTACAGATATGAGGACAGGCAAGTAACACAGTAGGCTCTACAGCATTGCATGATTGGTGTAAGAAGATACAGGAGATGCAATAGAACAGAGAAGGAAGAGCAGAGGTAAGACCCAAGGATTTATCAAAAGTCACTGGATGGATAATATCAGCTGGTCAGTGAGTGAAAGACTGGATTTGACAAACAAATGCTGCTGGAAATACTGTTTCAGGGGAAGCTAGCAACACAGAGTGAGACTAAAACCTTTGAAAGTAGACTTCAAGCTGGGCAGTGGTGGTGCATGCCTTTAATCCCAGCACTTGGCAGAGGCAGGTGGATTTCTGAGTTCGAGGCCAGCCTGGTCTACAGAGTGAGTACCAGGACAGCCAGGGCTACACAGAGAAACCCTGTCTCGGGGAAAAAAAGAAAAAGCAAAAAAAAAAAAAAAAAGCAAGGTAAAAAAAAAAGACTGCCTCTCATGCTTGTGAAGATTAAGGAGACAATTGATGACAAAAGTAAAGACTGGGTGCCTAACACACAGATATGATTCATAAAAGTTAGCTGTTGTAACTCTACTCTGTAGGGCACGGGAAACGGTGCAAAACGAAGATATGAACGTTCTAGCAGGGAAATGAGAATTGTTATGATCTTGGAGAGCAAAGGGACTTCCTAAACACGATCCCAAGCTGAGAGAAGACGTAGGAAGAGATAATAGTTCTGAGGGGAAAACAGGTTAAACTGAGAAACTTTTTTCCAGGACAGGGTTTCTCTGTGTAGCCTTGGCTGTCTTGGAACTCACTCTGTAGACCAGGCTGGCCTCGAACTCACAGAGAGTGAGTTCTGATACCCTGGAGCTAGAGTTGTTGTTGAGAGACCCTGTAGGTGCTGGGACTTGAACCCAGGTCCTCTACAAAAGCAATTTTTAAGTGTTTTTAATGGCTGAACCATTTCTGCAGCCCCAAAAGACTTTTCTTTCTTTTTTTTCTCTTTTTTTAAAGATTTATTTATTTATTATATGTAAGTACACTGTAGCTGTCTTCCGACAGTTTTTGTTTTCTTTTTGCTCCGGTCCTGCTCGCTCCGGCCCAGCTCACTTCAGCTGTCTTCAAGACACCCCAGGATAGGGCATCAGATCTCATTACGAATGGTTGTGAGCCATCATATGGTTGCTGGTATTTGAACACACGACCTTCGGAAGAGCAGTCAGAGCCATCTCTCCAGCCCCGACTTTTCTTTTTTTCTCTTTTTTAAATGAAGTTCCCAACCTGGAACCATATCTAAGAGGTAGCACGCGTGTCTGGCGTGCGTGAGGCTGTAGATTTGAAGCCCAGCATTATAAACATTAAAATGGTACCCATTGTATCAGATCAGATTATCACAACACTTATTTAAGATAATGTTTCTGTGTGTTTGTTTGTTTATATTGGTTTTTCCAGACAGGGTTCCTCTGCATTACAACCCTGGCTGTCCTGGAGCTCACTTTACAGACCAAGCTGGCCTTGAATTTACAGAGATCTGCCAGCCTCTGCCTCCCGAGTGCTGGGATTAAAGGTGTGCACCACCACGCCACTGACATGATAGTGTTTGTTTTTACTGAGCGTAATTTGGAATGTTGATTCACATGCCTCCTTTTTTCACCCAATTCATTCCCATCAGCAGCCCTGGATCGGTAGGCCACGACCAGATTAGGAAGTAGAACAGAGTGGCTTAGATCGGCTGGACAAAACCCAGAGAGCTTACCGCGGGGAGTCCAACGCTGAGGCTGCGTGCAGTTTGAGGGACCAAACCGCACATAGCATACTCCGTAAACACAGAGAGAAGTCCTCCGTCCAAGGGTCAGACCGAAGCAGCAGCACAGGCTGCAAAGATGGGGCAGCTTGTTTCCAACAAGGACACTAACCACGTCCTGACAGAGAAGACCCGGAGCAAGCCAGTCGGGAGGAGCGAGAGAAGAAAGCTAAGCATGGCACATGGACAGCACAGAGACCTGGCCAGAGGAAGAGGTTTTTCCAAGCAGAGTAACTGTTGTCCGTCCCCCCCACCCCCACCCGTTCTCCCTGAAGTGTCAGGGCTCACTCTTACTTTTCTCAGATTGTTTTATCCTAATGCTAATTCATTATCAGTGTGAACTGTTTTCCAGTGGGTTTTTTGTTCTTACAACTAAAAAAAAAAAAAAAAAAATTTGGACCGGAACACAGTCTTGATAATAGCAGGCATATGGTTGTTCTCATATGTCTGCAGGCCAGTATCAAGCTCTGAGAAAGCAAGCCAGGGTCCCACATTTTGTTATTAATCCCCAAAATGAAATGAAGAGGGCAGCCGGGCAGTGGTGGCACACGCCTTTAATCCAAGCACTCGGGAGGCAGAGGCAGGCGGATTTCTGAGTTCGAGGCCAGCCTTGTCTACAGAGTGAGTTCCAGGACAGCCAGGGCTACACAGAGAAACTCTGCCTCGAAAAAAACCAAAAAAAAAAAAAAAAATGTACTTATTATTATTGTGTATGGTACGTATGTACATGTGTTTGTGTGCATGCACACACCCATGAGGAGGTCAGGGGACAACTTTGTGTGGTTGGTTCTCTCTGATCTTTACTGCATTCCAGGGTCAAACTCAGGTTCTGAGGTGTCCTAACTCGCTTCCTACTGTGGTAATACGCACCATTACCAAAAAGGAACTGGGAAGGAAAGGGTTTGTTTGGCTTGCTCATCCACATCACACAACCCATCGAAGGTAAGGGCTCAAGGAGGGCAGGAACCTAGAAGCGGGAGCTGGAGCAGAAGCCGTAGGTGAGTGCTGCTTACCAGCTTGCTCCATATGGCTTGCTGGGTTTGCTCTACAGCCCAGGACCACCTGCCCAGGGATGGCACTGATCTTAATAGCCTCTGCCCGCCCACATCAATCATTAATCAAGAAAATGTCCACAGACTTGCCTACAGACAGTCTGATGGATGGATTTTCTCAATGAAAGCTCCCTCTTCCCAGATGACTCTAGTTGGTGTCAAGTCGACAAAACAAACAAACAAACAAAAAACCACAAATAAAACCAAAACAAAACCTAGCATACAAGGCTTATATAGCCTGTGCTTCATCTACTGACCCAATTTTCAGACCCCAAAGTCAACATTTTTTTGAGTATTCTCTATTCATACTAAGCACTTAATAATACCTTGCTAAAGCCAGTGGTGGCGCATGCCTTTGATCCCAGCACTCAAGAGGCAGAGGCAGGTGGATCACCTCATTGTCATAGGAACATGAAATTAAAAATAAGATTTATTTTTATATATGTATGTGACTTCTGTGTATGTGTGTGCATGTGTGTATGTGTTTGTGCGTGTGTGCATGCATACATGCCTCTGTGTGTGTGTGTGTGTGTGTGTGCGTGCATGCCTGCAGAGGCCAGAAGAGAGCATCAGATCCTAAAATTATGGAATGAAGTGGGTGCCTAGAAGATCAGTAAGCACTAGGAACTGCTAAGCCATCTCTCTGGCCCCACCAAACATATTTTACAGAGGAAGAGCTATCAAACTGCATTGTTTTTTGTAAAACGTTCAAGTTCATTTAGAAATGTTTACACAGAATAAAATTCTCTTTTGAAATGTTGTATCCCTGAATCTCACCCAGAATATGCAATTTTGTGAGTACCACCACAATCAAGACATAGAACAGTTCCACCCTTCCAATGTCCTGTGTGTCCATGTGCTCAATCCCTTATTTCTTCTTGAAACCCCTGGCACTTACTGATCTGATTTCTGTCTCTATGATTTTGATTTTTCAAGAATCTTGTGTAAACTGGATGTAATGGCATATTCCTGTAATCTTAGTAATTGGAAGATAAAGATAGATAAAGAGTTTTACACCAGCCAGGGCTATGTAGTGAGCTTGAGGGAAGCCTAGGCTACATAGATCTTATCTCAAAACAAAATAAATGAGAAAATCACAGAAACAGAATCATTACGGCCTGGCTTCTTTCGTTTAACACAAAGATTTGAAGACTGATTGGTATAGGCTGGGTGCGTGTGTGTGAGGGAGCTGTCGGGGGACATAGTTTAGTTGGTTAGAGTGTTTGTCTAGAATGCACAAAGGTGGGTCCTATCCCCAGAACCTCATAAGCCATTTGATGGGTGACACCTGTAATCCCAGTTCTTTTTTTTTTTTTTAATTTTATTTATTTATTCATTTATTTATTATATGTAAGTACACTGTAGCTGTCTTCAGACACCCCAGAAGAGGGCATCAGATCTCATTAAGGATGGTTGTGAGCCACCATGTGGTTGCTGGGATTTGAACTCATGACCTTCGGAAGAGCAGTCGGAGCTCTTAACCGCTGAGCCATCTCTCCAGCCCCTAATTCCAGTTCTTGAAAGGTGGAAGCAAAAGAATCAGAAGTTCAAAGTCATCCTTGGCAACGTAGCTGGTTCAAAGTCAGCTTGGGTAATCGAGGCAGGGCATGGAGGCAGGTGAGATGGCTCAGTAGGTAAGGGTGCTTGGTGGCCGGCTTCAAGACCAGAGTTTAATTCCAGGAACCCACATGATGGAAAGAAAGAACAGTCTCCTGCAAGTTATCCTCTGACCTCCATACTTACACTGTAGCACCTGACACCTTCTGCCTGCTCCTCAAAGCAGCTAACTAAATAATAAACAAATGAAGTCATTCAGGGGATTCAGCTATGGTGGTACATGCCCATAATTCCAGCACTTGGGAGGGCAAGGCAAGAGGATTACTATGGTTTCAAGGCTAGCCTGGACTATATAGTACCAGGTCTACTCAGACTAATAAGGCCAAAAAGCTTAATGCGTCAGCACACATCTGTAATCCAAACGCTGAGGAGGCAGATGTAGAAAGATCATGAATTCAGAATCATCCTTAGCTACATAGTAAATTTAAACTCAGCCTAGATTGCATGAAACTCTGTCTCAAAATCAAGTGAGGTGCATTTATTTATGACTGGGTGTGGTCTCTTGTACTAGAACACTCTCAGTGTACACAGACCCTGGCCTTAACCTCCAGCACCACATCCATGTACACAAAAAGATTTACTCAGTGTGATGCAGCAATCATGTGCTTCTCTTTATTGGAATCATATTTCATCATGTGGCTGGATCACATGTATTTATCCATTTATCAACTGACAGATATTTGGTATATTTACAGTGTTTGGCAATTATGAGTAAAGTTAGCATCAGTGAATGCATTAAATTGTTTTTGCAAAAGGTTTAAGTGGGAAAGGGGACAAAAGGATAGAGGGGATTAACAAAAACTAACGGGGCCGGGCCGTGGTGGCGCACGCCTCTAATCCCAGTACTCAGGAGGCAGAGGCAGGCGGATTTCTGAGTTCAAGGCCAGCCTGGTCTACAGAGAGAGTTCCAGGACAGCCAGGGCTACACAGAGAAACCCTGTCTCAAAAACAAAACAAAACAACAACAACAAAAAGACTAATGGTATTTGAGAAAGCCATGGAAACCTACTAATCCATAAACTAATTAAAAACTATAATTTAGGGGCTGGAGAGATGGTTCAGCAGTTAAGAGCACTGACTGCTCTACCAGAGGTCCTGAGTCCAATTCCCAGCAACCACATGGTGGCTCACAGCCATCTGTAATGGGATCTGATGCCGTCTTCTGGTGCGTCTGAAGACAGCTACAGTGTACCCATCATATATATATATATATATATATATATATATATATATATATATATATATATATATATATATATATATATATATATGAAATAAAGAAATAAAATCTTAAAAAAAAAACCCTATAATCTGTTTAAAGGGGAATCCAAATAGAGGAAGCTTTTCTGGGTGGACAATGCTGGCCCCCAAAATTTTGAACTATTAAACTAGAACCAAGTGGGATACTTCTCTACAAGTTGGTTCGGGAGGCTCCAGAACCCCCCTAAGACAACACAAACTACTGTCCTCCCCCTTGGTCACCCACCAAAGCTAAATGATAAACCCCTACTGCTGAAGACACAACACAGCTTTGGTTGCAGAGCGCAGAGAAATCAAGCTGGAATTGACCTGGAAACCCCCCGCTATTGGTCAGCTCTTATAATGTCAGAAGGTGTTATGCAGGCTCCTGGTGGATCATCCTTGGCTAGAGAGTGGGTTTGAGACCAGCCTGGGCTCTTTAACACCTTGTCTCTGAAGTAAGAAAGATGGTCCACAAAAGTGGTCCAGTGGGTAAAGGCACTTGGTACGCAGCCTGAATACCTGAACTGGATCTCCCAGGTAGAACCAACTTTATAAAGTTGTTCTCTGATCTCTACATGTGCATGGTGGCACCTGTGCTCCCCAGACACCACACCGTCCATACACAAAACAACAATAAATCAAAATTTTGGAGATTAAAATTTGGGTGTATAAATCTTGCTTGAATGTATGTATGTTCTCTGTGTATGTATAGATGCCGTTGGAGGTCAGAAGAGGGCACCAGATTCTGAGCACCTGAAGTTACAGTTTGTGAGCCACCATATGGGTGCTGGGAACTGAACCTTATGGCTCATGAGGAGCACCCAGATTTAACACATTATTGATCTTCAATAAATAATGAACTATCTTTCCAAAGATCCAAGTTATCCAACAGGGCAGCTATCCCAGCATTCAAGAGACAGAGGCAGACAGAGGTCTGTGAGTTTGAGGCCAGCCTGATCTACAAAGCAAGTTTTAGGACAGCCAGAGCTGTTTTACAGAGAAACCTGTCTCATAAAACAAAAATTAAAAATTAAAAAATTTTTAAGTTAAAAATTAAAAATAAAAAATCAAAACAAAACAAATGGAAAAACCAAAACCAAACAAAAACCAACCAACCAAACAACAACAAAACAAAAAATCCAAGTTATCTTTTCTCTTTCTCTTCCTCCTCCTCCTCCTCCTCCTCCTCCTCCTCCTCCTCCTCCTCCTCCTCCTCCTCCTCCTCCTCCTCCTCCTCCTCCTCTTCCTCCTCCTCGTCTTCTTCAATACAGAGCTCACTATGTAGCCCTGGCTGTCCTGGAACTCACTATGTAGACCAGAATGGCCCAAACACAGATCTATTGCCTCTGCCTCCTTAGTGCAGGAAATAAAGGCATGTGCCATAGTGCACGGCGTAAATATAATTCTTTTTTAATGCCAAGAAGAATGAGAAAAAAAAAAGTTGCCAATATCCATTACATATTGTTTTTTCTTCTTCCTCAAGTCAGGGTTTCTCTGTGTAGAACTGGCTGTCCTGGAACTTACTCTGTAGACCAGACTGGTCTTACAATCAGAGATCTCTTCCCAGCGCTGGGATTAAAGGCATGCGCCACCACTGCCCAGCTTATTTATTTGTTTGTTTGTTTGTTTAAAATGCAATAAAACATCCAAGGAGCTGATGAGATGGTTCAGCAGATTAAAGTTCTTGCTACCAAGCCTGATGACCTGAATTCAATCCCTTGGACCCCACGCGATAGAAGGAATGTTGACAACATTTACATTTGAGACTGTTTTCCGTTTGAATGAAAAGAATCCCAGTCCACTGCCAAGTACTATGTTATCAATTACATGTTGTCCATAAAATTAGCTTTCCGACAGGTTTCCAAGGACTTTCTGAAGCTGTCCATGAGAAAGCCCGACTCTGCTGAAAGCCGGACCAATTCTGTAGCTTCGTGCTCCCCCTTTGCCCCAGAGTCTCCGTTTCTCTGCCTGTTCCTGCCTCTGCCTTTAGCTGGTGAGCAGAATAGATGGTGCGCAGCTCTGGGTGGGACAATGGGGCTGATTCATGGCTTGGGAAAACGGGGGGGGGGGGTGTCGCTAAGCAAACACTGGCCCTACTTTTTGCTGGGGACACTGCAACGTTCAGCTGAAAGCATCTTGTTTGGATTCTTCCAACCACTGGGTAAGCATCTAAATGAGAGAGGCAATATGGGCCTCCCAGGGTCCCCTGGGGAGTTTAAAACAATCCTGAGATAGCCCGACAAAGCTTATGATCTTTGCATGTAAGCAAAGAGAGGTTATTCAAACAGCTGTTAACTTCATTAAGAAGCCTCATTTTAAGGTCCCAGAACAGGCATTTCTTTTTATGCCAGGATTATCTCTGGCTTTTATATTTGCATCCACTCTGGCCGGCTTAGCTTGTGTGTATGGGTAAAGCTCACGTTTGGATTTGTGCTTTGGTTGGGTTTCCACAAGAATGCACCTTTAGAATAGACCAGTCTCCCCACCCCCACGATTCACCTTCTGCCTACGGATATCTGATTGTTCTAGCCGGGTTGGGCGAAACCAACCTATACTTAACTTCTTGCCAAGGTATGTTGTAGATAATATGTATAGAACGCCCATGTGCATAAATAGAAAAGAAGTACGATTTTTTTTTTTTCCCCGTGTGAAAAGGTGGTTTGGGGCCTGCACTCTCACACTCTCCATAGTCTGTCACCAGTGGAAGGAAATGTGTCATTAACTCTTCCATATTCCCGATGCTTGACAGTATTTATAACCTACACCCGCATCCCTCCCCTCTTCCCCTCCATGTCCCCCCTCTCCTCCTCTCCCCCATTTTTGTGGTACTGTGGATTGAATCTAAGCCCCCACACAGGTTAAGAAAGTGCTCTAACCCTGAGCTCTATCCCAAGCCAGGTGGATTCTGACCTAGGATATTTTTATTTATTGAATTCTATTGCAGCCTCGGTTTGTGGTTGTGACTGAGAAGGATAACCGTGTAATAGTTTTGTTGTTTCTTTTTAGTTCAGTTAGTATAATGAGTTACATGTTGAGCAATCCCAGCATTCCTACAGTAAATCATTCTTCATTATAACATAACTGAAACATGTTAGAATTATTATGATAATATGTTACTTAGCACATTGTAGTAATACAAAACAAATAGCTTAAAGTTAAGAGTATAACTCTGTGGTAGAGTGCTTGACCAGCATGTAGAAGGCCCTCTGTTTAATTCTCAGCACTGCCCCTCAATATGCATGTATATATATTTGCCCTCTTAATCATTTTAAATTGTACAGCTCAATAATGTCTTGTATTAATTTTTCTATTTATTTTATTTATTTATTTATTTTCTTTTTTTGGTTTTTTGAGACAGGGTTTCTCTGTGTAGCCCTGGCTGTCCTGGAACTCACTCTGTAGACCAGGCTGGCCTTGAACTCAGAAATCCACCTGCCTCTGCCTCCCAAGTGCTGGGATTAAAGGTATGTACCACCACTGCTCGGCTATTTATTTTATTTTTTAATTATGTGTGTGTGTGTGTAAAAGTTCTAGAGATCTAGTATGCAGCAATGAGAATATAAAACAATTCCTGAATGAGGGCTAGTGAGATGGCTCAGTGGTGATGTGGCTTGTTACCAATGGATAGAGATGACCTGAAACCAATACGGTGGAAGAGGGAAACCAACTTTGGAAAGTTGTCCCAGTGCTTGGGAAGTGGAGAGAGTCATCCTCAGTTACCTATGGCCTGGGATACAGAAGACCTTACTGAGGGAAGAAAGTAGTCTAAGGCCAGGTGTGGAAGTATACACCTTTAATCCCAAAATTTGGGAGGGCAGAGACAGGTGGATCTCTATAAGTTTGAGGCCAGTAAATCTATATGGTAATCTCCAAGCCAGGTAATAGAGGAATATAATGATAATGTATCAAAACAATATTTACAGTGATTAAATAATTTAATTCAAGGAATCAGAAAGTCAAATAGTCATAATAGGGGTGGTGAGGGAGTTGTTTTAATGGATGGAGAGTTTAGGTTTTGAAAGATGAAAAAGTTCTGGAGATCTAGTGTACAGCAACGAGAGTGGTACCATGCTTGTAATTCCAGTACTCAGGAGGCAGAAGCAGGGGGATCGAAAGTTCAAAACCCAGAGCTAGAGAGATGGCTCAGCAATTAAGACTGGAGAAAAGCAAGGACACCAATCCCCACCATCTCTTCTTTCTAACACTGTACTGGAATCCCAGCTAGTAAATAAGGCAAGATAATAAGAAGAACAATTGGAATAGAAACAAAAGTATTAGTGTTTATGTGTGACTGTGCATATAAAACATTGCTATCAATTCCCTTCCCCAAATTCCTCTAGAACTAAGAAACGACTTTAGTGAGGTCACAAAATGTAAGGCAGGGCCAGCAAGATGGCCCCTTGGGAAAGCATACTTGCTACCAAGGCTGATGGCCTGAGTTCGTTCCTCTGGTCCCCAGCTCTTGAAAGCTGTCCTCTGACCTTCACATGTGCACTGTCATGGTGCACCACATATAGATACACACAAAATAAACCCATGCATTTTAATTTGGGAGGGGGATTCAAGATAGGCTTTGTCTGTGTAGATGTTAGAGGGAATCAAGGACCGAATGCTGTATGTCTTGAAGCTCTAGGACAGGTTTGACCCAGAGAGCGCTCAGTAAATTCTCTTTCTCTGTAGGGCTTGGGTGTCTTAGTTAGGGTTTTACTGCTGTGGACAGACATCATGACCAAGGCAACTCTTATAAGGACAACATTTAATTGGGACTGCCTACAGGTTCAGAGGTTCAGTCTATTATCATCAAGTCGGGAGTATGGCAGTGTCCAGGCAGGCATGGTACAGGCAGAGCTGAGAGTTCTACATCTTCATCTGAAGGCTGCTAGTGAAAGACTGGCTTCCAGACAGCTAGGATGAGGGTCTTATAGCCCACACCCACAGTGACACACCTACTCCAACAGGGCCACACCATCTAATAGTGCCACTCCCTGGGCCAAGCATATACAAACCATCACACTGGGTTTAGACAATTTGGACCAAGTGGAGATTATTATGGCCATAAAAGACAAATTTGGGTTTGAAATGCCTGACATAGAAGCAGAGAAGCTAATGAGTCCAAAAGAAAGTATAGATTATATTGCAGATAAAAGTCATGGATAGGAATAAAGTATCAGTGCCTTCTTTCTCACCAAGAGGACGCGGAGGACTCACAATGGCGTCATGAGTGACCGATAACAGCTAGATTGGACTTGTATTTAATTGTCTGAGTGTTTTACTCTTTAAAAAGAAATCTATTATAAAACTTTAAAAAAAAAAATGTGGGGAGATGATGAATTTCCCTCTGTTGGTAGAATGTGGTATTCCCAGCCCCAAACCGCTACTTTACACATGATCTCTAGAACTCTTTAGTTTTTAATCCTTTTCTCTCTTATGTATATGAGCATTTTGCACAAATTTTGTCTTAAAAAGTCTTGGAGAATAAGAAAGTATGAATTATTTATTTATTTATTTATTTATTTATTTATTTATTTATTTATTTTTAAATGTCATGTGCATTGATGTTTTGCTTACTACATGTATGTCTCTATGAGGGTGTTGGATCACCTATAACTGCCACGTGGGTGTTGGGAATTGAACCTGGGTCCTCAGAAAGAACATTCATTGCTCTTAACTGCTGAGGTCATCTCTCCAGCATCTTCATCTTTGTTTTTTTCAGACAGGGTTTCCCTGGGTAGCCTTGGCTGTACTGGAACTCACTTTGTAGACCAGACTGGCCTCAAACTCAGAGATCTGCTTGTCTCTACCTCTCAAGTGCTGGGAGTAAAGGCGTGTGCCACCACTGCCCTGCTCTGTCTTTTTTTTTTTTTTTTTTTTTTTGTAGTATTGGTGCTAGGCCAGGATTTCTAGAGCCTGACCTCTGCTCCTTTATTTTTGCTGCATTTAAGCACAGTACAATTTTGGAAAAGAGTTTTCAGATAACAATGAACTCAGTCCTGTGAATGCAACAAAGTTTAAGACCTGTTTGTATTGGAGCTCTTAACAAGATACATATGGCTGCTCCTGTAAGTTGGATTTTCATTGTCTTAGAAACAATGCTCAAGATAAAGTCTAGGGCAGTGGCTCTCAACCTTTCTAATACTGTGACTCTTTAATACAGTTCCTGTCTTAGTTAGAGTTTTATTGCTGTGAAGAGACACCATGGCTGTGACAACTCTTATAAAAGAAAGCATTTAATTGGAGCTGACTAACAGTTCAGAGGTTTAATCGATTATCATCATGGTGAGAAGCATAGTGGCACTCAGATGTGGTGCTGGAGAAGGAGCTGAGAGTTCTTTATCAGCAGGAAGAGAAGGCGAGGCCTGGTTTGAGCTTCTGAAACCTCAAAGCCTGCCCCCAGCAACACACCTCCTTCAACAAAACTACACCCACTCAAAAAAGGCCACACCTCCTATAATGCCACTCCCTATGACCCTCTGGGGCTGTTTTCATTCAAACCATCACAGTTCCTCATGTTCAGTGACCCCCAAACCATACAATTATTTTTGCTACTATTTCTTTCTTTCTTTCTTTCTTTTTTAATGCAATGTTTTCCTTTTTTTTTCCTTCTTTTTCTTTCTTTTTCGAGACAGGGTTTCTCTGTATAGCCCTGGCTGCCCTGGAACTATTTTGTTACTATTTCATAACTATAATTTTGCTACTGTTTTGAATTGTAATGTAAATATCTGATGACCCACAAGTCGAGAACTGCTTGTCTAGGGAGAATGACTAGGGTGATCCTTGTGGGAGTCAGGATTTGCCTGTCTCTAAGATAATACAGAAATCTAGGCTGTTGTAAAGTACGAATGACATCTCTTACAAAAATGAGTTTTATGGTCTAGAAATAATGCTCAAAGGGGAAAAGGATCTGGGATAAGTAAAATATAAATTCTGGAAGATATGGGTGGAGGCCGGTTCACCAGACAGCAAAGGATCACCAGGTTGTTTATTTGTTTTGTTTTGTTTTTCGAGACAGGGTTTCTCTGTTTGTCATCCTGGCTGTCCTGTAGTCCAGGCTGGCCTTGAACTGGATTAAATGTGTGCATCACCACTCCCGATGGATCATCAGGCATCAGGTTGTAAAATACATCCGTACCCAGCATTCTAGGAGGAGGGCGACTTGAATGTCCCTTTCCTTTGAAGGATGCCTGTGAGTTTATCTTTCCTGGTGCTTATCTGTGTGCTTTTTTGCCCTCTGCACATGTATGTCTGTGTACCATGTGTAGGTCTGGTTCAGGTGGCTCAGGTGGAGGTCAGAAGGGAGCATCACGTCGAGTTATAGATAGTTGTGAGCAGTCATGTAGAGATAGAACATAGGTCCTCTGGAAGAGTAGGACCTATGTTCTTTTTCTGTTTGTTTGTTTTTTCTTTTTAAATATTTATTTATTTATTTTATTTTTTGTATGTGAGTACACTGTAGCTGTCTTCACCAGAAGAGGGAATCAGAGCCCATTACAGATAGTTGTGAGCCACCATGTGGTTTCTGGGAATTGAACTCAGGACCTCTGGAAGAGCAGTCAGTGCTCTTAACCACTGAGCCATCTCTCCAGTCCATTTGTTTGTTTTTTCAAGACACAGTTTCTCCATGTAACAGAGCCCTGGCTGTCCTGGAACTCACTCTGTAGACCAGGTTGGCCTTGAATTCACAGAGATCTGCTTTCTTGTGCCTTCAGAGTGCTGGGATTAAAGGCATGAGCCACTATGCCCAGCTCAAGTAGCCTGTGTTCCTAACCCTGAGCTATCTTTCCAGCTCCCTACTTAGTGAGTTTTGAGACTATCATTTTGGAAACCTGGAATCTAAGCTTTACTTTTTCTGCACAGTCAAGGCGGGGAGGACCAACAATAGAGAACACTTAGAGGAGGAAAGAACAGAATGTTGAAGGGGGTCAGGAATGTTCTCTCCAAAGATGGAGGTCATTGTTTTAGGACTACGTGAAAGACAACTAACAGCAGCTTTGTAGTTTATGGGGGCAGACTCAACTGTCAAGTTGTTCAGAACCTTACAGATTATCTTTTTAGTCTTACGGCTCATGCATTTTCTCGATGTTTTCCTCTCGAAAACTTCAGCTATCTCCTCTCTCTCCCCTTTGAGCTACACTGATAACATTTCTTCTTCCCCTAATCCGAGCCCCACATTTATAACTATCCTGCTGCTGAGATCCTGCTTTCTACCTGGGTAGATTTCTTCTCTTCCAAATCTGTATTGTTTGCTGCTATGGTAGCAACTAGCCATATGTGGCTGTGAGGTGTTTAAAATGTGCTTGGTGCAGGCTGAGATGTGCAATAAGGCAAAATATGTGCCAGTTTCCCAAGAATTGATACCAAAGAAACATAAGATGTAATCTCAGGCCCAGTGCAGTGTTTGGGAGGCTAAGTGGATCAGGAGAAATGGGAATCAAAAGTAGAACTTTGGGCATGGTAGGCAAATGCTGTATCAATGAGCTTTATAGCCCCAGCTATTGAGACTCTTGTCTCAAAATAAAATGATACAGAAGCTAACAGAGGAAATACCCCTTTTTTTTGAGACAGGGCCTTACTGTGTTACCTAAACTGGTTTTGACTTTATGATCTTCCTATCTCAGCCTCTCAAGCCAATCTTGTTTTGGTTTTGCTGGTAGAGCAGGCTTTTCCAACCATACTAGGTTTGACTTTTCCTTTTTTTGATTTGGCTGTCACAGAATATAAGAATATGGATATGTTATTTTACTCTTGGGAAGTACTTTGAATTTAGTAGGTTTTGGCTTTTGCCTGTTAAAAAGGGTTCAGTGTTTCTGTGTGTGCATATGCACACAGGCGTATGTAAGTGACAGTGTTTCTGTGTGTGCATAGGCACATGGGGGTGTGTGAGTGAGAGTGTTTCTGTGTGTGCACAGGCACACGGGGGGGGGTGAGTGACAGTGTTTCTGTGTGTGCATACGCACACGGGAGTGTGAGTGGGAGGTAGGGGCTGAGTCCTTGGCTTCATAATCCTAGGCAAGAACTGAAGTACATCTCCAACTTTGCTTTTTTTTTTTTTTTTTTTTTTTGGCTTTTCCAAGACAGGGTTTCTCTGTGTAGCCCTGGCTGTCCTGGAACTCACTCTGTAGACCAGGCTGGCCTCGAACTCAGAAATCCACCTGCCTCTGCCTCCCAAGTGCTGGGATTAAAGGCGTGCGCCACCACTGCCCGGCAACTTTGCTTTTAAATGCTTAAAATTGTTATTGTTGTTTGTATCTGGGTATGATGGGGGTTAGCTCCTGGTAGGCATGGGGAGGATAACTTTGCAGAGTTGTTTCTCTTACTCCATCTTTACATGTGTTCTGGAGCTTGAGCTGAGACAATCGCCTTTACTCACTGCCCAATCTCAAAGGCCTAAAGCTACAAGTTAAAATCCAAGTGTTGACAGGTGGTAGTGGTACACGCCTATAATTCCAACACTTGGGAGGCAGAGGTAGACTGATGTCTGAGTTCGAGGCCAGCCTGGTCTACAGAGCCGGTTCCAGGACAGCCAGGGCTACACAGAGAAACCCTGTCTTGAAAACCAAAAAAAGAAACCTCCACCACCACCAACAACAAAATCAATACAGACTTATTTAGGTGAATGTTTAGGGGAAGTATATTTATCAAAGCAAAGTATTCAATCTAATTTTTGATCAATTTCTATTAGTAGAGTTACTCTTTCCAGTCTTTCCCTATTTTTGTTTTAGTAACTTTTTGTTTTGTTTTGTTTTGTTTTAGGATTTCTGTTTGCTTGCTTTCCTTTATGTTTTTACAGGGACAAGGTCTCATACAGCCCATGTTTGTCTCCAACCCTGATTGAGGATGACTTTGAACTTCGATCCTCCTGTCTCTGTTTCTTGAGTTCTGGGCTAACAGGCCTGTGCTTGATTTACGGGTGCTGGGATATTGAACATAGTCTTTTGCACATGCTAGGTAAGCACTTTTTATCAATCCCTCTTTAATAAAAAGTTTTATTCATCTACCAGGGGTAATTTTTAATGTCTTTAAACAATTTTTTTTTCCGTGAATGTTCTTTTATGGTCATGATTTTGACCATATGCAATCTTCCTGTGTCAAAATTAGTAGATAAAAATTAACTCAAGACAAGGACTTGGAGTGCAGTTAGGACTACCTGCACATGCTATCGATCATGACCAACTATACTAATTTTTGTTTTGTTTTGTTTCTAGAGTTAAGATCTCTCTACTTGGCCCTGGCTGTTTTGAAACTCACTCTGTAGACCAGACTGGCCTCGAACTCATGGAGATCCACCTGCCTCTTCCTCATGAGTGCTGGGATTGAAGGCATGTGCTATTTCTCCTGGCCAAACTATATGAATTTTTAAATATAGCCACAAAAGAAGATTCTCGTCTATTCCAGGGTAGTTCTATCATCCAGGACTGCTTAATTGCATTGCTTGTCCTGCCTAGCCGTGATGTCTAATCACTCCATGCCTTCGACAGGGCAAAGAACAAAGGGCAATTCCAATTTTCTTTGAGGAATTATTATTAAACTTTTAGGTATTATAATGGTAGGCTGTTTTTCTGGTTTTCATTTGTTTGTTTTGCTTTGTTTTGTTTTGGGGTTTTTTTTTTTTTTTTTTTTGAGACAAGGTTTCTCTGTCTGTCCTGGACCTCACTCTATAGACCAGGCAAGCTGGCCTCAAACTCACGGAGATCCATCTGTCTCTGCCTCTTTAGTGCTGGGATTAAAGGTATGCACCACCACTGCCTGGCTTGTTTCAGTTTTGTTTTTGTTTTGTTTTTGTTTTTTTTAAGAGACAACAGATGTGATGACAAATATCTTTAAATTCCAGCACTTCGGAGTCTGAGGTAGGAGGATCACGAGTTCAGGGCTAGCTTTGGGCTACATAGTGAGCTGTTATCATAGATAAATAAACAAATAGGCTGCTTTTGTCTTAAAATGACATACAAAATTACTAGTACACAAACTAATATAATGTAATAATAATGTGGAAAGGAAATGTGTGCAAGCACAGATGACACAAAATCTGCGACTCTGTAATTGTTTTTGTTTTTGTTTTCGGATTTTTCGAGACAGAGCTTCTCTGTGTAGCCCTGGCTGTCCTGGAACTCACTCTGTAGACCAGGCTAGCCTCGAACTCAGAAATCCACCTGCCTCTGCCTCCCAAGTGCTAGGATTAAAGGCGGGCACCACCATGCCCGGCTCCTCAACAAGATTTTTAAAAATTTCCTAAAATCAAAAGGCAGAGTCAAAATGAGCATATTCTTTGTTTGTTTGATATTTTGGAACAGGGTCTCCTGAAGCCCAGGGTGCCCTTTAGCTCATGATTCTCCTGCTTCTACCTCCTGAGGACTTCGATTTTGTTGGCAAGTACTATTTGAGGCTGGGGATTAACCCTAGGGCTTCCAGCATTCTAGACAAGCATTTTTATCAACTAAACTACACCCCCAGCTCCTCCTTAGCCATTTTCAAAGCTCGATTTTAATTTTTTTTGTTTGTTTTGTTTTTTCGAGACAGGGTTTCTCTGTATAGCCCTGGCTGTCCTGGAACTCACTCTGTAGACCAGGCTGGCCTCAAACTCAGAAATCTGCCTGCCTCTCCTCTGCCTCCTGAGTGCTGGGATTAAAGGCATGTGCCACCATGGCCCGGCTTGATTTTAATTATTTTAAAGTATGAAATGCTTTATGAGTTTGTATGTCATCATTGTACAGAGGCCACATAAATCTTTTCTATATCATTTCAATTTTCGGATATGTTACCAAAATGAGTACCAAAACTCTATTTAAAAACCACCTCTTTCACAAAGACGTCTTTAAGTTCTCCAAATAAGAGTTAATCCTTTATCCACTAGGCACACAGCAACAGGCACAAAGGAAAAGGAAACATAATTTACCCTATGCTGTGCCTATGCATTTGTATTTGTCTATGCCATGACATCCGACTGAATACTACACATCCTTTCATACTGTTTATATTAGTACTTTAAATATTTTTTATTATAATTGTGCATATGTCGGTGTGGACATGAGTATGCCACAGAGTGTGCATGTAGATCATAGGAAAACCTGTGGAATTCAGTTTTCTCATTTTATCAATGGTGTACTGGCTGGTTTTGTGTGTCAACTTGACACAAGCTGGAGTTATCACAGAGAAAGGAGCCTCCTTTGAAGAAATGCCTCCATGACATCCAGCTGTAAGGCATTTTCTCAATTAGTGATCATGGGCGGAGGGTCCCTTGTGGGCGGTGCCATCCCTGGGCTGGTAGTCTTGGGTTCTATAAGAGAGCAAGCTGAGCAAGCCAGAGCAAGTAAGCCAGTAAGTAACATCCCTCCATGGCCTCTGCATCAGCTCCTGCTTCCTGACCTGCTTAGTTCCAGTCCTGACTTCCTTTGGTGATAAACAGCAGCATGGAAGTGTAAGCTGAATAAACCCTTTCCTCCCCAACTTGCTTCTTGGTCATAATGTTTGTGCAGGAATAGAAACCCTGACTAAGACAAATAGATTTGGATGATGGAACTCGGGTTGTCTCATCAAAGGCTTTTACCTACTGACCCATTTCCTCCTGCTCATATTTTTCTCTTTATGTATATCTCATGTCTATTTAAAGGTTTTGGATTATAAATGTTCCCTCTGGGTCCTCCTTGTCCCACTAAGCTGAGAATTTGACCCCGTGGATTCCCTTTCATTTGTTTCTATGTCCTCACAACGTTCATGACACATGAGGATGTCACGATGCTGAGAAGAATGACCGGTCTAGTTGGATCTGCCCACACTGACATATTTATGCCTTGTGGAATTTCAAGTACCCAAGTTAATGAGTGAAAATCTTCTAAAGTCAGTCCTTGGTCAGTTGGGTCATGGTTCTTTTCTAGATGTACTTTAACTTACATAACTTGCATCCCCTAAGCTCCCTTCTTACCATTTGTCAGTTTCTTTCTCTATTATTGTCACACATGACATTGGACATATTCCTATAAGCTACAGAGACCAGTTGAACTCTCAAAATAAAGGGTTTTTTCTTATGATGAGTGATTTTTGTGTGTTCGTGTTCGTATGTGGGAGTTTGCTTGCATATGTGTGTGGTGGTTGACATCCCACTTGACTTTTACCGGGGTGCTGGGCATCAAACTCAGGTCTTGATGTTTGAAGAGCAAGCACTTTACCTATAGAGCAATCTCCCTAGCTCCTCAGAACAAAGTTTTAACATTTTTACCCTTTGTAAACAATTTTTCCTTTGGCCATACTTTTAGAAGACATTTTGTTCTCTCCTCCTTAGCAATATTTTTGGAGTGTTTCTTCCAGTCAGCTTATTTGCAGAATTGTTTAAAGTAACACTAATTTTGCTGCAGCAACCAAAACAAATGTTTCCATTTTGAAAATGTCTACTGGAAAAATAAAGATTTGTAATTCAAATGAATGGAGGAATTGTTATTGTACTTAGAAAAAACTGAATGTTTATATTTTCTTGTGGAAAATATAAACACTATTAAAAATATCCATTAGTAAATGTTTCCTGAATAGACCTAGGTTCTACATAAGTCCTTATGAATTATGATTGATGGCACAGATGTCTTAATTCTCCATTTTCAGTAGACAAGTATTTGTCAAAGTAGATATATAGTGTTAGCAACTAACAGAAAACGCCCAGAACTGTAACACACCTGCTTCATGTCAACTTAAGCATAGAACATTGTTTTCTGTTCAGAAAAATCATAACCCAGGGAGAAAAATTTTATATCTTCCCCAAAGGAGACTTACTGCTTTTGGAAGAATTGGTATAAAAATACAATCTTTACTTATTTTAGTACATAATTATACAATATAGGTCTTATATTTTTCTAAACATAAAAACATATGATCTCAAGGCTTATGGGAGTTAAGGCTACCTATTTGTATTAAATTGGTGTTTATCAATGTGCTTCCAAGCAATTTTGTTGACTTTTAGAGCATTCATTATAAAAAAACAAACCAAAGAACTGATTCACTCATCTGATTAAATATTAAGCAAGATACCAGGCAATATTAAATATTTTAAAAGATAAAAAATAAAAGGTGGGTGAATTCTTAGAATAAAGGACCCTCTAATTTGTTGAATGTTTCTTGGCTGCTTTTGGATGTAAGTAATAGAATCAAGCCTCTGTCTCATCCTGTCCATATTTTTGACTACAGAATCCAAAAACTGAAACTCTGGACATAACCTTTTAAAGATTATTTGATTTAGTTTCTTGTGTTGATTAAGGAAAAAAACTAATCCATTCAGGTCATTTGCTTACATTTTTTCAAACATTTCTAGGGATAAAGATAACCCATCCTAATACAAAGAGACTGGCTTTGGTACTAGACAGTAATGGTTACATGAGTTACCTATGAAACCTCACCACTGAAGAATGCATTAACCCATGCAACATCTAATCTCACAAATGTCTCACAGATAAGTCTGTTCTAATATTTTTTTTCTTTCTCTCAGCAAGTACTCTACTACTGAGCTGTATCTTCACCCTTTTAAAACATGATATATTTAAAAACATTTGAGTTTCCCAGGTAGCCCTTGAACTTGTGATCCTCATTCCTCAGCCATTCCATGCTGGAATAGTGGGTGTGTGCTTCTATCCAAGGTTTGCTTGCTTTTTATTTTTGGAGACAGGGTTTCTCTGTATAGTTGCCTGTCCTGGAATTCACTGGGTAGAGAAGGCTCTTGAACTTGGAAAGATCCACCTGCCTCTGCCTCCACAGTGCTGATATTTGTTAAATCATTGTTTTGAGATAGGGTCTTACTGTGGCCTCAAACTTGTGGCAAGCCTCCTGCCTCCTCACTGTTAGAATTACAGATGTGAGACACCCTAGTTTGTTTATTACTATCATCATTGTTTTTGAAAAACAAAAAAAAAAGGATGCTCCAGAGGCTTGCAGAGAACTTCTGGGCTCCTGCTATTCTCCTGCCTCCCAAGTAGCTTGGGCTATGTGCCACTTTGTTTGGCTACTAAGTTTATTTTATACTGATACTGAGGCCAAAAAGAGATATGTGTAATTTGGTCAAGGTCACATTCCCTGTCAGTGGTGACACCAGGACTCATACTGGAGAAATTAACTCTGCAGCTTCCCAAGCAAAATCTTTACCTTCACTGAGGGAAATAATAAAATCAGTTAAGCCTGAGTGCTGGGAAACACAAGTGGGTAATGAAGTAATCTCATCCAATACTTAAATATCCTATATTGAATTATTCAGAGCCCCAAACCTACCCTTTCAAAAATCAAGTGTCTCTTTGTGGAATAAATTGACAACAAATCCCCCAGACTTGTCATCAATATTTCATTTCATAGTATAATAAAACACAAGATATGTCTTGTAGGGAATAAAGTTTCAAGTCTTTCTGTGGATGTCAGTTTCCAGAATCTCTGATGTATATGTGTGACTAAGGAAAAGAATAGCTGAATCACATCTACGGGCGACTCCTTCCAATTAAAAATCTGTAACAGAAAGGAACACAAGGCAGTCCATCTGCCTTTTAACCTCAACAGCTCTTCGGCCCAAGCCAATTTACTTTGGTCCTTTTGGGTGGGTGGGTAGGTGGGGGATGGGGAATAATCCCACAAGCTAAGGCAGAAAGGAAGCATCCTGGTTTGGCTCCTGCTCTGGCCAGCAGGGACCGAGATGCGACTCGCGGTCCGCCGGGACATTGCAGTGACGGCTGAAGCAGAGCTAGAGTCGTGATGGGGCCCAACAGGCAGACGAGAGTCTAGAGCAAAAGGGTCTCTTCCCAAAGGAACAGGGGGCAGAGGAGACGGAAAAGCCGCGGACGGGGCGCAAGCTTGCCCACCGGCTCGGGGTACATCCTCCTCTTGCTCACCGGGCCGAAGGGCACGCGGCTCAGGCCCAGGCCCGGCTCCGCCCGCGCATGCGCCGCGGGCACTCCGCTCCCCTCCCTCTTCCTGGCGGGTCTGGGGCGGCGGCGGCGCGGTGACGTCAGGGCGTTGGGGCAGCTCCTGTGACAGACTGAGCTGGAGCGGCGGGGCGGCGGCGGAGTCCGGCGGCCGAGATAGCGAGTGAGGGAGCGAGCGAGCAGCGACCCGAGAGTCCAGGGAGCGAGGAGGAGCCGGAGGGGAGCGCTCAGGCGCGAGCGAGAGGACGCGCGAACGCTGGGCCAGGGCTCGAGCCCCGGAACGGCTGAGGAGCCCGCCCGCGGCCCTCCCCTCCCCCTCCCCGGGACCGGGCCCAGCGCGCCATCCTCCCCCTCCCTCCCTCCCTCCCTCCTTCCTCCCTTCCCTCTCCCTCCCCCTCCCCCGCTGGTGGATGGGAGTGAAGGACGGAAGAGGCCCTGCGGAGGCGGTGGTGCAGCGCTCCGGTAAGGCGGCGACGCTCTGCGCCCTCCCCTCTGTTTCTTCCATCGCGCTCGGGCGGCTGCGGGCCGGGCCGGCGGCCTGACGATGTGGCTGCGCCGGTCCCCTCCCTCCCATTCTCCCCTCCCCCTGCCGCCGCTGCCTCCTCCTTCTTCTTCTCCTCTCCTCGCTCTCAAAATGGCGGCCGCGACGGCCGTTGAGTGAGAGGCACCGAGGAGGGGGCCCTGGCCTGGGAGGGCGCTGCCCTGGCTCCGGTCCTCCGACCCTGGCAGCGCGCTACTCCAGCCGCTGAGGCTTCAAGCCGTGGCCTCTCGGGCGGCATCGCCCTCCTGCCGCCGTGACTTAGCAAGAAAAGTATTCTTGGGTGGGAAGGGCGTGGATAGCAGGTCGCTCTCTGATCTTGGGGAAAGGGCTCAGCCCTCCTGGGCCGCGGAAGCGAACCCGCAGTCCCCACCCCTCCGCGGCTGGCGGCTCGCCGCCGGGGCTCCAGCAGCTACCAGGCCTTCCAGGCGTCCGGTTCTCTACTTGTCCTTAGGTTGGGGGTCGACCTGGGAAGGATGGCTTGCCGCGCAGGCCCTCGGCCCCCTGGTGCGGTGGTGGTCCAGCCTCTGCACTCAGTAAAGATCTGCAGCATCCACCCACCGAATCGGGCAGGATTTTTCTTTTTGCTACTGACTCCTCGCACGGGAGTTGTCTTTTGAGGTTGCTAACACTGAGCTCCCAGGTTCTTAGCATTCCCTTCATCCCATCTCTCCACTCCATTAGGAAACGCTGTGACTATTTATTTACTCTTTCTAGCCTCCCAGGTGAGAAAATGTTTTTGAGACGGTGGGCTTATTTTGACTCCCAAGAGGAGAGATTTTCGCTGTCTGAGATAGGAGAAAGCAAGGTGCCTAGCTTTATTTGTTATCCTGCCTGTTTTTTCCAGTGACTTAGCAAGAAACTCCTTGGGAGGAGCGCAGGAAATTTTCTGTTGAGGTTGGGTTTTGGGTGTATGTAATTCCTATCAGTTTTTTTGGTTAAGAAATTGTGCTTTTGAAGAAGAGTACCAGATTTGTGGTCTCATTCTCAATGGGCGATGTCATGTCAAGGATCCCCCCCCCCCCCAAGAGACAATTGGCAGAAAATAAAATTATTACTGCTTTTCTTACCTTTAGTTTCAAACACACTTTCCTAAAGATTCATAACCTTTAAAAGATCCAGTAACAGAAAGGTCATTTTAGCAATTCCCTTTTTGTTGGGTTGGCTTGTTTTGTGTGAATTTCTTTTCTGGGAATGGTGGAGAGACTTTGTTTGGGCCTCATACCAGTAATATTGTCTTCTCTCTTCATCTTGCCACAGCAGTGTTGGCTGTTTTCCCCTGCAGTAGAGCTTGATTACTGCAGGATTCAATCCCTTAATCAGGAATATTTTTAGTTGGGTATGCTAGTAATACTATGTTGAATTTACATTAAAAGCCTTAACTTTAAAAATTGGTTTGGTTTTAAGGCTTTAGCAAGCTTAATATGTGTCTTTCAGGACATAGTTGTGCAAATAATTGGAAGTTACAAATTGTGGGTTTTATTAATGAAGAATATGTATTTAGGGTAATTTATTCTTTCACGGTCTATTTAAAAGATCATTGTTTGATTTCAGAGGGAAGGATTTTCTATAATAAATTTAAAGCTGGTATATATAATTTTAAGAGTCAGAAAGGAGACCAGTTTTTCACAAAATATTTTTGTGTATGTTGGTTTTGACAGAGCATACCCTGTTTTGGTACATCCTCCCACCCCCTTAAAAATGGGCTAATATTTGTGGATGCTGTGAACAGCCATTGAGCCGAGAGGATTGGGTGGAGTAAGGGTGCGCCAGCAAAAGCTGTGAAATGCTGTTGCCCTTTCATCGGATTTTCTTCATCCTTAATGACTGTAAGGTTATTCAATATTAATTGTAGCTACAATAAAGGCATTTCTCTATAGTGGATCTTAAAATCTCAGCTTTTCTACCTTTTTTTTCAAGAAGGGCATTGAGTAATTGGAATAAAGGCAGCATCCTTGCTCTGAAACAAGTACTTACAAGTGTGTGTATGTATAAAAAATATATGCTCTGGCTAATTTTTTTTTATTATTCTAACCAAATGAGTGTTATATTAATGAGTGCTAGGGATATTTGGCAACAAAAAGCATGGTATAGTGAAAAACATCTAGTTAAGAATATTGGTTTTCACTGAAATAGTTTTTTTTTTTTTTTAATTTCTTGATGAACATCAAAGATGAGAAAATAGACAGTGGTTATTTTGTATTAAGAGCTCTTTAAATAGACCTTTTCTCTTGTGTTGTCTCTTTCATAGGACTTTTTCTATGATAAAAGGGCATAGCTCACTTTAGTGTCTTGTGGTCCTTAAAGAATTGTAAATATGATATTGTAATTCTGAGGAACCTTATGAGTGTTGTAATTTTGTATTTTTACATTTTTTGTTATTTTTCATGCAGTAAGAAAGTAGAAAGGCTATTATGGTGATGGATGAGTACATTACTATACTGTGTCTCAAATATCCTTAGCCCTACTGTTTCTAGTTAATAGTGGTGAACTTCCACCCTAACCCCACGGCCACCCAGAAGCTTACTGATAATTTGATAGAGAATACAAATGTGTTTTCATTTCTGGTATATCTCTGAATCTTACTTAATTTGAAGGAATCAGTTTTAAAAATCACAATCTTATATTTATAAAAGCCTTAATGAAGTCTGTTTGAATTTCTTTTTTCACTCGTTCATTTATATGTATTTATATGCACCAACTTATGGGAATTACATCTTTTCTGCTACCATGTATGTAGGTCCTGTGGATTGGACTCAGTCAAGTCAGATTTGATGGCAAACATCCTTATCCACTGAGCCATTTCACCAGCTCTCTTTCTCCTTTTGAGATGGAGTCTATTGTATGTAGCCCAGGCTGGCCTTGAATTTGCTGTGGAGCTCCTCCTGACCTTGATCTCTTGATAGTTATAGACACTATTCTTGACTGGCTTAATTCTCACTCCTTATGTATCCTAAGCAGACCTCTTAACTGCCTTTTTCTACTTTAGAAGCCACCTGAGTTGCTGTAAAGTGGGTGTGAGCCAATATACTGTACTGCTTTTAGTAGTAGTATTTGGTATCTATTTTTAAGCTCTGTTATATACATAACTTTCTGGATAAAATATCCCTATTATGAAAGGATTTGTTTCTGGGAATGAAAATTTAATAATTTATAATTGTTGGTTTACTAGTTTAGAGCATCCATGTTATTCTTATGTTCTATTTAAGAAAAGGAAAGTGAGGCTGGTCAGATGGTTTAGCACTTGCTGCTAAGCTTACCAACATGAGCTTGATCCCCAGTATCCACATGGTGGACAGATCCAAGCCCCACAATTAGTCCTCTGACTGACACATATACATAATGATTAAAAAGGAAAGTTAGATTATATACAAAGCTATCTGGATGTGCATGTGTGTAAATGTCTTTATGCTTGTATTTTAAGTATCTAGGAAAAAAGCCTTTTTTGTTTGTATATGGTTCATATTATTATTCACACTTGAAACCTCAGTAAGTGAGCTATAGTAATTGTAGACCATGTCATTTTTTTTTTTTTTAATTTTTTTTTTTTTTTTTTTTTTTTCGGTTTTTCGAAACAGGGTTTCTCTGTGTAGCCCTGGCTGTCCTGGAACTCACTCTGTAGACCAGGCTGGCCTCGAACTCAGAAATCCACCTGCCTCTGCCTCCCAAGTGCTGGGATTAAAGGCATGCGCCACCACTGCCCGGCTGACCATGTCATTATTAAGGCAGAACTTTCTTTCTGTTATTTTGATTATATGAATGTGTGTGTGGCTAGTTGTAAGTGTGAGTACAAGTGCACGTGCTGGATCCTCTGGATCCTGAGTTGCAGGTGGTTGTAATCTGTTTATGGTTGCTGGGACCTAAACTCTCGTCCTCTGTGAGAGCAGGTATGCTCTTAACCACTGAACTCTCCCTCCAGACTAATATCATTATTATTTTACATTATTTGTATTTGTGTGAGTTCTTTGTGTGGAGGTCAGAGTACTACGTTAGGGCTACTCCTTCCACTCTGAGTCTCAAAGATCAAACTCAGGTTTGACAGGCTTTCAGGCAAGCACCTTCACTTTCTGAGCCATATTGCCAGCCCCATGTGATAGAACTATTTTAAACAAGCCCATTCCAGTACCCAAGAGGCAGATAGGTAGGTAGATCTCTGTGAGGTCAAGGCCAACCTGCCTCAAACAAAGAAACAAAACCATGCCTCTCCCTTCTCTCCCCTCCCCCCCTAAAAAAACCCAACAAAAACTAAATAAAAAATGAGCCCAAAGCAAATATAATACAAATCAAATGTTCAGTTCTAAAGCTGTGATATAGGTAACCCCCACCTTTTTTTTTTCCCCAAAAAAACTTAAGGTTAGCTTGCAAACTAAACTGGTCGTATGGCTGCACCAGCTTGTGGTCCTACGAAGAGACTCGGGTGGGGTGCTGGTCTTGGAACTCAGGCTTGCTTGCCTCTTGGGTGTTGTCCACCACTGAACTAGCCCTGGACAGAATTTTTAATTGCTTCTAATAGAAGTCTCTGTTGTAAAAGTATTTTATAACTGGTAACATACTTTGGAAAGAATCATTTGAAGTGAAAATTCTTTGTCACTGTTTTTTGTCTCGTGCAATATAATCATTACTTTTTTATTTGATAAGTTTCTCTATTTAAAATAAAACTAAGCCATGTGGTGGTGGCATAAGCTTTTGATCCCAGCAGTTGGGAGGCAGAGGCAGAATTTGAGGCCAGCCTGGTCTACAGCCAGGGCTACATAGAGAAAACCTGACTTGAAAAATCTGAATATGTTGGTTCGTGGTTTTGATCTTTGGGTCTTCTGTTTTGTTTTTTGAGACATGGTTTCTGTGTGTAAGCTTGTCTGTCTGTCCTGGAACTCACTCTGTAGATCAGTCTGGCTCTGAACTTCAGAGATCTAACTGCCCTCAACTCCTGAGCACTCATATTAAAGGCATGAGCCGGGCCACCACTACTAGGCTTGATCTTGTGGGGTTTTTTTTGTTTTTTGTTTTTTTTTACAATGAGGAACTGAAGAGAAAGGCAAATTTACTTACATTTTGAAGATGTGTAGCTGTAGAGTGAGTCCTAGTTTTTAAAAGCCATTTTGGGAAATGTGTATTTTCCTTGCTTTGAAATGGGGGTCTCACATAGCCTAGGTTTTGAATAATATATAATTTAGCTGTCCTTTAACCTCTTATCTTACAACTTCCAAAAAAAAAAAAAAAAAAAAGGCATTTCAAGAAGAAAGATAATGTCTACAACATATTGTGTAAACATGATTAACTTCACTGAAGTCTTTGTGGATTGTTTCAGCAATCCACGAAGCAATACTGGTTTGGTATGACAACATTTTTTTTTTTTTTTTTTTTCTCGAGACAGGGTTTCTCTGTGTAGCCCTGGCTGTCCTGGAACTCACTTTGTAGACCAGGCTGGCCTCGAACTCAGAAATCTGCCTGTCTCTGCCTCCCAATGGTATGACAGTTTGCACATTCATTTAAATAGAACTCTACTAATCTTTGTCATTGGCACAGATTTTAATTGATATATGAGCTTTATACTCACTGGGAACAGTCATCAAAAGTGCTTATTATTTTGGTTGCTTTTTTTCTTTTTAAAAATTGGTGACTGTTGGTTAAAACAGAACTAATCTGTCAGGGATTTTCTAGGCATTCCTTCAATATTATTATTTAGCTGTGTCAAACATTTATCTAGTTTGTCACTACTGAATTTGGTACTCATTTCAACTTTTCTCATCTCTTTGAAGTAGATGGGTATTTTCATCTATGAGATAACTAAAACTCCACAGATTTCTTCTCCTGAAGTCACTTGGGTATTAGTAGTTGGAGTGCCACCTGGGTGCTGGCTTACATGGTCAAATAGTTCTTTTCTGTAATGATTAACTTCTTTTGAAAAAAATGTACAAAATAGTTAATTTTCACGTTTATACTACGAAGCACAGATGCTAAGGGTACATAATCAAACAACTACAGAGCAGCTATTTAAGAGGTGACCATTTTTACATCGGAAAATTCCCACAGGCTCTCCCTAAATATTTAAAAATTTTACATTTATTTTGTTGTGGGTGTGGGAGCACACACCACATTATGAGTTTCAGAAGTCAGAGGACAACTTTTGAAATTTTGTTCTCTTTATACCATTTGGGTCCCAGAGATTAAACTCAGGTACTCAAAACTTGTCACTAAACAGCTTTCCCTCTAAGCTATCTTGCCAGCCCTTAAATGTTTTTGTTTGCTTGTTTGTTTGTTTATTCCATTTCAAAACAGTCATGGTTCAGGGGTATAATTTGAAATGTTTTTATTTTGGATGGCATATTGCACTTTCAGATGTTAGTGTTTTGCTTCTTTACTTCTATTTTTAAAAAGCCTGGAAGAAAACAAAGTTCTGGAAGCTGGCAAGTCAAGCATCAAGGTGCCAGGATCTGGTGAGACAGACACCTTTTTGTTTGTTCTGTTTTTCAAGACAGGGTCTCTGGAAGGTGTGGGACACTACAGCCCAGCTGAGAGACTTCAGCCATTATCGTTTCGCAGAGTGCATTGTATGATGAGAATGAGATCAAGTGTATAAACTTGTGCTTCTCTGCTTTCTTTTCTTTAACCCTTCTTATCTTAATTTTGAAAATGGTAACTGTAGCATTTATTGCCTGTATTGTTTAATTTGGCATTTGTTAACTTTGTTCTTACACTGGCTATTTTGTAGGCATAAGGCTTTAGGCATTTGAGTAGGGGCTGTCAGACAATACCTAATATTGCTTTAAAAATACTATTTTAGTGGGTGGTGGTAGTATATGCCTTTAATCCCAGCACTGGGAGACAGAGGCAGGCCAATCTCATTTGAGTTTAAGGCCAGCTTGGTCTACAGAGCAAGTTCCAGGAAGCCAGGGTTACACAGAGAAAACCTGTCTCAAAAATAAATAAATAAATAAAAAATAATAAAAAACCCAATAAAATTATTTTAATACTTTACATTTGATTGAATGCAGAATTATGTGAAAAGTGATTAAAAAAAAAAAAGACTAGGGGTGTAGCTTAGTAGCAGAGCAGGCTCATAGCCGCATCCTGGTTCCATAGTTAAGTATAAGGAAGAGATTTAAAATTCTTAGTAAATCTAACAAAAATCTCTTTAGAGTTAAGGTCTGAGAGTCAGGTGGGGTTAATTCCTCGATAGAAAGAAGGTTAATGTCCCAAAAAACAGAACCACATACTTTTACAGAATGCACTAACTGGATAAATTAAGGATGCATTTTGGTAATTTGATCTTACATTGACAAGAATTGGCAGTTAACTCTGACTAGGAAATTTTCTGACAGTTTGCTGAAAAATTGAAACTTTAAATCGTGGGGGAAATTTAAGAATTAAAAATATTTTTAAGTGTTGGCTTAAAACCTAGGGCCTTATATAGGCAAATCATGTGCTTTTAACACTGAGCTGTACTCCCCAGGCCAAATAATTTAACTTTTGAAGCATTATAAAAAGTCTTATGTTTGGGGTCATCAGGATGGCTCAGCTACTGTTGGCACTTACTGTATAAGCCTAGTGACCTGAGTTGGATGCCCAGAACCCATATAACAAGGACAGAATCATCCCACACTTTTCTCTGCAGGTGAACCAAGGCCTATGGCCCACATACCACATCATTCTTGTAGGCAGATACAATAATAAAACAGTTTTATGATTTATACAACATAGATAGTTGAAATTTATGATTTATGACAGATAGCTGTGTTTTTTGTTTTGTTTTTTGTTTTTTTGTGATGCTGGGAATTGAACCTGGAACCTTGGGCATAATAATCTAGGCAAAGTGTTACATTATTGTAGCAGTATTTCTAGCTTAGGTTTGTTTATTTGTTTGTTTGTTTTTAATTCTCTTTTAATTTATTTTTTGGAAGTAGGGCCTTGCTATGTATACCTAGCCAGTCATGAACTCATGAAGATTGGCCTTCCTCTGTCTCTTGAGTGCTAGGATTAAAGTTGTATGTCACCATACCCAATGCTTTGTTTGCATAAGTCAATCTCTCATTCTCTTTTTTTTTTTTTTTAAGACGGACTCAGCTGGGAGCCTCTGCCTCCCACCACTTGGGAGGCAGAGGCAGCTGGGTCTCTCTGAGTTAGAGGCCAGCCTAGTCTTCAAAGAGTTCCTGGACAGCCAGGGCTATTACATAGAGAAACACTGTCTAGAAAATTCAACCAATCAACAAACAAGACAAAACCCACATTTATTTGTTTACTTAGTGTGTGTGAGTGGAAATCAGAGATTCGTAGGTTGGTGACAAGCAACTTTGCTCACTGAGCTGTCTTACTGGCCTAGAACTCTGATTTTGTTTTTGTCTTTTTATGCAGCCCAGGCTGGCTTTAAACTCATCGTCTTAACTCAATAACCTCCTGGAGTTTGCTAGAATTATAGGTGTATTCCACCATACCTGGTAGTAGTCTTTTTTTTTTTTTTTCTTTTAGATTTTTATTTTATGTATATGACTGTTTTCCCTGCATGTTTGTATGTGTACCATATACATGCCTGGTACCCACAGAAGCCAGAAGAGAATACCCTGGAACTATAGTTAGAGATAGAGATGGTTGTGAGTCACCATGTAGGAGCTAGGAATCGAACCCAGGTCTATCTCTCTAGTCCTCCAATTTTTTTTTTAAAATAAGAGAATTACCTTACTATACAGTTTAACCATATATAGTTATTAATGTAATTTTTTTTACAGGTTTGTTTGCTTTTTTATTTTTTTGAAGCAGGATCTTGTGGTTTTATTGGGGGTGTGCATTGAGACAGGGTCTTGCTATGTATCTTTGCCTGGCTTGGAACTTGAGAGATCCATCAGCCTTCTGAATCCAGGGATTAAAACCATGCCACCATGTGTGGTGAAATAGCATCCTGTAATGTGGTCTAGTTTAAGCCTGCAACTTCTTCACCAAAGTAATCCTTTTGCCTCAGCCTGCTAAGACTAGAATTACAATATATACCATTGTAGCTGCCCCCAAATAAGATTTAAGTACTTCAGTTTAAAACAAAACAAAACAGTATTTTGACTAATTTAGAAACTGAATATTTGTTTTCTATACCATATGTGTTAAAGAGCCCTCAGAAGTCGAAGAGAGGTAGGATTTCTTCAACTGGAATTACAGGCAGTTTTTCGAAAGACGAATTTTGAAATGACTCTTTAATTGGAGCAGACACTGGGGAAGATCATCTTAGTAGAAGCAGCAACCTATTGGTACAAAAGCATGGAAACTCCTTTCATGTATGCTGGTAGAGTTTGGGAGAGGAGACTGTGAGATATGAGGATGGAAAATTATATGAGCTAAACTGATAAAATTTGTATGTTCTGTATAGCTAGTAGGTAATCTAGAAGTCATTAAACAAGTTCAAGCAAAGGCAAGCATTCTGAATTGTGTATTACATATTTTATATGAGTGGCAACAAAAATGATAGATTGCAGTGTGGCGGTCACAGTTTTTCAGGAAAGAATGATTACTGTTTGAAATATAATGACAATGAAGGTTGTTGACTGGAAAAAGATTTAAGTAGAATTGTGAATGCTAAGTGCAGTGGGAAGAGGAAAGTATAGATAGTAGCTTGAGTGAGAAAGTGGAATTGAGAAACAATTTACTGAATAAGAAGAGTTGGATAGGATAGTAAATAAAGCTGCTTAGAGAAAATTTCGTTCTTTTTTCTTTTTGAACAAGTCTTGGACACACTCCCTCCTTTTATTTATTTTATGTATGTGAATACACTGTCACTGTCCTCAGACACACCACAAGAGGGCATCAGATCCCATTACAGATGGTTGTGAGCCACCATGTGATTGCTGGGAATTGAACTCAGGACCTCTGGAAGAGTAGTCCACTGAACCATCTCTCCAGCCCTAGATAAGTTTTCTTAAACCACAGTTCTTAAGTCCTTCCTCCTCACCTTTCATTTTCTTTTTAAATTTTATTTTATGTATGTGGGTGTTTTGCCTGAATTTGTAACTTCGTACCACATTTGTGCTTGTTACTGGAGGAGTCCAGAAGAGGGTATGGGATCTTTTGGAACTGGAGTTAAGAGAAGTTACGGGTTGCTGGGAATCAAACAGGTTCTCTGGAAGACCAGGGAGTGCTTTTAACTACTGAGCCATCTCTCCTCAGTTTGTGAATGACTAATCTGATTCAAAAAGATCAGATTGATTCTATTTTTCCTGGTGATTAAAAATCCAGGCCATTCAGAACTGCCACTGACCTATGCCTCTAGGCACCAAAATGATTGTCTTTGTTTGTATTCCTGCACAAAACATCATAACCAAGAAGCAAGTTGGGGAGGAAAGGGTTTATTTAGCTTACACAGCACAGGAACTTGGAGGCAGGAGCTGATGCAGAGGCCATGGCGGAGTGCTGCTTACTGGCTTGCTCAGGTTGCTTTTTTATAGAACCCAGGGCTACCAGCCCAGGGATGGCACCACCCACAAGGGGCCCTTCCCCCTTGATCACTAATTGAGAAAATGCCTTACAGCTGGATCTCATGGAGGTATTTCCTCAAGAGAGGCTCCTTTCCCTGTGATAACTCCAGCTTGTGTCAAGTTGTCACACAAAACCAGCCAGTACAGTGATATTTAAACCTTTGTTGCTTGACTCCAAAATTCTATTCAGCAAGACATCAGAAGTATAGGACTGGCCGGAAACGGTGGTGTTTGTAATCCCAGTTTCTTGAGAAGCTGAGGTTATCACAAACAAGGTCAAGGCCAGCCCGGGCAACACATTCAGGATCTTGTTTTATAAACCAAACCAAAACAAGCAACAAAAAATATGGGACTAACTTAATTCTGCCTGTAAGACACCTATGCACAGTCATAAGTATTCTTACATTTTTAAGTTTTATTTTTATCTACTTTTTTTTTTGTTTTGTTTGGGTTTTTTGTTTGTTTTGAAACAGGGTCTTTCTGTATAGCCCTGGATGTCCTGGAACTCACTAAGTAAACCTGCAGATCAGGCTGGCCTTGAATTTAGACTTCTGCCTGCCTCTGCCTCCTGAATGCTGGGATTTAAAGTATGCACAACAATGCCTATCTAAGTCTTATTTTTTAATTATGTGTCTGTGTTTGGATTTATACATGTGAATGTAGGTGTCCACAGAGGCCAGAAGTAGGCATCCGGTCCTCTGGAACTGAGAGACAGGTGACTGTGAGCTATGGTCTGGGGCTGGGAACCAACTTAGGTCCTCTGGTAGAACAGGTGGTAGTCTTAGCCTGCACTATCTCTAGCATCATTTATTTTTTATTTTATAATACGTTATATATACAGAAAAGAATTATGTAACAAAATGCCCATGTAACTACTATCAAAGCTTTAAAAGAATAAAATATTACAGTTGCAATTATATATATTCCCTTTTGTACCTATTCTCAGTCCTGTCTTGTTTTTTCCTAGCTGCATGACTTCTGTTTGTACATATTTCTTTTTTGTTTGTTTGTTTGTTTGAGACTGAATCTCACTATATAACCATGCCTGGCCTGGAAATCTATTTGTAGACCAGGTTGGCCTCAAACTCAAAAACCTTCTTGCTTCTGGCTTCTGAGTGCTGGAATTAAAGATATGTGCTACCTACCTACCACACTTGGCAATATATGCCTTTAAAAAAAGAGAGAAAAAAAAAAAGCAAAAAATAAATGTGTGTGTAAAATTTACAGAAAAACTTCTAGAAGCTGTTTCTTTCCTTCTACCTGTGGGTGCTGGGATTAGGACTAAGGTAGTCAAGATTGGTGATCAGCTTCTTTTACCTGCTGAGCTGTTTCGCTTGGCCTGGTCCTAGGTTTTTTATATTAAGTGCATATCAGTAAACAGTGTGAGTGATATGCTTTGTAGATTTTTTTAGACTATTTTCACCCAGTAGAGTATTTTTTAGATAGTCTTCAGAAATAGACTGTTAGACTTTCTAACATTGCTCTGTTTAGAGTGTGAATATGGGCAGCAAAGTATTTGCAGATGAGATTGTTTTTGCATGCAGAATTCATCCTTATGTTAATTAAAATGTTTTTCTCTTAGTAATTTTTATGATTTGGATTTAAATATAGAATAATTAATATTGTTAGCATCAATTTCAGATCACAAATCACTGAACTTTCTCCTTTTCCCTCTGATTTCCTTGACCTTGGAAACCTGAGTTTATTAATTTACTTAGCTAGAGGTTGTATGCTGACCACTTTCAGGTCAGACTAAGTTTGGAAATATATTTCTTTTGGCCTTGTATAACTAAAAAGTTGTTTGGTTTTTTTTTTTTAAAGATTTATTTATTTATTTATTATATGTAAGTACACTGTAGCTGTCTTCAAACACACTTTTTCTTCCCTCTCCAGCCTCACTTGCTCCAACCCCGCTCGCTATGGTCCAGCTTGTAGCTGTCTTAAGACACTCCGGCAGAGTGTCAAAGAGGGCATCAGATCTCATTATGGATGGTTGTGAGCCATCATGTGGTTGCTGAGATTTGAACTCACGACCTTCGGAAGGGCAGTCAGTGTTCCTAACTGCTGAGCCATTTCTCCAGCCCCCAACTAAAAAGTTTTTAAGCTACATTTAAATGTATATACTTTATATGGTCTCTTTTCAGATCAACCTGAAAAATTAGATAAAACTTCAATATTACATTATCACCATGTAAACAAAGCTCAGCTTTTAATCTCAGTACTAAGGATAAGGAAGGATATCAAGGTTAAGGTTCTACACAATAAGACCCTGTCTCAATAATAATAAAACTGGGGCTAGAGAGATGGCTTAGTGGTTAAGAGCACTGGCTTTTCCTCTGTTGAACCTGGGTTCAATTGCCAGCACCCACATGGCAGCTTAAAAAGACTGTTAACTCCTGTGACAGTGGATCCAATGCCCCTTACACAGAGACACACACATAGGCAAATTACCAATGTACATAAAATAAAAATAAATGATAAAACTAAAAAAAAGTTTACAGCTTGTATTGTTCTCTATAGACATTAGTTTGTGCTTCATACCATTTCGTGTCCAGGTTATTGAGGACTACCCCACAGTGCAGTTGAGTGATTATTAATAAGACCCAAAACTGTATAAATCATGGAGTTCTGTGCAAATGCCAGATGCTGTTTTATACCCTCAGATTCTAGAAAGATTTTAAGCAGAAGAATTTAAAATTGATATAATCCTACTCACTGTGTACCCCTGATTGGCCTGGAACTTGGTACTAGACCAGGCTGGCCTTGAATTTGCAGAGATCAACTGCCTCTGCCTCTGAAGTTCTGGGATTCATTAAATTTGTGTGCCATCCTGCTTGGTGCAGAGTGTAAGAGAGACTCAGAAAAACTTTATACTGCTAGAAATAAATTGCTTTGACAAAATACAGTTCCAACAAACCAGGACTCAGTTTTCAGCATAAAATAAATGTAGGGAGGGTTTTTGGTTTTTTTTGTTTGTTTTGCTGTGTAGGCCAGTTCAAATTTTGATCTCAGCCTCCAAGTGCTGGGGATTGTAGGTGTGTGCTCTACTGCACCTTCTTAGTGTTACGGGTTTTACTAATGCCTGTAATTAATACAGCTTTGCCTTTTTTCTTAAACATGATTCACCTTTATTTAGAAGTAAGTTTTGTTTCTTTGACAGTATGAGAGCTACATGTCTTTGACACTGCTGAATCTCTGTAATTTACAGTACAGACAACACTGGTGACTGCCTTTTGTAGCTGTTTGCTATCTTTAGCCTTTATAGTAATACTGTATTTCCTAACTACTCAAAATCTGCACATGAATATTTTTCCACATTATTCTTTTTCCAAAACCTGCCTCAAAGAGTTGTCAGCAATTCCATCTCTTTAAAATCGTTTAGTTTATAATGCTGACTTGGTCAGTTAGAATAACAGTTCTGTTAGTGGCTTTACCCCCACCTTCCCATCCTTCCCCTCCCTGGCCTTCTGGCTTTTAACTGTATTGTGTGTTCCTTTAGTGGATTGTATTTTATTAATCTGTCAAGACATAATAAATTCATTTAGCACACATCTTCAGTTATTTTGTAAGTTTATTAAGGGCAGAGACTATCTTAACTTTTTTTTTTTTTTTTGGTTTTTCAAGATTAACTTTTTTTTAATTGTGTGTTTTTTTGCATGTACATTTACATGTGTGCCATAGCTCATGTATGGAAGTCAGAGAACAGTTTTCTGGAGTTGGATTTCTCCTTCTGCTATGTGGGGTTCATGGAATGCAGATCATTAGACTTGATGGTGAGCACCTTTACCTGCAGAGCCATCTTGCTAGCCCTATTTCTAAGTTATTTGTACAAATGGAGACAAACATTAGTTAGAAGTCAGTTGCTATCTAATAGAAGTGGGATGTGCCTATAGGATCAAGATCATCCCCTAGAGAAAACTGGCTTGGGGCAGGGATGTATTTCAGTGGGTAATGTGCTTGTTGTGGCATAACCAGAACAACCTGAGTTTGGATCCTCAACACCCACGAAAACGTGGGGAGGGGGGTTGCGGGGGGGGGGGTGTCATCGTCTAAACCCAGCTCTTGGAGTGAGGCAGAGAGAAATGCTCATTCTGGGAGCTCACTGGCCAGGCAGTGTAGCTAATTTGTAAACTCTGGGGGGCCAAGAGAGACCTTACTTAAAAATATAAGGTAGAACGTGATAGAGGAAAGACAGTTAATGTCAGCTTCAGTCTCCTGCAGTAAAACACACAGAAAAAGAGAATATCATCTTCAAAACCAAGAGCAATTATCTGTTTAAAGGACCTTCCTACTCCACTGATGTAAATACCCTTCAACTCAATGTCCCTCCTTTCTACTCCCTAAGGTTCACTCCCTCTCAACTGGTTGCTTGCTCCACCTCTTGACCTATGGTTCACTTCACTTAATTCTGTTTACAGTACCACTTTGGATTAATGTTGTGTGGTAGGGCCGAGCCACACCACAACAACCCATTTACAATAAACAGAAATGTCTTGGATAAAAAGTGTCTGGCAGGACTGAGCCACACCACAAGAAGGGTTTTCCAGTTCACAGTCTTGGGTTTTACAGTGTGTAGTTAAAAAGGCAAGGTGTTCCCAGTGGTGCCAGCAGAGGCAGAGGCAGGCCGATCTCTGAGTTTGAGGCTAGCCTAGTCTACATAGTGAGTTCCAGGGCAACCAGGGCTACATAGAGAAACTCTGTCTTGAACAAAAGACAAGGTACATGAGTTTTGTCTGTCTGTGTCAGAGTCTGTGTTATTTGTGTGTGTGCTCAATTGTAGAGGCCCCAAACGATGGCGTGGCATCAGGTCCCCTGGAGCTAGTAGTGCAGGCAGTTAAGAGCTGGCTAGCACAGGTGCTTGGAAATAAAACTGTTTTCTGGAAGAGCAGGATGCATTCTTAACCTCTGGGCCATCTCAAACTTGCTCTGTAAGAATGACTCTGCTTTCCACTTCTTGGATGCTGGACTAATAGAAATTCACCAAGAATACCCAATTTGGACTTTTTTTTTTTTTTTAAATAATTATTTATTTTATGTATGTGAGTACACTGTATCAGTTTTCAGACACACCAGAAGAGGGTGTCAGATCCCATTACAGATGGTTGGTGAGCCACCATGTGATTGCTGGGAATTGAACTCGGGACCTCTGGAAGAGCAGTCAGTGCTCTTAACCACTGAGCCATCTCTCTAGCCCCTGGGTTTAACTTTTCAGAAATCATAATTATAGACCATTCTAGTCTAGTTTGTCTTAGTGTCTCTTGAAAATGTAAGCAGAACCCAGAACAGTAATGTACATGCTAAAGATAATAAAAAGTCGAAGTTTTCATGTTGAGGCAGCTTGTTGGTTTTTCTTTTCTTTTCTCTTCTCTTCTCTATTCTTCTCTTCTCTTCTCTTTTCTTTTCTATAGGATTTTTACAATCAATGTATTGCTCTGATACATGCCAATGCCAGTCTTTTAAAAGAAAAGGTCAGTTGGGGGTGGTGCCACAAGCCTAGAATCACAGCATGGGGGGGGGGGTGGCGCAGAGGCAAGCGGATCTTTGAGTTTGAGGCTAGCTTGGTCTACAAAGTGGGTTCCAGGGCTACACTGAAACCCTGTCTCAAAAAAACAAAACAAATTTACATGCCACCCAACCCCACGTACCTGAACTTTGATGAATCTAACTGACTAGATTTTAGAATTTGTTTGTTTGGCTTTTTAAAAGAGAAGAGAGACTAAAGTGATTTGGTGTATTTGCTTTCTGAGAGCACATTAAAATTTGGACTTAGTTTTACCATGATTCGTAGGACAATTAAGGAACAAAAGATGCCTATTTGTGTGCTAATTACTGTGAATTTATTTTAGAGATAGAATGAAAATATGTCAGAGTTGCTGCTTTGGAGTATTGTTGAGATATCACAGCATATAATTACAGTACAGCAGGGTGAGAAGTCTTAAATGTGTGTATATACAAGGTACTAGGAAATGGCAGGAGTTACTTTAACTTTTTCTTATAAAAACATGTAAAAGTGAATAAAACTCAGAGTCTGCTGTTTATGTTAGCTGCTGAAAGTTTTCCTATTACTAATTAGATATTCATTAGTATTAAATTGAACTTGCAAATAAAAATTTGGAGTTTTACAGGGCATGACCCTAGTGATATTCTTTTTTTAAAACAACAAAAACAATGCTATCACATTTGTTTATTATGTGTGTATTGGGGATGGGCATGCATGCACACATGCCACAGCGCATACTTGGAGGTCAGAGGATAACGTGCTGAGTCTGTTCTTTTTCATTGTGTAGGTCAAAACAAAACACTAGCAGCTGGGTGTGTATTAATTAATTTATGCTGCTAAGACTCAAACTCACAGCCTTATACACATTTAGGCAAGCACTCTACACTCAGCCATATCCCAGCAGCATGCACAAGATTTTCTGACACTGTTAGTTCTCAATTTTCTTTTTATTTTTTTCTTTGTAATTTTGCTTTTGATCTTTTAATACTAGCTAGTCTTTGTACTGCTTTCTTTTCATTTATTTTGGGGGGGTGGTTGGTGGTGGTAGGGTTTGGTTCTTACTATAAAATTCACTGTAGTCAAGGTTGACCTGGAACCTGAGGCAAGTCTGCCTTGGCCTCTGGAATAATACTAGGATTATAGGTTCCTCCACCACTCTCTATTATCTGGTTCTTTTTTTTCTCCCTCTTTCTCCTCCTCCTCCTCCTTTTTATTTATTTATTTATTTTTGGTTTTTGAGACAGGGTTTCTCTGTAGACCAGGCTGGCTTCAAGCTCAGAGATCCACCTGCCTCTGTCTCCTGAGTGCTGGGATTAAAGGTGTGCACTACTGTCTGGGTCTTTATTGGGGATGTGCATAAAAGTCATATGGATTAAGTTTTTATCTATTGAATAAAACTAAAATTTATATGCTTCTGAATTTTTGAGAATGAGGCCTAGCAATTATTTTCAGAATTCTTAGGTGATTCTGATGAACAGTTCTAGTTTGTATTTAAATAGTTAACTTTAGCAAAATTATTGTGAGAAAACAGTGTACATCCCATTTATTGTTCTTTCTTTGTAGTGCTTTCTAGTCTAAAGAATTACTGCTCTATTTACATAAACTGGTATGTATTCTCCCATGACAGCTTTAAGTTAATAGAGTGATAGACTCCCAAGTTGAAAGTTATGCTACAGTGCAAGAGTATAATATAGTGTTGTAGTTTTCATGTTATGTAGTAATTTTTGCCATCATAGAATTTCAGTAAGTCAAGAAATAGTGGATTTAGGGCTGGAGAGTTGGCTCAGTTTTCAGAGCATTACTTGCTCCTGCGTGGGACTCAGGTTTGATTCCTAGAAGTCACATGTTGGCTCACAACTGTCTTACTCCAATCCCAAGGCATCTGACATTCTCTTCTGACCTCCTCTGGTTCCAGACACACACATGATATGCACACAAACATTTAGGGAAAACATTCCTACACATAAAATTTAAAAAACTGGATAGTAGTGGATTTAGTAGAATGGCGTCTACTTACTAGGAAACTTATTAAGGAAATGGCACTTCTTCTTCTTCGTATTCCAGAGTGTTTAAAGCAGTGTGCCAGGCACACTCTATGCCTACACATGAACTTTGCAGCGAAGAGCCTTTCTTTGTATTTGCAATTATATAAGTGTAGACTAACACTAAAGTAAATTTAAAAGAAAAAAATGTGACCCCAAAATAATACTTAAGTATTTGTCTTTTTTTAAAAAATCCTTTCTCTGTTTATAGGCATGTATCACAAAAACAACATCTGAGGTTTTATTTTCTGGGCTGAGATTTTTAAATGTTAGAAAGAGCTGTCTGTAATAAAGTCCTAACAATTCTTAGTTTCTTTAAAACTGTCAAGGTGGTTCAAAATGGCTTATGAAGTTAAAAGGGGGAACACCCTTTCTACATTTGGGAGCTATGAATAATCTTTTGTTGAAAAAAAGAACACTGTTTTCTTGTTTGTTGTAGGGTAGAAACAGTTTTTTACTTAAAAAATTATGTGTATGGATATTTTACCTACATGCAAGTCTGTATGTCACATGCAGTTGGTACCTGTGGAGGACTGAAGGAGTTAGACTGGAGTTACAGGTGCTTGTGAGCCATTATCGTGTAGCTTTGGCTGGCTTGGATCTTGCTTTATAGGTCAGGCTGGCCTCAAACTCACAGGTACCTACCTGCCTGTGCCTCCAAAGGGTGTATATGTATAGTATATGTATGTACATACGTACGTACCAGGGTACCTGGCTAAGGTTTTTTACTTTTGCTATCCTTCAAAGGGATATTAGTTTTCATAGAGAATACCAAGGGAATAGAAGCTAAACTCCCCCAGTAAACTATTGGTAGCTTTTAAGAGAAATCCAGTGTCCTTTTATTTAAGAATACAGTTATTTGGCTGGGTAGTGGTTATACACGCCTTTAATCCTAGTACTTAGTAGGCTGAGGCAGGCAGATCTCTGAGTTTGAAGCCAGGCTGGTCTACAGAGCGAGTTCTAGGACTACAAAGAAACCTTGTTTCTGAAAAACCAGGGGGAAAATACAGTTCTTCAGATTAGGCCCCTGTGATACTTAGATTTCTTTCAAGCCCAAATCTTTTGCTTTTGTATATATTCTCTTCCATTTTAAACATTAAACTTGTAATGATTTTCTTTGAACAAACCAAGTAAAGTTAAGCAGTATGAGAGTCTTTATTTTAGTATCCTTTGTTGTTGTTGAGACTGTCTCACTTTGTAGCTCTGTCTGTTCTGGAACTCACTAGTCTAAGCTGGCCTCAAACTCGAACAGATCTTCTTGCCTCTGCTTCCCTAAGGCATGAGCCATTGTGTCCAGCTATCCTGTACACTTTAAGGATAATCTAAACCCCATAAACAGAGGAATGTATTTTACTATAGCTGGCAGGATTTGCATGAAGACAGCTTTACCTACTTGATTTTAAGAAATTGAAAGTGAAGGCTGACAGACTGCAAAGGGAAGAAGAATCGCTGTTCTGGAGTGAAGGATATGGGAAATCTTTTCTCAGAGGCCTGCAACTAACTGCTAGCTTAAGGCCCATCTGTATATAAAGAGTAATTGGCCTTACTCAGGGCATGCTGACTTACTTTTTTTTTTTTTTTTTTTTTAAAGATTGTGTTGATTTAAATGGTAATCCTATCTAAAATACCTCTGCAGTCACATCTACATTAATGTGTGGTCAAATATTTGAGTACTATGGCTTGCTTAGCCAAGCTGACACACAAAATTAACTGTCATAGGGAGTATAATAGAATGTGTGCTTTTTAGTGAAAGGTCACACCAAGTGAGTGATAACACCAGAAAGCAATGGATGTCTAGTTTAGACTTAAAATTTTGTATGTAAGTCTGGCTAAGCTAAAGCCCCAAACCTACTTTGCTAATCAAATCTATAGCATTCTACTTTCAGCTCTTTGCTTTGATTTGGGAATTACTACACTTGAGAATGGTAGAAGTAGGGGAAGGGGGAAACCCAGGCTGGCCTCAAATTCCATATTCTCCCATGTAACCTAGGCTAGCCTGAAATTCTATGTTCTCCTGCTGGAATTTTAGGTGTGATCTCTTACCATACCCGGTCATAATCTTTGGTCAAAGAGTTACTGAAAAATATGTAAAACATATTATTTTCAAATGTTACGTGAATGCTTTAAGCACTAACTGAATCAGGGTTACTTGTAACTATAGAAAACAGATCTAGGAAGATAGCTCAGTGGGCAGATTGGTTGTTGTGCAAGCATGAGGACCTGAGTTTAGTTTCCCAACACTCACTGTTTAAACTTTCCTATTACTGTGCTAAAACACCACGAACAAGGCAACTTATTAAAAAAAGTGTCTGATTGGATTTATGGCTTAGAGGATTAGAGTTCATTATGACAGAGTACAGGTATGGCATTAGGAGCAGCTGAAAGGGCTGGAAATGGCAGGAAGCTTTTGAAACCTCAGAGTTGTCTACCTGACACACCTCCAAGATCCAGAGAACGACTGCACCTATAGCAGCTATTCTTAACCATACCACCATATTCATGTAAAAAGCTGGGTTTGGTGGCCCATGTTTTGAACCCCAGTCTTGGAGAGTGGAGACAGGTGGATCCTCGAAACTCATTTGCCAGTCTAGCCAAAACAGCGAATTTCAGGATGAGTAAAGAGACTCCATCTTAAAAAACTAAGATCAATAATACATGCAATAGAGACGCTACCCAAAGTTGACCTGACAACACACACGCATATGCGTGCATGCACAGAAATGTCAAGATTGTTGAAATAATTTGCATTTTTAATGAACTGTGCTTTAGTCTCAGTGTTGTGTGACTAAGATGGGAACTTAGACTTTTCATTCTTTTTTGTTTTTTTTTTTTCTTTTGAGACAGGTTTCTCTGTGTGGCTTCAGCATACCTGGAACTCTTTGTTGGCTAACCTTAAACTCAAATCTGCCTACCTCTCCTCTGCCTTTGAGAGAATTAAAGGTTGGCACCACTAAGCTGGGCACATCCTTACATTTTTTAAATATTAGAAAATTGAAAGCTTTACATCAAAAGTTGCTATTTTAACTTACAAGCCCCATGATTCACTAAGATTTGCCATTAACAAGTTGTAACAAAGATAGGTTAAGGTTGGTTCAGCAGTAGATAAAAATTACTGAAAGAGCCTGGCTGTGGTGGCACATGTCTTTAATCTCATCACTTGGGTTTGTAGAGTGAGTTCCATGATAGCCAAGGCTACACAAAGAAACCTTGTCTCAAAAAATCAACCAAACAAAAAATACTAAAAGATAATAGGTTAAAGGCATAACTCATTAAAAATGTAAATTCTTTTAACAGTCTTGGCATTTATTTTAAAATTGTGTGTGTGTGTGTGTGTGTGTGTGTGTGTGTGTGTGTGTGTGTGTGTTGGTCAGAAGACAGTCGAGAAGGGCATTCTCTTTCCATGTGAGGGCCCAAGGATTAAACCTAGATTGTTAGGTTTGGAGGCAAGCACTCTCACTTAACAAACCTTTATCCCCTCCGCCCCTGGTTCCTGAATCCTTTTGTTTGTTTGTTTTTGTTGGGACTAGATCTTTTCTATGTAGTCCATCTGTCCAGGATGACTATAAATTAAGAAATCTGCCTGCCTCTATTTGCTGGAATTAAAGGTGTGCACCATCTCTGACTGGTTCCTGAAATATTATACACCTTCTTTCCTGACATGTCCTTGATTCATATTTTTCTAAAACTATTTGGTAAATTTGTAGCATATTAAAAAAAAAAAATGAACTGGGCACTGTGGCTCAAATGTTTAATCCCAGCATTTGGGAAGCTGAGGGAGACAGGCAGAACTTTGTGAGTTCAAGGCCAGTTTGATCTACATAGTGAGTTTTAGGAGCTATTTAGTGAGACCTTGTTCGGGGGGACACAGAAAAACAATTTCCTGTTTTGATTAAAATTTTAAACTTTAAAAATAATTTTTAAACAATTTATTTTTATTTTATGTGCATTAGTGTTTTGCCTGCGTGTATGTTTTTTTTGTTTGTTTGTTTGTTTTTTGTTTTTTTTTGTTTTGGTTTTTCGAGACAGGGTTTCTCTGTGTAGCCCTGGCTGTCTTGGAACTCACTTCGTAGACCAGGCTGGCCTCGAACTCAGAAATCCGCCTGCCTCTGCCTCCCAAGTGCTGGGATTAAAGGCGTGCGCCACCACTGCCCTGTGCCTGCGTGTATGTTTGTGTAAGGGTATTGAATCTCTTGGAGCTGGAATTACAGAGAAAGTTGTGAGCTGCCATATGGGTGCTAAGAATTCAACCTGGATCCTCTGGAAAAACAGCCAGTGTTCTGACTGTTGTGCCATCTCTTTAGCCCAGTTTTAAAACTTTTTATGTGACGATCATCAAACCATTCCTGAGTTGTACCCTGTTTTACATTCAGAACTCTGTTGCTTTCATTTTAGAACAGAAATCTATAATTAGATTTATATTTGTCGTTAAGGTATTGCTTTATTAAAATACCTCTCTATATCTTTATAATATTTTGGTTTGACTAAAAAATTATGTGCCAGCTGTGCAGTGGTATACATGATTTTAATCCCAGTACTTGGTAGGCAGAGGCAAGCAGATTTTTGTGAGTTGGAGGCCAGGTCTACACAGTGAGTTTCAGGATAGCCAGGGCCACACAGAGAAAAACCCTGTCTCTTGAAAACCAAACGCAACATAATCATAATGTGTCAGGTGGTGGTGGGCACACACCCTTCCTTTCTACAAAAAAAGAATGTGTTCTTCAGGGTTTGTTTGTTTATTTTGGTGGTATTTTGTTGTTTGAAAAAGGGACTTGGGCTGGAGAGATGGCTCAGTGGCTAAGAGCACTGACTGCTCTTCTGAAGGCCCTGAGTTCAAATCCCAACAACCACATGGTGGCTCACAACCATCCATAATGAGATCTGATGCCCCTTCTGGGTTGTCTGAAGACAGCTACAGTGTATTTATAAGGCGGGGGGGGGGGGGGGGAGAAAAGGGACTCACATATCTACGGTAGGCCTTGAACTTAGCTACGAATGACCTTTCTTGAACGTCCTCTTGCTTCTACCTGTCCAATGATGGAATTGGAAGTTTGTACCACTTTATGCAATGTTGGTGATGGAACCAAGGGTTTCATGCCCCCAGGAAAGCATTCTATCAACTGTGCTACATCTGTTCCAAGTCTGTGTGAAGGTAATTGGATAAAATGGCATATTTAGGAATATACCTGTACTCTGAATGGTAGCACATATTAATGAGTTCTGTGTTTTGGAATTATATTCTAAAGCTTGATCAAGTCTAGCCATTTTTATTGTATCCAAATCTCATTCCCTTTCTTTTCCCTATTACTCTTCTGATGTATTTGTTTGTGGTGGCAAGAACTTAATCATGTGTGTGTGTGCTAACTTATCTGCCATAGAGCTGTACCCACAGTTCCAACTTCTACTTTTAAAAGACTTTATGGAAAGTATTTAATTATATAAAGCTAAGAGAATAGTTAGTGAATTTTGTTTTGTTTTGGTTTGGTTTTTCGAGACAGGGTTTCTCTGAATTTTGTAATTTTTTAATAATCAGTTTTCTATTCAGTTTTCAGATCTTTCCAAGTGTCCACTCATTGCTTTATTTTATAGTTTGTTTGGGTCTAGATCTAAACATGGTTCATAAACTGTAGCTGGTGAATGTCTTTTATCTTTTATTTGATTTATTTATTTTTGAGACAACCCAGACTGGCCTTGAAACTCACAATTTAGCCAGGATTTAACTTGAACTAGTGAAGATATTCTTGTCTTAACTTCTTGAATACTGTGATTGGAGGTTTGAGCCAACTTGTCTTGGAATCCTCAGGTTCCTTTTCTATCTCTTTTTCCTTGAAGAAACTAAGTAATTTGCTTTCTAAGGCTATTTCTGTCTTCTGCTCTATACTTACTACAAATTGATAATTAGAGTCAGAGTCTTGATCAGATTGATTTTATAGTAACTATTTCAGTATGATTTCATTACACTAGTATAAAATACATAGGTATAATTGTATATCCTATCTGTCTATTATTATAGTAGCACTTGTTTAGAGTATCTACAATTAAAGCTGGGAGTATTTTGCTTACATTGATATTAAAATTCTTTAACTAGCCAGGCAGTGGTGGTGCACGCCTTTAATCTTGGAGGCAGAGACAGGCACATCTCTATATAGCCTGGTCTATATAGAGATACCCTATCACAAACAAACAAACAAAAAATTCTTTATAATTTTTTTGTTGTTGTGTCTTTTTTCTCCCATCAGTGTTTAAGCATCTCTTTTTTTTTTTTTTTTTTTGGTTTTTCAAGACAGGGTTTCTCTGTGTGACCCTGGCTGTCCTGGAACTCACTCTGTAGATCAGGCTGACCTCAGAAATCCGCCTGCCTCTGCCTCCCAGGTGCTGGGATTAAAGGCGTGCGCCACCACTGCCGGCACCTGTAAAATTTTTATGGCATTGTCTCTACTCTTTCTTGTCCATTTAAACATTGTTTTCTAGCCAGGCATGGTGATTCATTCCTGTAATCCCGTACCTGGTAGGCTGAGGTAGGAGGATTGCCTTGAATTCCAGGGCAGCTTGGGCTCTAAAACAAAATACCTGTTTTTTTAATTTTTGTTGTTGTTGTTTAATAATTAATACTGTTTGTGTCATGTTAAGTCATTTTTCTAACATTTGACCAAAACCATTCTCAACAAGGTTATCAGCGAACTTCATGTTGAATGCAGCCAACTATTTTGGTGTGTTTGATGTACCTTTACTTTTACTTCCTTAATTGCTTTTTCTCAGCCTCACTTGTAGTTAACCTTCCACAATGTCCATACATTCTTATATACTCACATATATAGGCACTCCATACATACTTAAATACTCACTCAGATATATACACCATGTACTTTCATACACTGTGTCCTACGCACATAGACACTCCATACTTAGATTGTCACTCAAATAGTCATGGCATACTTACTCATATACTCACTTGAGCACATACACACTTCGCTTTCCTTCCTCTCTCCCATTCTAGCTATTGAATCCAGAGCCTTGCCTAAGCTAGGTAAGCAGTTTAACTGTATTAAACCTCCAGATCTGATTTTTTTTAATTAAATTGATTGATTGAGTACTTGTATGTACTCACCTCTGAAGATCAGAAAACTTGCAGAAATTGATTCTCTCTACCATGTGGCTTCCAGGGATTTCGGTTACGTTAGGCTCTGCAGCAAGCTGCCTTTTCCACTGAGCTATCGATCTCATTGCTGCATATTCCCTGTAGGTTCATTCACTGTTCAGTCATTTCTCTGAAAAGCATGTCTGTGATTCTTTTTGATGCTAGGCTGAATTGTAAAGATGCTCTATCCTCTGTAGGAGGATTGCTATGAGTTGAGGTCAACCAGGGCCAAGATGTAGTGAGACCCTGACTCCAAAAATAAAAAAAAATAAATTAAAATAAAAATTTATCTTTAAGTAGAATTGGAGTTTTCTAGAGCAGCTATATATTAATAATAGAAGTCAAACAGGTAAATATTTTAAATTTAAAATTATTGCTGTGTTGCTGGGTGTGGTGGTGCATGTCTGTAAACCTAGCATTAGAAGCTGAGGCAGGAGGATTGCTAAGAGTCTTAGGCAGCCAGGGCTACCTCATTAGACCCCATCTCAAAAACAGCAACAAAAGCACTGTTTTGCATCATTAGATTGTTGAAGGTAATTTTAACTACATAAAATGTGGCTGGGTTTAGGGATACTGCCTATGTCTGAAACACACTTATGGGCGCAGGAGGATGCCTGGTCTACATAGCAGTGTATGGTTTTTGAGATAGGGACTTATTTTGGCATTGACTATTTTTTTTTTTAAACTGTAGGTTGAATATATCATCTAATATGCACATTAGCATTATGATCACATTGAAAACATGTTCTACAATGAATAGTTTAGGAATAATAAAATTTTAAGTGAGGGGAATAATTTTATTTTATTTTCTTCTTTTTCTCTGTAGGTGGAATGAACCTTACTTGTTGACTGGTTGCTGATTGGATTCACTTGAAAAAAGAATCATTTTCCTCTGTGGAAGCCACATAGTGGCTTATTTAATTCAAATCCAGGGATCACAACTTTTGATTTTGTTTCTGGAGGGACATACCACTATATCAGATAAGCTTGACATTACAGCCAAAATGGTGCTGTCCCAGAGACAACGAGATGAACTGTAAGTTTCTCTGTGTTCTGCTATTTAGAAACCTCTTAAAATAATAAACTAGGCATGATTTACTGTACATAGGGTGGTAAAGACAAGGTCATCCATCCTCTGCAACTTTGAAAGTTCACGGCCAGCCCTGAGCTACCTGAGATCTTGTCCAAAAGGGAAGGAGATGGGAGAAGGAACTATGGTGGGAGTGAAAGTGTTAAAATGCTGTCTTGGGAAGTCCCAAGTTTAAGGTATTTTTACCAGTGTCTAATATATTAGTGTTGACACTGTCTTGGCTTCAAATTTGGACCTTCTTTTAGCAAGGAATAAATTATTTATCATGTTTAAGTTTAAAGCAAAATGAATGAATGATTAGTTGATAAGTTCTATCCTTTTAAAAAATCTCTAAAGGAAGATACGCACTGCTATATATATATGTAGCTCTTTTAAAAAAATAAAAGTCAGTTGTACCAGGTATGGTTCATATAGATCTTTAATCCTAGCATTCAAGAAGCAGAGATAGGTGAGTCACTGAATTTGAGGTCAGCCTGGTCTACATAGTGAGTTCCAGGCTATCCAGAGCTACACTATCTCAAAAAAGCAGAACAAAAGAGTAATTACTTAATTTTATGTAATTGTATGGTGCCTGCATGTTTACATATTTGTAAGGGATGCATACTTATGTGCATGTGGAAGCCACTGTCACTCTGCAGTGTTATTTTTTGAGATAGTATCTATTACTATTACTGAGCAGTTTGGCAAGGCTGGCTGGCTGGCTGGGAATCCTCAGCACTGGGATTATAGGCAAGAAGAAAGAATAGATAAATCCAAACCAAGAAACAGTCTATTATTAAAAAAAAAGAGGGGTAAGAGGGTTGACTCAGTGGTTTCAGACTGTGGAGTGTGTACTATTCTTGCAAAGGGCCTGGGATCCTAGAATCCAAGTGGGGTGGCTTACAACTGTCTATAATTCCAGCTCCAGGCGATCCAATCCTCTAACATCAGAAGCATACACACCTTTAATCCCAGCACTTGGGAGGCAGAGGCAATCGGATCTCTTGAGTTCAAAACCAGTCTGGTCTATGAAAGTGAGTTCTAGGACAGCTAGTAATGTTACAGAGAGAAAATCCTGTCTTGGAAAACAAAAACAAGCAAGGAATTCTTAGTATGTATGATTGAGAAAGACAGTGGGCAGCGTATCTATCTGCTGCCTATTATATGCCACAACAAAAAAAGTCTCTAGATATTGCCAATGTTAAAAAAACACTGATAAGGGGCTGGAGAGATGACTCAGCAGTTAAGAGCAAGCACCTCTTCCAGAGGTCCTGAGTTCAATTCCCAGCAACCACATGATGGCTCATAACCATCTATAATGGGATCTGATCTCTCTGTTGGCATGGAGGCATACATACATGTGGAACACTCATACATTAAAAAAGACAAAAATAAAACAACAAAAAACACTGATGGGTATATGCACACCAAATCAGGATATCATGATTCTTATAATTCCATCTTATATATATGTGGTTCTTTCTTATTTTCTATGTCCTAGTTATATCTTCTTCTGTCATGGTAACTGTAGTTACGAACAGTAACATTGACTCATTTGATCGATCTTGAAATACTTCAATTAGTTTTAGAATTGTGTTACTAGTACTACTATAAAAACCTATCTTCCTGGAAAGAAGAAGATTCTAATTTCTAATTTCTCCCCTTATCCATCCTGGGCATGAAATACATTTAAGTTATTTGATTGATTGCATTATTACTAGTATTCCTTTCTGTGAAGATTATTTTCCTAAAATAGAATTGTGTTTATTGGAATCTTGTTCTCTACCCTATTATTATGTAGTCTTGCTTTGCCTGGAAATCCCTATGTAGATCACCAGGCTACCCTTGAATTCATAGACATCAGTTATGCAGATACACACACACACACACACACACACACACACACACACACACACACACACACACGAGTATATGTGTGCATAATTATGCATATACATAAATAATGATAAAACACATTTTAGAAAAATGTACACTTACAGATAAACGTTAAAATGTTCTTTGGCTGGAAAAGCAGCTCTGTTTATAGAGTGCTTACTTAGTATGCATGAAGCCATGATTTGGGCTCAAGCATCACATAAAGCCTGAAGTGTTCATAAAGGAAGGATGAGGAAATTCAAGGCCATCTTAGCTACATAGCAAGTTCAAGGCCAACTTGGGCTACACAAGACTTTGTTGCAAAAGTAAACAACCAGGTGCTATGGTGAACACCTTTAATCCAGCATGAGGGAGACAGGCAGGCTGGACCTCTGAGTTCTAGTCTAGTCCAGGGTTACAATCTCAGAAAACCAAGCAACTGCAACATACCTATTCAAAATCTTCTTTATTGAGCTATATCCTCAGTGTGTGGAAACCATTTGCATTGTTTTATAAAAATAGGAGAAACTAGTATATTTCCATATTCCTTACTTTATTAAACATATTTCATGTGCCTATGGTTTGGGTTTTTGTTTTTGGTTTTTTGGGGGTTTTTTTGTTTGTTTGTTTTTGGTTTTTGGGTTTTTTGCTTTGCTTATTTTTAAATTTTTAGGTGTGGGTTTTTTTGTTTTTGTTTTTTTTTTGCCTGCATGTGTATTTGTGTACTATGTATATGCCTCATGCCCAACTGGGTCTTAGATTCCCTGAAAGTGGAAATACCGATGGTCGTGACCTGCCAAGTGGGTACTGAGCATGGAACCGGGTTCCTTTACAAGACTAATCAATGTTCTTAACTGCTGTGTTGTGTTTCCAGCTCCTTTTTTTGTTTTGTTTGTTGGTTGAGAAGAGTGGGCTGCTGGATAAGCACTTAACCATTGGACTACATCTTTTTACATTTCTTTTTAATTTTGAGATAGTTTTATTCATTTCCTCAGACTGCCCTTACACTCATTCTTTAGCACAAGCAGCCCTTAAATTTGCAGCCCTTGTGTCTTAGCCTTTCAGCATAACCCATTATTAGACTTGGCTTATAAGTGCTATTAAAAAAATAGTTCTAATTACATGTATGTAGTGTGTCTCTGTGTGGGATATGCATGTCAGTGCAAGTGCCCTCAGAGGCCAAAAGTATTGGATTTCCTTGGAGCTAGGGTTATTAGAGGCAATTGATAGCCTTCCAATGTGGGTACTGGAAACTGGACTCTGATCTTCTGAAGGAGCAATATATACTTATAACCACTAAGCACCTCCTCAGCCCTTATATATATGTGCTTTTTTAGGCTTCCGTTTTTCATTTAACATGTTCTAGAACTACTTCATATCAGTTCAGAGAGATCTCATCTTCCCTGCATGTATGTATGTATGCACGTTTGCGTGTATGTGTACATATGTATGTAAAAAGAGCACATATTCCATTGTATATATGACTTAAGGTTTTTTGTTGTTTTTTTTAACCAGTCATCCATTTTTAGGACATTAAAAGTAATGTTATAATGAATAGCCCTATGTATATGTAGTTTTGTATTATTGTAGGTCTGCTTAGGTTTTGATGTATGTGTCTGTGTTTTCAGTTATGTTTTATGTGCATAGGTGTTGTGCCTGTGTGTATGCTATATTCTCTGTGTGTGTGTGTGTGTGTGTGTGTGTGTGTGTGTGTGTGTGTGTGTGTGTGTTCCCTGTGGAGGCCAGATGGCAGCATCTGGGTGAAAGCTATGCTCTTATGTTTCCTTCTTCAGAAGTGCCTTACTGGCTATAAAGCTCAGTGGTTAAGATACTCGAGTTCAATTTCACAGCCACGTATAATGTGATCTGATGCCCTCTTCTGGCTTGCAGGTGTACATACTGATATAGAACTTGCAGACATAAAATAAATAAGTAAACCTTTTTTAAAAAGTACCTTACTGTACAATTTTTATCGCATATTTCTATAATGTTGAAACCATCTGCATTTGGTGCTTGTGGCTTGTATAGAAGAAAAGCTCTGTTTTACCTCTGTTGTTATCCACATGTCCAACAGTTACGTCCTTTCTTGCTGTGCATCTCAGGCTGGCCCTCAACTCTTTTGAGTGCTGGATTATAGGTAGATGCTACTATATCTTTTTTTTTTTTTTTTTTTAATGTTTGAAGGCCTTCTCTACAATTTGTTCTTCTAAATAATCTTTATAATTAAAATTTCAATATAAAAACATTAATGAATGTGCTTTAAATTTGTTTTAACAAAAAGTTTTGAATGCCTTAAGTAGTAGTTTTCATTTTATAAGGAAATTAAATGATGTGGAGAAAAATCCCATATCTCCCTCGAAGATCGTAATTATCACTTCTACCTCTCAAAATTTACTTGCTAATGTTTGGCATTATTGTGACACTTTATTTATTTTGAGTCACAGTCTCATTCTGTTGCCTACGCTGGCTTGGCACTCACTTTGTAGATCAGGCTGGTCTTTTAAATTCACAGCAGATCTGGTTGCCTTTGCCTCTGAAGTGCTGTCATCAAAGGTGAGTGCCACTGTACCTGGCCTTCTGTTTTGCATGGCAGCTCACTGTCTTCTGTAACTCCAGTTCCACAGTATTTGATGTCTTCATGACCTCTTTGGGCACTAGGTACACAGGAACTAAAGAAACATATATGAAAGCGAAATACCCATATATATAAAACAAAATTTTAAAAGACAACAAACCTCAATAGGCCTGGTGACTTGGAATTGTCCCATTGCTGGTGAGGTTGGAGGAGGTGGATTCTTGAACTCACTGTGCAGTTAGACTGGCCTACTTAATAAATTTTAGTCTATTGAGAGATGGTGTCTCAAAAGGGAAAAAAAGAAAAAGAAAAATGGACAGCACCTATTAGGGTCCGAAAATCCAAAATAACCCGAGCAGGCACAAGCATCCTGCTAAATAAAATTTTTATTTGAATTAGGTAGCAAAAACTGACCGGTCAGGGACACACAGCAGCACAGACTTGGGAGCTGTGTCCCCAAGATAGAATGTTACAGAGCTTTTAAGCTTGAAAACCACAAACATCAGTGCCAAGTTTCAGTTATACTTTTTCACCAATTAGGATTTCAGGATAGGGGACTTGTTCCTAAGGAACTTATCCTCTTCCCATGGTTGAGTTATTTAACTATGGTGGGGGGACTTGCCTCATTCCTGTCTCAACTTGCCAACCAGGATGTCAGTTACCCAGGGAGGTCTTGGGAACTATTCAAAATGGAAGTTTTATTCAAAATGGCTTCAATTGGGTTCCTCCTTACACACCTCAGGAACAATACTCCTTGTAGTCCTGAACTTTTCCATATGCACATGCACACACAATATTGTTGGCATTTAGAACTCAAAGTCCATTTATGTGCCATAACACTTCGTTTCCTAGAAGACTTGATGGCATTCTAGAGCACTGTTTTAGAAGAACAGATAGACATGCTGTAGAAGAAGAAAGGCAGTGTTAAGACACACACACACACACACACACACACACACACACACACACAAATATTTAGAAAAACAAGAAAGATGTAATTTCTGCATTTAGATGCTGACTGAAAAATGAAGGATAAGTGGGTATTTGAAAGAGGAAGAGAGCCAAATGATTGCTCAGATAACCCTAGAACAACTACCATATTTTATGGCTTGACCAGTACTGAGTCTTAAAGTGTGTGTCAGCTTTAACCTGTGTTGTAGATGATGTTGAACATGTATCATGTTCATTCGGGGTAAAAATTGTTCTATCAGCTAAGCATTGTGGCACTCTCTAAGGAAGATGGCCAAATCTGGTGGCGCATACTTTTATATCCAGTGCTTCAGAGTCAGGAATACTGTGAGTCCAAGGCTAGCCTGGTCTGTATAGTAAGTTCCAAGATAGCCAAGGCTTGTCTCAGAAACAAAACCACCACCGATGAAACATAACAGAGCAACACAAAAACAGTTCTGTCAACAATGGAACCTATATTTAGAAAATGTTCCAAGCTGTGGTGATGCACACCTTTAATCCCAGCACTCTGAGGCAGAGTCAGGAATAATGAGTGCCAGGGCTACACAAAGATACCCTGTCTCAAAAAAGGGGATGGGGTATAGCTTAATTGTGCTGTCAAAATCTTCCTGTGTTTCCTAACCCCATCTAATCATCCTGTATACTTTTCTGATAATGAATCTTCTAAAAACATACTTTGACTGGGTGTGGGGGTGCACACCTTTAATCCCAGCACTTTGGAGGCAGAGGCAGGCAGACCTCTGAGTTTGAGGTCAGCTTGGTCTATTAAAGGGAGTTCAGAACAGCCAAGACTTGTTACACAGAGAAACCCTAACTCCAAAAACCAAACCAAAAAAACCCTATTACTTTTATTAAACCCCCCCCCCCTTTTTTTTTTTTGGTTTTTCGAGACAGGGTTTCTCTGTATAGCCCTGGCTGTCCTGGAACTCACTCTGTAGACCAGGCTGGCCTCGAACTCAGAAATCCGCCTGCCTCTGCCTCCCTAGTGCTGGGATTAAAGGCGTGCGCCACCACCACCCGGCAGCCCTGAAAGGTTTTTTAAAATTTAAAATTAAGCTTTTGTTTGTAGGAGTCAGATATCTTGGCGTCCAGGCTGGCTTAGAACTCAGTATGTAGCCGATGGTATCTTGAACAGGCATTCCTTTTCCAGAGAGCTGAGATTACAGAGCATGCTTCATCATGCCAGGTTTTAGCGTTTATTGATTGCTGCTGTGACAAAATTCCTGTCAAAAACAGCTTATGAAGGGAAGGGTTTACTTAAATTCAGAATATGAGGGCATAGTATATCCTGGGAAGGTGAGGTGGTGGGTCACATTGTAACTGCAGTCATGAAGCAGAGGTGTGAGTGGGAAGCTGGTGCTTAGCATTTTCCATTTTTATGCAGTCTAAGGCCCAAGTGCATGAGACCTCCCTACATTTAGAGTTGTGTTCTCTCTCTCTCTCTCTCTCTCTCTCTCTCTCTCTCTCTCTCTCTCTCCCTCCCTCCCTCCCTCCCTCCCTCCCTCCCCATTTGACTTCATATTGTCTCTTATAGAATCAAAACTAAATGAAGCAAAACAAGAATTTACATTGAGTTATTCCAGGCCAGCAAGGACTTTGTAGTTTGACCTTGTCTCAGAAAAAGAAAAAAATCAGAATCTAAAATATTATAGGTTTTAGGTAGATTATCTCTGAAAACACGTAAATCACAATGGTGATTGCCTGTGTTAAAATATTGGAGATCAGTGGTGAATATGGCCCTATTGAGTAGGGTTAGGGATATATCATGCACAAATCCTTGGATTTGATTTCTAGTGCCTTACATTGGCCAGGTATGGTGGCTCATGCCTCTAGGATCAGAAGTTCAAAGTCATCCTACTTAGGTAGTTTCTAGCCAAACTGAGACTTACAAAACCCTGTCCTTTAAAAGCAGAAAGGGCCAGGCATGGTTGCACATGGTCTTTAATCTCAACGCTCGGAGGCATAGCTCTGTAAATTCAAGGGTGGCCAAGACACAACGACCCATTTTCAAAAGAAAACAAAAAATAAAATTGGCCAAAGGATGTTATAATACTGTTACGTATATTTAAGTTTTGTTTAACTCATGGTTTTAACTTTTTAATTACATAAGTTAGTTTAAAGTCTTACAGAGGAATCCTAAATCAACCTTTTCTATAACGTTGTGACTAAAGGCTCAGAGAATTGGGAAATGTTGAAATAGGAGAGCAGGGATGCTCGCCAATATTGTTAGGACAGAACGAAAGAGAAGTATGAAAATACATTTCAAACCACTTCAGCTTTGCTGCCTTTAAATTATAATTCTAAATGTCATTCTAAGACAATATACTGTTTGTAGCTTGTGCATTTTTAGTTTATTAAAATAGTTTAGAGTTATTTATTTTGTTTGTTTGTTTTGGAAGGCAGCGATTCAAGACAGTTTCTTTCTAGCCCTAGCTGTCCTGGAACTCACTCTGTAGACCAAGCTGGCTTCAAACTCAGAGATCCTCCTGTTTCTGTCTCCTGAGTCCTGGGACTAAAAGCATGTACCTCCATTGCCTGGCTTTTTTTAAAAAATAAGGTATTTGGTGCCACTTAGTCCAAACTGGCTTTGAACTCACTATGTAGCCTGGGCTGACCTTAAACTCCATATCCTCCTGTCTTAGCCTCCTTAGTGCTGGGATTAAAGGCATGCACCACCACTGCATTGCATTTAGAGATATCTCTAATACTAAAATATTTACTATAGTTTTTTTGGGGGGGGGGGTGGTATTGTGCCTGAGATGTATTTTTATGGTATATGCATGTGTGTCTGCATGGAGACAACACTCTTTACCTGTTCCTTTTGAGCAACAGGGTTACTTTCTGAACCTGGACTTAGTCAGGAAGCCAACAATCCCCAGATAGGCTCTTTCCACCTACTTTGTGCTAGTTCTACAGACTAGGCATAGGACACGCAGCCTTTTATGTGAGTGCAGGGACATGAACTTTAATCCTTATGCTTGCACAGCAAGGGCATTATACCCACTGAAACATCTCTTCATATTCTTAGAAGAGTTTTATTAAAAACTCATTTCTAATCTCCGGTGCTTGAGTATGTTTATCAAATAGTAAGAAAAGGTGAATATAAACACTAGAAAAACTGATGGTTACTTTAACCAATTGATATCTATGTACAGAAATATGTCTAGAGCTGTGGAATACCCACAACTTAAAAGCTGAGCAGTAAGTTAGAAGCTTATAAAATGTCAAAGGCTGGGACTCAGAGCTCAGAGGTGGGTCACTTACCTAGCGTCTACAGTGTTCTGAGTTCAGTCCCTTGCATTTCTAAAAATAAGAATAGAGAAAAGATGCTAAAAAATAATACAGATAAGCAGGGCAGTGGTGGCGCACACCTTTAATCCCAGCACTTGGGAGGCAGAGGCAGGCAGATTTCTGAGTTCGAGGCCAGCCTGGTTTACAGAGTGAGTTCCAGGACAGCCAGGGCTGCACAGAGAAACCCTGTCTCAAAACAAAACAAAACAGATAAATTGTGACAGTAGTTAAATGTTTTTGAACTTTTAGAAGTATGTCCATTTTATTTCTAGAAACATTTATATAATTTAGTACTCTTTTTAATAGCTGGGCAGTGGTGGTATATACCTTTAGTCCCAGTACTCAGAAGGCAAAGGCAGGTGGATCTCTTGAATTTGAGGTTAATCTGGTTTACATAGTGAATTCCAGGGCAGCCAGAGCTACACAGAGAAACTGTCTTGGACCACCACCACCACCCAGAAAAGATTTTAATAAGTGTAGTTCCTCAAATAGAAATGAGGTATTTTTAGGACTCATTTGAATTTTTTCTTTCAGAAATCGAGCTATAGCAGATTATCTTCGTTCAAATGGCTATGAAGAGGCATATTCCGTTTTTAAAAAGGAAGCTGAACTAGATATGGTATGCTTACCTTTATAATTATCAGTCTAATAATTATTCATAGTATAGTTAATGGGTTAAGTTTTACTTAAGGTTCAGTAGCTAGGTCAATTCAGTTATTCAAATTTTGCCAGTTATTGTGATTTACTTAATGTTGAGCTTAATTTTCGCACTTTTGTATATTCAAATATTTAATAATGTTTTGTCTTAAAGATGTCATGGTTAAGCCATTTTTTAAAAAGATCTTACTTTTTCTCCTCTAGAATGAAGAATTAGATAAGAAGTATGCTGGTCTTTTGGAAAAAAAATGGACATCTGTTATTAGATTACAAAAAAAGGTAACTAGGTCTTCTTAATTCACTTTATTCAACGTGTACGTTTTCTGAAAATATTGCCATAAATTACAAATCTGCTGATACTCATGTTTGATCTTGAAGAAAATACATTTTCTTTGCTTCGTGAAGACTTTGATTTTAAGGTCATTATTGGTGCATATTAGTTATACAGTCTAGAGGCTTGAACCTGCATTGTCTACTGAGAAACTGATGCTTAAAGACTCATTGATGTCCTTAGAACAGTGCTTCTCAGCCTGGGCGTTGCACTGTATCCCTTTGGGGTTGAACACCAGATGCCATGTATTATCAGATATTTATATTATAATTCATTAACAGTAGCAAAATTACACTTAGGAAGTAGCAACAAAAGTAATTTTATGATTTGGGATCACTACAATACAAGGATATGTATGGTCAAGGTGTTAGAAAGGTTGAGAACCAATGCCTTGGAAGGTCATAACTAGTTGTAACTGGAAAAAAAGCACTAAATGTGTCAGTCTCATCTCTGAGGTGGGTTCCCCCCCCCCCTTTAATCTGTAAGATGAAAGTAATATACTATTCCATTTCTAAAATACATATTAACAGACAAAATTAGAATAGATAACATTGTTCTAATGTGAGCCCAACTATACTAAGCTCATGGACAAGAACCAATGCCTAGTAGATGCTCAGTAAATACTAGCTTTTGTTGTGAATATTACTACCTGTATGATAAATAATGAACCATGATATTGGGGGGGGAACATAAAAGTTACAGGCGTAAATCTAGCAAGATAAGTGTGTTGATCTTCTCTGTTAGTAAATGTAAATGAAAACTGTCTTTGAGTGAATTAGTTCCAGCTGGGCATAGTAACTCAAGCTTGTGGGAACTGAGACAGGAAGGATGGTCCTAAGTTCTGGACTACCCTAAGCTTCATAGTCAGAGCCTACCTAAAAGGGAAAAAAAAGCCAAATATATTATAGAATGCATCTTTATTTAACTTCATGTTCCCTCTCAAGGTAATGGAATTAGAATCAAAACTAAATGAAGCAAAAGAAGAATTTACGTCGGGTGGTCCTCTTGGTCAGAAACGAGACCCAAAAGAATGGATTCCCCGTCCACCTGAGAAATATGCATTGAGTGGTCATAGGAGTCCAGTGACTCGAGTCATTTTCCATCCTGTGTTCAGTGTTATGGTCTCTGCTTCAGAGGATGCTACAATTAAGGCAAGTCCTTTTTGTTTGTTCATTTTGCTTTTTGTTTTGTGTTTTTTATTAGGTTTTTGTTTTGTTTTGTTTTGTTTTGAGAGACATGATCTCTTTTCTATGTAGTCTTGGCTGTCAGACCGGCCTTGAACTCATAGAAATTCTCCTTTTTGCCTAGTAGGTGCTGTGATTAAAGTTGTATGTCACCACTCCCAAGTAAGGTAAATTTTTCTGAAAGGCAGACTTGATTGATGTAGGTTAGGTGATGACAGGAAAGATTTTAAACATAAGGACCTAAGCAAAGGGACAACAGAGGAGAGGGAGCTCTGAGTTTCCCTCTGTCGTTTGTGTGTACGTGTGTGTACGTGTGTGTACGTGTGGGGGGGGGTTGCCCGTGTTGTGCATGCATGTATACCTGTGATGGATGGCATGCATAGTTGCCAAAGAGCAGTGAAACCGTATTGAGTGATTTTGGTACTAAACCTTAAAGTCAGACTTAAGATTTCATTATAGCTCTAGAGAGGCATTCTTCCAATAAGTAACTGATACATTTGAGAACATGCTGAATGTTTTTAATTTAGTTGGGAGCTATGTCATCTTTTCCTTTAATAGATTCTGTTCTTAGAGAATAAGAAGCTTGTTCCTTATTTTTAAGCAGGCAGTAAAAAATACTAGTTTACAAAACTACTCTTCCAAAGAACTTCAGTCTAAAGTAATGTACAGTTTTCTTTAATCTACCTATAATAAAATGACAGTTGTGTAAACCATATATAAAAAGATAGATAAAATGTAGATAGGTTTCTTTGTTTTAAGGCTTATTTTATATGAAGAACCAATATTGCTTTATTTGTAAATGTTTAATAACAAGTCATTGTATATATCACAACAGTAGTCCTGCCTGTGATGTAGGCAGGACTATTTTACCATTTCTTCAAATACAATATGTTTTACTTAATTTTCTTATTACTATTCTTTTTTCTTTATTTATTTTGAGACAGGCTCTCTCTACATAGCCTGGCTGTCTTGAAACTCAATATGTATACTGAGGTGGCCTCAAACTTGAGCGATCCTCTTGCCTTTGCCTCTGTGGTGCTGGGATTAAAGCTGTGAGTCATCATGTACTGTGTGTTGCATATTTTTCTGTGATCCTGGAGGCTCAGGGCCTCCATGTGCACTGTGTGCTGCCCCTGCATCTAAGAAGGGGGTTTTTGGTCTGTTGAACTGGAGTTGCAGGAAGTTGTAAACCGTCCATCTTGGGTGCTGGGAACTTTTAGGGTTGTGTGTGTGTGTGTGTGTGTACACGTAGGTGTGTGTACCCACCCCACAGTGGTTATGTGGTGATCAGAAGACAATTGGTAGTCAGTTCTCTCTATCCACTTTTTATGTGGGTTCTGAGGACTGAATTCAGGTTGCCAAGCTTGTTCAACAACTTCCTGTAACTGATGAGCTGTCTCATCAGCCCGCTTTACCTTTTAGACAAGGTGTTTCCAGTGATGATGAGATGATACATTTTAACTATATTGCAAACAATAATAGACTCATTGAAGGACTTTAAAATTTAGTGGGACACTGCCTTTAAATAAAAAGCAAAATGCCTGCATCTAGTAGTTCCATAAATTGTTTGCTGACCCCCCCCCCCACACTGAGAGAGAGAGAGAGAGAGAGAGAGAGAGAGAGAGAGAGATATGTTTATAACATTTAAAAATTTAAAGATGAATAGGCTTTGGGGTATGGGAGCACATGTTTATTATACTAGCATTAGGAAGCAGAGATAGTAAAAATAAGAATTCAAGTTCATTAGCAGCTATATAGCAAATTTGAGGTTAGCCTAGGCCACCTGAAACCCGGTCTCATAAAATAAAAATAAACCCCTGATATACTTAGGGATGAATCTAGTTAAGTGAGCACAGAATTTAAACACACAAGTGATCTCTTTCATATAAGTGTGCTCGAATGTTTGATCAGAGGTAAAGGTTTTATTTGTTTAGAGCTCATCGTGATGATATGTGCCCAGCACTCGAGTGAAGCACGTGGTTGATGAAATAGCTTAGACTACTAGCAAGACTGCTTTAAAAAAAATTCTGGCTGGGCACATAATGCATACCTTTAGTTCTACTTCTTACAAGGCAGAGGCAAACAGATCCCTAAGTTTAAGGCCAGCATGATGTACATAATGAGATTTTGTCTCAAACAATAAAAATAAAGTTAGGGAAAATACTTTACATTGTTGTGGTATAAGATAAATTTGTATCTTTCATATAACATACATACTTGAAATTACTTATAAATCGTTTTTATATTTGCTTATCTTTTTTGTTTTATATTTTGCTTTATCAGTGCTCTTTCTATTTTCTTGTTTTGGTTTTATTTTTTGTCTTCTGGGGTTTGTTTGTTTGTTTGTTTTTGTTTCATTTTTTGAGACATGGTTTCTCTGTGTAATTAGCCCTGGCTGTCCTGGACTTGCTTTGTAGACCAAGCTGACCTTGAACTCAAAGAGATTTTGCCTGCTTGCCTCTGCCTCCTGAGTCCTGGGATTAGCCACCAGACTTAGTTTATCAGTCCTCTTATGTTGACTATTTAGATTAAGTTTTTAAAATGTGGGCTGGAGAAGATGGCTTAGCCGATAAGAATACTTACTGTTTTTACAGAGGATCAGGGTTTGGTTCCCAGCTCCCTAATCGAGGCTCTTTAATGTATTGCCTAGGAACTTTTTTTTTTTTTTTTTTTTTTAAATAATTGTCTTATTTCCCAAAATTTGTATGTGTGTATGTATTCACTATCACATTTAAAATTGTGCTCACTGTAGGTAGAATGGACCAAACTGAGTTTAGAGCACGGAATCAGTATTCTTTTTTTTTTTTTTTTTTTTCTTTCTATTGCTGTTTGTGGGTGTTGTCTTTGTTTAATGTTTTCCTGAGTTGTTGGAGATTGAATTGAACTTGTGTGTGAAGCAAGTGCAAGTATTGGAATTTTTAAAAATTATTTAAATCAGACTATGATTTGGCCACCAGAACAAAGAGTATTCTTGAGTGATATCTGTAATATTCTTGCTAATTCATGATTTCTGTTTTAGAAAAAATGTCTTAAGAATAGACTTTTCCCAGCACTTGGGAGGCAGAGGCAGGCGGATTTCTGAGTTCGAGGCCAGCCTGGTCTACAGAGTGAGTTCCAGGACAGCTAGGGCTACACAGAGAAACCCTGTCTCGAAAAACCAAAAAAAAAGAGAATAGACTTTTAAAAAAGTTGGGCGTGGTAGCACATGCCTTTAATCCCAGCACTCAGTAGGTGGAGACAGATGAATTTCTCAGTTATAGACCAGGGCCAGCCTAGTCTTTAAAAGTTCGTTCCAGGACAGGGTAGGGGTGTTTTTGTTTACCATGAGCACTTGATTCAGGAATAGTTTGCAGTTTATGATTTCTCCCTAATCCTCTAAATACCTGCGCTCATGCTCTAGTAAAATTGAGAACTTAAGCCAGTCCACTGTTCTACATACATTGCTCCTAACACATCTTTTTGTGCTTGAATTTTCTTATTTATGCCTAGCACTTACTATCAGACTAGTGTGAGTTGACTTTCTGTACCTTCTCATTAGCATAATTAAGTGGTAGATACTTAACAAATAAAATACTGAAGGTCTTCTTGGATAGTTGGAGCATCAAAGCTCCAACATTGTACTTGAAAATTTGATACTTGTAACATAGATTATATATTTGGTAATTAGTCAGTAAGATGCCAGACTAAGCTGCTAAATGTAAATGTGAAATGAGGAAGTGATGGATTGGTGTTAACCATTTTTTTTTTTTTTTTTTTTTTTTTTTATTCACTTGGCAGGTGTGGGATTATGAGACTGGAGATTTTGAGCGAACTCTCAAGGGGCATACAGACTCTGTACAGGACATTTCCTTTGACCACAGTGGCAAACTTCTGGCTTCCTGTTCTGCAGATATGACGATTAAATTATGGGATTTTCAGGGTTTTGAATGCATCAGAACCATGCACGGTAAGATAGAGGACGGTACTTTAATCTCAGCCAGGGCATTTAAGAGAAGAATTAATTTGCTAGTCATGTTTAGATACCCTACATTTCCTAGTTGTCTGCTTTGATGTGCAAGTTGATGAACAAGCTTCAGTGGTAGGGGTTTTTGTTAGGAGCATTTAAGGTTTGTATGACACACCAACTTGTATTCTCAAGTGTATTTGGATAAGAAAAACTGCCAGGTCATATTAGTCCAAGAGAAATGGACAATTAATTTACTGAGGAGGATGGTTCTTTTTTATTTTGTTTTTTATCAAGAGAGCAGGCAATGTGGAAGCTAGAAGTCAGAGTCCGTTGCTGTAGTATCTAAGTGTTCATAGGTTATTGTTTCATCCCCTTTATTTAAAGGCGATAATGCCTATGGCATAGAATTATAAAGATAAAGTGACTCATACTTAAACCATCTGGTAGATAAGAGATACTTTCGTTATTTTTAGTTTTTTTGGGACAGGGTCTTACAGTGTAGCCCTGCCTGGCCTGAACTCAGAAATCTGCTTGCTTCTACTTCCCTCAAGTGCTGAGGTCAAAGGTATAAACTATCACACCTGGCTCTGTTTTCTTTAAAGATAATGGAATATGGTTGTTTAGATATGTGTAAGAAAAGTGCTTTGTTAGTGATTTTAAAACAAGCCAGGTGAAATTGGTGCCTGTACATAATCCTAGCAGGCAGGAGTCCTTTGTGGGAGGATCACGGGTTTAAGGCTGGCCTTCACTACAAAGCAAGTTCCAGCTCAACTGGACGGTATTGTACACTGGTCTCAAGAAATCAAAACAGTCCTGGCAGTTTTGGTATACGTCTTTAATCCCAGCATTTAGGAGGCAGAGGCAGGTGGTTCAAGACCAGCATGGTCTACTGAGTGAGTTCCAGGATAGCCAAAAAAAACAAAAAACTAAAAGGAAAGAAAGCAAAGCAATAAGATTATCTGGTATTTAGCACACAGTTACGTTTATTCTTACATTGAGTATGTGGTTGAAGTTTGAGCTCTTTCACCCAGTCAAGGGCTGAGGCAGATCTCTCAAATGTTGTAGGCCAGCTTGGGCTCTACTGAGATCTTCTTTTAAAAGACAGGAAAGGTCCTGCAGTCATTGTCTATTCCTTGAACAATATGTGTCTTGAGGGTTTTTCCAGAAAACATAGCTAATTTCGAATGGTATTTATGAACTATTAATGCATTTTCTCTTATGAACATCAACATTAAAGATGAACTTTTAAATAGGATCACATTCTGCCTCTTACCTCTTTTTCCCTTACTACTTTTTAAATAATCTTGTCATTTAGATGAAGCTCAGTATAAGAGTACTTTCTGTAGTTTTTAAAATATTATAGTAAAAACCTACAGTAAACTGTTGAATACTTTGCTGTATTTTGTGTTTTAGGCCACGACCACAATGTCTCTTCAGTAGCTATCATGCCTAATGGAGATCATATAGTGTCTGCCTCAAGGGATAAAACTATAAAAATGTGGGAAGTGCAAACTGGGTAAGTAGATTTAGTTGGAAAGCATCAGCCAAAAAAGATTATAAAAACAAAACAAAATTGTTTTCTAAATAGTAATTTTATCTTTAATCCAGAATGATCACCATGACACATATTTGAGGACTTGGAAATTTAGCATAGTGGTAAAGCACATGCTTTAATGTACAAGTCCCTAGCTTCCGTCCCTAGCACCAAATTAATTTTTTTGTACACACACACACACACACACACACACACACACACACACACTCTTTCACTCACATACACACTGTACTGCACGCATTGTAAACATGAATGCACTGTAGGAAGGGTTCTTGAAAGCCAGTTCTGTGTAGTATCTACTTTCCCGTTTCTTTGTGTGGTTTGTTTTTGTTGTCGTTTGTTTTGTTTTTCTTATCTGGTCTTAAATAATGTGTATGCTGGTATACATTTATTAGACTTGAGGTTTTTAAGTTTTATTGTGTTTAGTGGTGTTTCCTGTTATTTTACCTTGTGTTGTTTTACTTCAGGCTAGTGCCCATTTTTTATTAACTAAGATTTTACATTTATTTTGTTGATGTACAATTTCTCTAAAGCTTACTCTCTTCATCTTGATTTGTAACTCAGTTTGTATCACTTCTGGAAAATGTTCCAATGATTACCATTTCTTCACAATGTACACTACTATTTAAATTGACAGCTACTGTGTGAAGACATTCACAGGACACAGAGAGTGGGTACGTATGGTGCGGCCAAATCAGGATGGCACTCTGATAGCCAGCTGTTCCAATGACCAGACTGTGCGTGTATGGGTTGTAGCAACAAAGGAATGCAAGGCTGAGCTCCGAGAACATGAACATGTGGTAGAATGCATTTCCTGGGCTCCAGAAAGTTCATATTCTTCCATCTCTGAAGCAACAGGATCTGAGGTATGGTACGATTACATGTCTTTGTATGATTTTGTTATTGTGTCATAGGACAGAGCCTTAGGTAACTTGTATGATTTTCAGTCTAAAGTCTCCGGATACAACTAAGACTGTAGCCTAGAATTCTGAGTTTTGAGGCTTTTTCTCTTTGTAGTTGTCAGTCAGTGGTGTTTACATTTTTAAACCAGTTATTATTGGGCCAGTAAGGTGGCTCAGTAGGTTAAGACACGTGCCACCAAGCTTGGTGACTTGAGTTTGATTCCTGAACCTACATTGTAGGAGGTGGGGACCAACTCCCCCAAGTTGTCCTTTGATTTCTACCTGCATGCCATGGCAAGAATGGAGTACACATACAAATAGATCAATAAAATAGCTCTTCCTTGATTTGTTATAAGTTGGAGTTCATCTACTAAAGAGAGAATTGAGCATTTAAATCCAGGTGTGATGGCCCTGAGATGATACCATGTCAGCACTTGGGGAGACTAAGGCCAAAGGCCTACATAGCAAGATCCTGTCTCAAAAAGAAATAAAAACAGAGCAAAGGAAGAAACCCAACCCCCTCCCTTTAAAAAAAAAAGGGGGGGGGGGAAGAAAAATTTAAAACCAACCAGACAAAAATTCCTACATCTTAATAAAGCTTCAAATAATTGTTTAAAAAAAAGTTTTGTTTGTTTTTTGAGACAGGGCCTTACTGTGTAGCTCTGGTTATCCTCAAACTCCATGTAGACCTGGCTGGCCATGAACTCATAGAAATCTTGCTCTAAATTAATCTTCTGTTGTGATCTCTTCATTACAAGTTACATACTCTATTTAAAGTTGAACTATTACAAATTCTAAATAAAATTCTTTATACTACCCTCTGGTGGTGGTTATATACAGTATGTAATAAGCTTGCTAAATTTATATTTAAAAATACTGATTGGTTTAAAAATCTTTTTTGATCATAGATTTGATACTGATATTGATCGGGGCCTTTTTTCATGCTAGGAGAGAAGTATGTCACTTAGCTATATATGCCTAACCTCATTGCAGAGGTCATGGGCAGTACATTTCATTGTTGGTGTCACCTAGGCAGGGCCTATCTTTCTTTGTAGCTAGGTACAACTATGTATTTCAATAAATGAAAACAGCCTTTTTTTTTTTTTTTTTTTTTTTTTTTTGTGCAAGATTTCAAATAAATGTCATTATTTTAGAGAAGTTGTTTTAAGTCCTTTTTTTTTTTGTATGGGAAAAATAATTTTTATGTTTCTTATAGACTAAAAAAAGCGGCAAGCCTGGGCCCTTCTTGCTATCTGGTTCCAGAGACAAAACTATTAAGATGTGGGACGTCAGTACTGGCATGTGCCTTATGACTCTTGTAAGTCTGCAGGATCGTACTACTTCTTTGGCTCCTTCATTGTGCATTTACCTTTTTGGATTAGACACTCTTGTGTTTCTTACTAAATCTCAGCTGGTACCTTAAAATAACTATACATTTATAAACTTCTCTAAAGTTTTATAAAGTGCTATCTATTTTACAGAATGCAGTGTTACAGAAAATAAATCTATAAAAACCAATCAGTGCTGGGGGTAGGATCTTAGTTCACTGTGTAAGAGCTACTCTGGAAGAGAAAGAAAGCTCTTACAGACTTGTTTACTTCTTCAAAATTTTGTATGTGTATTGGTGTTTTGCTTGTATGTATGTCTATGTGAGGGTATCAGGCCCTCTAGAGCTAGATAGAGTTACAGACAGGTGTGAGTTGCCATTTGAGTGCGGGGAAATTGAACCTGGGTCCTCTGGAAAAGCAAACAAAGCTCAACCACTGAGCTGTCTCTCCATTCCGACTTTTCCAGTCCGACTTTTTAAAGATGTTTTCTTCTCTTTTCAAGTGTCATTTGTTGACATTTATCTTACTTAATTTTACTATTGTGAAATTAATTATTCTAACTTAATTAGTTAAAAGTGTTTAATTTTAGCAGTTTTGGAGATTCAGTATAAGGAGGAGGTAGGTATTAGACATTCTGGTTTGCCTAAGAAGCTCTAACTGGTTATTGTTAAGCTAGTAGCAGGTCTTACATCATAACATTCATGGTTTTAGAAACTGTGTAAGTGCTGATTAGATCTGCATATAGAATGTTAGCAACATGTTAGAAGTATTCTGCAGGATTAATTGAGAAGGCAATACTGGAAGCAGGAAGGGTACAGTGGGGAAATGGGAGGAGAAATTTGGGAGAAGGAACAAGACAGGATTAACCAAAACTATGTAAATATATATGACAATGCTGAAAGAAAACCCATTACTGTAAGCTAATTTAAAAAATAAAAGAAGGACCAGTCGGAGGTGGTGGAGGTGGTGGTGGTGGTGGAGGTGGTGGTGGTGGTGGTGGTGGTGGTGGTGGTGGTGGTGGTGGTGGTGGTGGTGGTGGTGGTGGTGGTGGTGGTGGTGGAGGTGGTGGTGGAGGTAGCACATACCTTTAATCTTCATAGAGGCAGGCAGATCTCTTGAGTTTGAGGAAAGCCAGGGCTACACAGAGTGACCCTGTCTTGAAAACAAGAAGAAACAAAACACAAAAAAGAGAAAGGAAATTGCCAATACTCAGGAGGCAGAGAGGCAGGAGGATGTCTGTTACTTTGAGGACAGTATGGTCTATATAGAATTCCAGGTCAGCCAGGATTTCATAGTTAAGACACCATCTCTCAGAAAAACTGTGTTGTATTCTAAGTTCGTTTGTACCACATTGGATAAATGGATCTTTTTTTTTTTTTTTTTTTTTCCTCTTCATGCTCTTCTCTCTGTAATTGTAAAGTCACCATTTTTCCTAGGTTTCTGCTTCCAACTTTTGGGCTAGTGGAATACTTTTTCCAGCTTTATTTTGGTGTGGCCACAAAAATGTGGGAGTTTGTTGTTGCTGCTGCACTGTTTTTGTTTGGTTGGTTTGTGTTTTGTTTTTGAGACAGGGTTTTACAACATATTCCTGTCTGGCCTATAAGTAACTTAACTATCTAGACCAGCTTGGCCACAAACTCAGATTGATTCAACCTGCCTCTGCCTCCCAAGTACTGAATGTGCATCGCTATGCTCAATTCATTTTTTTATTGTGAGTTTTTTTTTAATGTACTTTTGTATCTCTTCCAGTTTTTATGCAGATGTGTGTGCCAATCCCTGAGTAGGCCAGAAACATTGATTCCTCCTGAAGCGGGAGTTACAGGCAGTTGGGAGCCAACTGTGTTGAATGCTGGGAACCCAACTCCAGTCCTCTAAAAGAGTACCTGATCCTAACTACTCAGTCAACTCCTCAGCTCCTTAATGTGCTCTTTTGTTGTTTTGATTTGTTTTGGTTTTTGTTTTCAGAAAAGGTTTCTCTGTGTACTGGAATTCTCTCTCTAGATTAGGCCACCTGCCTCTGCTTCTTGAGTGCTGGGATTAAGGGTGTGTATACCACTAACTTCTGGCTCCTTGAAATGCTTTTAACTGCTCAGTAATCTTTTTGGCTCCTCAACTTTTAATTAATTTTTTTATTATTATTTTTAAAGGTAGTATCAAAGGTCTGGAAAGATGGCTCAGTGGTGGTTAAAAGTACTAGCAGTAGTTAAGAGCTCTTCCAGAGCATCTGGCATTGATTTCTAGCACCCATGTGACAGCTTACAACTCCAGTTGCAGGGGATCCAGTCCCCTCTTGGGCCTCGGAGGGCACTGCATTCAACGTGTTTCATGGGCATACATAACAGGCACAACACCATACACATAATAATTTTTAAAAATAATAGTGAAAATTGAAAGAATACTAGTGTGCCTTAAGAGTGTAGCTCAGTTAGTTGAATGCCTGCCTAGCATAGCATACGTAGAGCTCTGGGTTAAAACCCCAGCATTGCACAAGAGCAGACATGGTAGTGTATGTCTGTGATTCCAGCATCCAAGGGGGAAGCAAGGAGGATCATTTCAATCAGTGAGTTTAGGCAGCTCTCAGCTACTTGGGACCCTGTTTCAAGGTTTCTGGGGATGTGTTTCACTTGGTATTTACATGCACAGAACCACATAAACTGGGTGTGGTAGCACCTGCCTGAAGTTCAAGGTTATCTTGTGCTATATAAGACCTTGTCAAGAAAAAAGAGAACAGCACTGATACATATGGTTTCAGGGTTAAAATGTGTTACCCAAATGTTACTTAAATAAGTCAAATACCTTTTTGTCTTTAAGGTGGGTCATGATAATTGGGTACGTGGAGTTCTGTTCCATTCTGGGGGGAAGTTTATTTTGAGTTGTGCTGATGACAAGACCCTCCGTGTATGGGACTACAAGAACAAGCGATGCATGAAGACCCTCAATGCGCATGAACACTTTGTTACCTCCTTGGGTATGTACACATTGTGAGGTTTCTGAACATTTGAATTTTGGAGTGCCAGATGTAGCAGTTTTATGTAACCTTGTCGACTTTTCCAGGTAAGAAGCGACCAAGTTCTATAAGGGTAAAAGGCCTATTTCAACCTTGTGGGTTCCTGCTAGTAGCTTTAAGCTTCTCTCTTTTGAATTAAGCTTATAGTTAAAATACCGTTTTCTCTGTTGTGCATTGGGTTTGGGAAAGGATACGTATTGATCACTCCTACTGACTGGCTGGTAATTTTTTCTTTCCTATTAAAAGTTCTCAACCTGTGGATTGAGGACCCTTTGAGGTTGCATATGAGATTTTTACATTATGATTCATAACTAACAAAATTACAGTCATGAAGTAGCAATGAAGTAATTTTATAGTTGGTAGTCACCACACCATGAGGAATTGCATTAAAGGCTTAAGTGCTGTGGGTGTTGCTCAGTGGTATAGCAGCAAGCATAGCTTGACTGAGATGTTAGTTTCAATCCTAATACTCAGAAGAACAACAAATGGAATCTTAAATAATACACAGCAAGACCCTGTTTCAAGGGGGGGAAAAAACAAACCCAAATAGGGCTAGCAGGGTGGCTCAGCAGGTAGAAGTGCTTTTGGTTAGGCCTGAAAGCCTGTGTTATCTCCACATCCCAATGGCTCCTGAGAGCTGTGCCCTGGCCTTCCCGTACTTGAGCCTGTATGTATACTTACACACACACTCACAGAGACAGGCACACAAAATATCTGGAGGCATAGTGACACATTCCCCAATTTGGGTAGCAGAGCAGGATGATTGTGTCCCAAATTTGAGTCCAGCTTGATGTACATAGCCAGGGATACATGGCAGGACTCTATTGTTTAAGAAAGCAAAAAAAGGGGGGGGGGGAGGACTTTCATTCATACCACCATGTACTTAGGGGATTGTATCAGTGCCATGTCCTCAGTATCATCTGGAGTTCATAAGAGTGAATTCAGTGAATTGTAATGTACTCGGTCGGGTATGGTGGGTGGACCTTATGGTGACAATACAGCCTGTGGTAAGTTAGGCACGAGTGCTGTATTAGATGCCCGTGTAAGGCATTAGTACTAAGCCTGAAAGCACAAACATTCTGTAAATGGATATGCTGGCAAAGTGTGCACTCGTTAGTAGATTTGAGCATTGTTTGGGATGATACTGGTGACAGCAAGGGGAATTTAATTGTATCCAAGTGTGGAGGCCAGAGGTTCATGGACTCCCAAAGCTTGGGAAGCTGACCTGGAGGAAATCAAGTTCAGGGCCTGCTGGGGTAATATAAAAGATACTGCTCAAAAAATGAGCAAAAAGTTCTGTCTGGCTTAGTATGGTTTGAAAACAAACCTTTTCTTTTCTCTTTCAGATTTCCATAAGACGGCCCCCTATGTGGTCACTGGCAGTGTAGATCAGACAGTGAAGGTGTGGGAGTGCCGTTGATTGGGTCCCATTTGGTTCTTCCTCCCTTTTTTCCTCTGGATGCACTCTGATGATACCATGGTTACCCCATTTGAGCTCTGTTTAAATAAATATTGTCCTTTCATGTAAATTATTCTGGATGTAGATTGAGCTTATTAAATGTTACACACAAAGTATTCATGCATGGTGAATCCAAATTGTATACTGTAAATTTACATATGTTGTCTAGAAGTACGATAGGGTTTAAAAACCTGGGCTGGCATTGGTCACACCAGGCCTACAAGGGCAGAAGTTGAATAAATTGAACTAGGGCACTAAACTGAATAGTTGACAGTGTCATTTTATGTTGGATTATTAATTATTGTTTTTCTTCCTGCTATCTGTTAGTGCCTGACTTGATGGCCTCATTTTGGGAAAAGTGGTGGTTATTAGGGCTTTTTCTGAAATGTGTATCTATGTAACATCACTTAAGTGTGCTTAATAAATCTTTAAGGGTGTTAGATAATAAGACTACAATTCAGAATCTTTTGCTCCATCTGTGTAATGGGGATTACACATTGAAGTTTTTGTCATGACCCCTTTGCCAAATCAATAGGATATGTTTGTTTTGGCAGCCTGTCAAGCAAAGGCTAGTGGTTTATTTATGTAAGAAAATGATCGTAAATCTCAAGAAAAATCTCAGCAGCTAATAGTGAAACCTTTTTCATTTGGGTCTTACTGCTTTGTAAACAGGTCAGGAAACACTGTCCTACTTTAAGCTTCTCTTCTCCACACTAGACATACGAGTTGTCTCCTCCATACTGTTGGACTGTGTAGTGCTGTAACTCCCCAGTAGAGTCTGATCCTCCCACTGAGCGTCATGGTACAAATCACTATGTGTTTATGGTGTTTTTAGGGGTGTGCAATGTGCATGTCAGAATGACAAATGCTGACAGAGCTGCGTGCGCATTTTAAAGGAGTGGAAGGAAAAGTTTCCAACATGGACCTGATAACAGTTTGAACTGTTTCACTTACAAGTTATAAAAAAAGTGACAGGGTTAAATGAAGCGTGCATAGAAATATACTGGTTTTTTCATCTTTTGTTTATATGTAAATGTTTATAAGTATATGGGCCTATCTGTAAGTGGATATGTCTATATATGTATATCACACACACACAACCTCCATGTTGTTGGGTCTTGAGTTTTTGAAGAAGTGCTAAAACATACGAACAGAGTAAATCTTGCTGGGGAATACCAGCCATAGCCGTGCTTGGGAATAAACTCTTCTGACGCTTCTGACTCTGAGGGGCTTTTCTAAGCTAAGAGAAAGTCACCTCCTTTATTCTCCCCTCCAATGTGGCCATTCACCGTTTTACACATTCCTGATAGGTTGTATATTTTGATCCAGAGTTACTACAGTAGGTTTAAGAGAATTTTGCCCATGACTTTGGAACACTTCCATTGTCAATTGTTAATAAAGAATTTATTGCCTAACTAACCAACTTTTCTTTTCAAGAAAATCAATTTGAAAAGTTAACAGAAACAATGACATAACAGTGACAGTCTAACAACAGTAATTTTTTTCTGGACTGCATTTTATTCGTTTGTATAATAGATGATTTTTTTAAAATGTCCCTTTAAGTTTTGGATGGAAATTTGATTCCTGAAAGGACAAAGGGTGAGAATTACTGTCCTGTAAATGTACACAGAGATTAGGCTCTGACAGCAGCTCCCTGTCTAGCTTGTGTCCTTTTGTTTGTTCACTTGTTTGTTCTTAGTATTCCTCAGAGATTTCTCTAGAAAGGAAAAGTGTTTTGAGAACTAAGTGGCTATTTTTGAGGACAAAAACTCCATCATGATTCCATAAACACTGTAGGTTAGCTTTTAGGACAAAATTGCCTCACAGCTCTGCTTACATTGAGAAGTCTTTTTCTCCTAGCTGTTCTGACTGGATTTTTCTCCAAAAGCTATGGAAAATATCTTCGTTCTCATTTGCTGCTATTTCCTGTCCTTTTCAAGAATATAAATACATAGAAATGGTGCATCTTAACATTTGTTTGTATGTGTTAAAATATCTTGTCTTTTAATTCAGTTTTAGCATGTAGCAACGTGAATTGTTTAAGGGTAAGCCACAACACCTAGACATCATCATAGAAACAATAAAGAGTGGTACCAATGTAGAGGAGCAAAGCTGCCGTTCCGGCTTCCCACTCCTGCAGCAGTGACTCACTGACAACGGAGGAGGGAGTGCTCTGTAACAAAGCTGTCCTTACTTGGGAGATTGCCACAGCCTGCTGCTTAGCCGAGTTACCAGACATCCTCCACTTAAGCAGCAGCAAACATTGAATCTCAGGGATGGGCCACAGCTGGATCCAAACATAACAAGCCCTGTTTGAATTATGAAGGGTGGCGGGGCAACATCCACATCTGGCATCGGATTTGCAAAGGTTTCTTGCACTGTTGTTTGACACTGCCCTGTTGATGCCCTTACTCTTACGTTACTGTTTTCTCTGTCTGCTGTCTAACCCTGTGCCTTGCCTGGGATAAGGACAATGATAAAGTTACTGGTTTTGGTTGTAAGTAGAGGACTTTATGAATTGGTTAGCGGTTCACTGCTGCTTTGTTACTTTCTTGAGTCAGATTGGCTGCTTATTAAGAAATAAAAAGCTGATAGAATTGTGTACTCGGATGATTGTTGATTGTGTGTGTAAACAGACATTCCAGTGCCACCTATATAGCACAGCGTGCCCAACAAGTCCTAACCGCATGGAGAGTGCAAGCTGCAGAAGTTTGTGTAGACATGACCTGGAGAATAGTTGCTTTTGATACGACATCTTGCACTTTAGGAGACTAAGACCGTCCTGTTCTGTCTGCATGAGGTGTGACCAATGGTGTGCTCAGAGCACTACCCACAATCACTAGTGTTAGCAAGCCGTCCCGGGCCGTGACGCACTATTAGTCCTTTGGAAGCTTTGGCTTTAGGCTCACCAAGCCCAGTCTCCTGTTTGCCTCTTTCTGTTCTTTGTGAACTTCCAGATAATACCACTCACTAAAGTTTATTTTTTTGTTTTTTAATTTAAAGAAAAACTATTTAAAAATAAGGACATTTTGTTTGTTGACAGTGGTGGCTTGATAATCCTTAAGCAACAAGTTGAAATAGAAGGAAAAGGCACTTAAAAAGGTTATTCTTCCTGTCCAGCTGTATATAAACCCAATGTGTTGGTTAATCTAGATGGTGCAAAAAAAAAGAATGTCATGGTAGACAAGCAACATGGGCAAAATTGGAAGAAAGGTTTTGGGTTTTTTCCAGTGGGCTGGGTTGGGTGGGATGGGGTAAGCTGGACTCACAAGTCACGACTGGAACGGGCCTTTTTAATCCTTTCACTGTATCATGTAAGTAGCTGCTTTCTCGCCTGCTTATCCTTCAGGCATCCCCAAAGCTCACTCTGAAGACGTTAGAAATAAACACAAACTCTACGAGTTAGAAGTCGATCCTGACACTGACATGAAGGCAAGCATCGATTTCATACGAACGTTGCAGAGGTGGTAATTGGAGAAAACAGTTCCCCAGATTGTAAGAGTTCACCGAAGATATCGACACAATTTTAAAAATCAGTAAAGGAATGTATATAATATTGCTCTTGTGTTTTACAGTAAGATTTGTTGCTCTCAGACTGTGTAAAACAAAATTTATTCATGTTTTCTGCATATTAAAAATCTTATTGTACCAATTGGTAAACTATTAAATGCCTATAAAACTAGATCTGGTGGGTTTTTTCGGTGGGTACTGGGGGTGAGGTGGTGTTGATCTTGGTAGGAAGTAAGACTCTTGGCATCAGGAACAGAGAATGAATGTTAGTTGGCCATGAGCAACAGAGCTTCTGGGAGCTTCTGTGCTGCCACTGTCTTCTGCTGCTGTCTGGAGGAAGCAGCGTGCAGACAGGGCCCTTGTAGCTAGAACTACTGACTGCATTGGACAGCTAAGCACACTTTCCTCCAGCTGTACATTCTGACAGTGACTATAAACTGGTCTCTCATTCTGTTTCTATCATCTCTTACCTTGGAGATAAATATCCTTAATGTCAAGTTTTAGGAAATATGCCAAAGTCAGTCTTCACTCTGTTCTAGATGCCCCATCTTGTGCTGATAGCTCACCAGCCTTTTATACACATGAGTGCAGGTGAATGTGGTGCCTCCTGTTGGAAGGCATCTTCCCAACCAGAAGAAGCTGGGCGAGAATGTACTTGGCCAGCTTTCCTACTTGATTGTGGGCCCCCTCTGGTAAGAGCCTGGCGTTAGACCTGACAGCTTTCCCTCAGGTTGGAGTTCTAACTTAAATATCATACCCTATTGTGAATTTGGAAGCTGGTTGTATATCACACATTGGCCTCCCTTCTGAAGGCAGGGGAAAATGGCTCTGTGTGCAGGATGCTACTGCATCCATCCTTCCTGGTTAGTCTGGTGGGAACATGTGCAGACATGAATTCATCTGCTAGCAGCAGTTTTCTGCTTCTGAGTCAGCATATCCCCTGGGAACTCATTAGACATGCATGTTCTAGCCCCCCCCCCCCAACCCCAAGACACACTAAGCCAGTGCAGGCAGCATTTTGAACATGTCCTCCAGATTAGCCTAACAAATGTCTCCAGACCCAGCAGGACTTTGAATTCAGACCCCTTCTCCCCACGTACACACTGCCAGGCAGGGGTTCTATCAGGGAGCCACACCCCCAGCCTTTGCCTTTCCCATGTGGTCACTACCCTCTCAATGAACATTGGAAATGGCTGGTTTTTAAATTTTTAAAATTACATTTACATATATACCTTGTGTGCATGCATTTATGCTACAGTATATGGAGGCCAGAGGTTTATTTGGGAATGGGTTCTGACATTTAAAGTGGAGTCAGATTTGACAATAAGTGTCTTTCTACTGAACCATTTCATTGACAGTAGTTGGAATTTTTTAATTTTTAATGTATATGAGTACACTGTAGCTGTCTTCAGACACACCAGAAGAGGGCATCAGATTCCATTACAGATGGTTGTGAGCCACCATGTGGTTGCTGGGAATTGAACTCGACCTCTGGAAGAGCAGTCGGTGCTCTTAACCACTGAGCCATCTCTCCAGCGCCGAATTTTTTTATTTTTTAAGACAGGGTCTTACTAAGCTTTGGTTGGTCTGGAACTCATAGAGATCCTCCACCTGTCTGCTTCCCAAGTGCTGGGACTAAAGGCATCCACCATATTTGGCTACTTTATTAGTTCCTCAGTGTGAAGAGGTCAGTAAGATAACCGTTTTGGGAGTCTTGAAACAGGATCGGTATCTCTCAGGCTATCCTTGAATTCCATCGGTAGCCCTGCCTCAGCATGCACCATCACATCTAGCTTCCTGTTGCTGTCAGTGGAGTCAGTTAATGGCTCTAACAGTTGAATGCCTCCTTACTTTGAAGCTGCTCTGAACCACTTCAGGATACTTTATTCTCAGCCATTGAGTATATAGTATATAGGTTGTCCTGTGGCCCTCAACTGAGTTTCTTGTTGAGTTGTCTAAAGATCTAATTGGCAAGTGAGATGTCTAAGCAGATGGAAGAGCTTTGCTGCACAAGGCCTGAATTCCATCCCACTGTGGGAAGGAAGAACCATCTCCCAAAAAGTCATCCTCTGGGTTCACATATGCACTGCCTGTACTCACACATACCTACACATAATTTTTAAGATCTTTACATGTTCAGGTATTTTGCCTCCATGTGTGTACGTATGTGTACTGTCTCTAGTATCCAGAGGCCAGAAGAGGGTGCCAGATCCCTTTAACTGGAGTAAACTCCCATATGGGAGCTGGCAACCAAACCTGGGTTGTTCTGGAGAATACCCAAGCTCTTAATATCTGAGCCGTCTCTCCCACCCTGCAATTCTTTACTCAATAACACTAATATGCTTAAGGGAACCAACCAAGAAAAATGGGCCTCTTGGGTTAGGGTGACTTGTAAGCTTCTGATTAAATTATAAAGGTAATTAAGCTCATAAACAGCAGCCTCAACTTGTGTGTGATGTCCCTTTCCAGAAGTGGTGTGTCCATCAAGCCAGGAAACACATTTAGAATAAAGTGAACCAGGCAGTTATGTGCTCACTTGTAACCAGGAATTCAAAGTCACACTCAGCTTAAAAGGGATTTTGAGGCTAGTCTTGGCTCTAAGAGACCTTGCCTCAAATGATCAAATTATAAAGGGAACATACACAGTAGGCTTAAATGGTCAAAATCATTGGTAGGTACTTATGGATGTTACTTAGTATCAAGATCAGAAACATCTTTCTCCCACTGACTTAAGAAAAAAGGACCACAAATTAGGGCTGGTATTTTTCATAAAGTCAGACTAACAAATGTAATTCTAGGCTTTGGAATCCCTGAGCATCATGAAGCCAGAAAGCATGTTCAAGCATGCATGAGGCCTGCTGTTTAGGAGCCACCATTGTGACGAGTCTATTAGCCACCTCTTTCCTCCACTTCACTAGCCCAACGGATTCTTACACTCTAGTACAAACCCAGCACTCCTCTTTTCTACTTGCCAAACCCCATCTACAAGAGAAGGGAATAAGGCACAAGCATAGCTAGTGAGACATTCAGAAGATTACAAAGAGTCTGAAGCTTGCCGTCAATCGGTCTTCCACACAGCCTTCCTTCACTGCAGCCTTTTTCTTGTGTAGGGCCCAGCCGAACTGGAGTTGTACCCCTTCCACTTCAGTGACTTGAACATGATATTGAGTTTGACCCAATATATACATAATTACCTCCCAGCAGTCCTTCTGACAGCCTCACCCAAGCAATAGGAACATGTCCCACAGAGCACACAGGGAAGGCTGGGGCAGCAGGTTTCAAAAACTCACTTTATTCCAATGTGAAATGAAAACGTGATGGTTTAAAAACAAGAAAACGTTCTTGATAGCTGTGGGGATGCCTTGCTGGCCCATGCCCATGCCTTTGAAACAAGGTCCTTGGACAGATACTATCCATCAGCAGCTCTGCCTAAACAGCTCCATCAGGCTCAAAGGGTGGCCATCTCCTTCAGGGACAGCAGACAAAGAGAAGCAACACAGGCAGGGAGGGGAGAGAGAGGGCAGCCAAGGCAGTAGGAGCCCCAACAGCCCAGAGCTTCTTTGTATAAGTGCTTATATGGCAAAGACCAAGAAGGAGCCGGGCTCCACAGAGGTGACAATCACTCCTGTGCATGGCACTTTCCCTGGGATCCACAATTCAGCCCTGGGTCCCCACCCCTTACCCAACTGTGCATTAGGCAGCTCAGGTTAAAATGGGGAGAAAGATACATTCAGACTGTTGGCCCCCAAGGTTATGCTCACCTGGGGTCCAGGGAGCAGGGAGGCAAGTCAAAGCCTGTGGCAGGACCTCCTCTCCTGCTTGGCCAAGGCCAGGCACATGGATGTGTGGGGTCCACCACTGCTGGCCCCTTCCCTTCACCCTGAGGCTACAGGTAGGCCATGCCCAAACACAGTAAAGCCACTGCAGACCTCACTTTGCACCCTACCAGACATCTGGCTCCCCCTCCCAGGACACATGAAAGCCCCCATCTTTTTTGGCTTAAACCTGGACTTTAAGCCAGGCTAGACCCAGGGGTAGTGGCAACAAAAGCAGCAGCCATAATGTCAAACATATAAATGACCTGAGAAATTGCATCTGCACGCCATCCACTCAGAACTGACTGGGCTATGTACATCAGGAAGGACGGAGCAAGACGTCCACAGGCATGGACACACATCTGCTTGAGGTTGGGAGGCACCTGCCCCCAGCTGGAGCTGATGCCTACACACTTCACTTTCACGTCTTCAATTAGGCCTCTGCATTGAATATTCATTGAACCAGTGCAAAACCATCTTTTAGGGGCAAGCAGGCCAGGGCAGGGCCCCAGGCAGACGGTGAGGGGTGAGGTGGGGGTAGAAAGTGGAGGACTAGCTTCCTCTCCCAATCTGCAGGGCATGCCCCCAGAATTCTCCTGGAATCTGTCTGCATCACCGGGCAATGGGGCTGCTGGACTGTCCATCTTTCTCTCCTGTTTTACCCCTGTAAGTTCAGGGAAGAAGGGCCTTCCTCGGCAGTCTGAGGGAAGCCCACGTCCTCCAGGGCTCTCTCTGGCTCAGGCTCAGTGGCCATGGGTTCTTCAGCTTTATCCCTGTTTCTGCTGGCCTCCTGGAGCTGGTGTCGCCGTGCCACCTCTGCCTTCAGGTTTTCCAAGTCTTTTTGGCTGAACATTAGGAGGCGAAGGTTGAGTCAGATTAGCCTGGGCCCTCTGCCACCCTGCAGCTTCCAGTACACTGCCACTCCAGACAGTGCAGCTGCATGGACGGGTGCCCTCCTAGAGGTGGAGTGCTGCCTACACCCGACACAGCACCCGGTGAGAGTGCCATCCCTACACCTAAGTTCTCTCTGCTCTCAACCTGTCTTCTATAGCAGACCCCAGGCAGCAAACAGGACAAGGGTGCTCCCTCCCACTGTCGGCTGGCCCACCATCAGCATCTCCCACATCCAGGAGGGAGGTACTTTCAAAGCAGTCTGCAAGAGTTGTGGGGGAGTTTTCAAAAAATTAGCTGACAAGGCACAGCCCTGCACTGGAAAGCAGACAGCTAGAATACAGTCACGTCATATGGACTGGAAGTGAAAGATCACCAAGGTTAAGAATGGAAAACGGAGGCCCAGCCAGGTACAACAGCACAGCCTGGAATCTCTACTTGGAAAACAAGAACAGAAGCTCAAGGTCATTCTCAGCTACACAGCTAGTTTTGATGTAAACCTGGGCTACATGAGACCTTGTCTAAAACAAAACAAGAAAAAGAAGAAATGTGGATAAGGTTTGCTAAAAATGTAAAAGAAACCAGGTAGTGGTATACAAGTCAACTATGACCCTAACCCTTGGAAAACTGAGGCAAGAAGATGACATGTTTGAAGCCAGCTCGCTCTCATCCCAACACCCAGAAGACTGAAGCAAGATTGCTACACATTTGAGGCTGGCCTGGGCTACATCATGAGGTCATGGTTTGCTGGGCTAGCACTGAACTCTGTCATAAAATAAATGGCCAGGCTGTGGTGGCACATGCCTTTAATCCCAGCACTTAGAAGACAGAGGCAGGCGGATCTTTATGAGTTCAAAATCAGCCTGGTCTACACAGTGAGTTCTAGGACAGCCAAAGCTGTTACACAGAGAAACAGTCTCAAAACAGACAAACAACAAAACAAACAACAACAAAACCAAAACCAACAAAAATAAAGGAAAATAAAACACTTTTTTCTTGGATTACACAGTGTCTTGGAGGAATCACAAGGAACCTTACTACAGGTCATACTCTTTTAAAGTCTTGAGCTCTGCTCATGTAACTTAAACAGAACCTAAGGCTGACTGCCAGGGTTGGGTGGAGGCCCTCACCTGAGAGGAATGAAGAGGATGCCATTGATGACATTGAGCTGCTCCAGGACACTGGCCATGCTGGGAGCTGTGAACTGAGGGGTGGTGGGAAGGCCAGGTTAGTACGGCTTAGCAAGAAGCTAGGGCACAGCACCTACCCCACTCGGCCCAGGTCCATACCTTGAGGGGTGGAATATTGGCACTGGAGCCATTACGGTAGATTTCATTCATGGTGCGCTGCAGGGCCACAGCCTGCTGGGTCAGGCACTTGAGGTACTCAGAGCTCTCCTTGGTTTTCTCATGGTCCTCACCTAGCTATAAAGGACAAGAGCCAAAAGCAACGGAAGATCAGGGCTGCACGGACGGCCACAGGCAAACCTTTTCAGCCCTTGCGGAGGCCCACCTGTGACTTGTAGATGGTGTAACCTTCCTTCTCATGCTGGAGGGCTGACCGGAACTCAGCTTTGCTCTCATAAACCCGGGCGACAAGGTGGTGGCTGGGAGGAACAGAATATATGGGGCAAAAGAGAGAACAAGAGGTGGAGACCACATGAAGACTAGATCCCTCCCAGGAGCTCCCAAGGAGCCACTCGAGGAAAGAAAGAGCACTGAGCATAGGGGGAGCTTCAAAGAACTTTTCTCAACTGTGTGAGACAAAACTGGGCCCCTTCCCAACCACACCCTCTGTCTCTCCAACAATTCGCTGGGTGTCTTAGCCAGCATGTCTTACCTGAGAGCCACCTTAAGGGCCTTGGGTCCATGGTACTTGGTAGTGACAGCCAGTGCATTCTCCAGGAAGCGCAGGGATAGGTCATACTCCATTACGCCATGTAATACCAGCCCGATGTTGTTCTGGGGGATAAGGAAGAAACTCAGTCAGTTCCTCTCCTGCACAAAGGCTGCACAGAGTCCACCCACGGTCTGTTCACCCACATCTCCCTCTCCAACACTCACATCCAACAATGCCATCTCAGGGTGCTCTTCCCCAAACACAAGCAGCATGAGGTAGCGGGCACGGTACAGGAGGCTCAGGGCTGTGGACAGCTGGCTGCTGGCAAAGCAGTAGAGGGCCAGGTGCATCTGTGGGTGGGGCAGGTGGGTCAGGGTGGCCTCAGGTACCCACAGCTACACTCCGACCCCAGCACGGCTACTCACGTATTCCTGGATAGTGTTGGGGTGCTCGATGCCCAGTACTCGCTCGCTCATCAGCACAGCCTTCTGTTGATTGCTGAGGGCCTGGAAGGAGACGGTATCTATCTCAGGGGAGCACTGCTCCCTAGCTGAGCAGCCCCACGCAGCACGGGTGAGCCTGCAATTCCCATCCTTTGCACACAGGCAGCAGCAGGATAATAACGGCAGCTGTGACTGAGGTCTTCGCCCCAGAGACTGCCTGAAACTTATCATTCTACCTCTTCTTCCCTAACAAAGTCTATGCAAAAACAAACATCTGAAAATGCATTAATTTCTAAAAAGCTTTCCTAGGACAGCCTGATTGAGAGAGCAGGGGGCCCAAAGCATCCCGAGAGTCTAGAAGCCAGAACACTGAATAAAAATAGGAGACCCCTGGCTGGTCTTCCATGGCCACTCAAAGGCCTGGTACTGTGCCACAGCTATTGCCTCGGTCCCTGAGCTGGTCATGTTTACTTTACCAAGCACAGGCAGCTACTGAGTTCTCCCAAGAACAGCAAGTGAACAGAATGAGCTCATGGAACAAGAACTTTGGAGCTCTCTGGATGCCACTTGCTCCCTACAGGGAGAGCATTCTCCCTGTTTTATTTAACAAGGGGGTGATGGTGGGGTCCCCAGACCTCTCATGCAGCCCCAACTAGGATGTGACTACCAGAAGTGTACAGCCCACACACCTCAGCATAATCACCCATGATGTAGTGGAGACGGGCCAGAAGACGCAAACAGGCACAGATCTCTACATGCATGGCTCCATAAACATTATTGAACAGGTTCAGAGCCTCATTGATGAGCTCACAGCCTTCCTTCAGGAAACCTACGAGGCAGCCGGGGTGGCAAGGTCAGGACTGGGCGAGAGACACTCCCATTTCCCCCAGCCCACAGTGCCACGCACCCTGCTGTACTTTGGCCTGTCCACTCTGGAAGAAGTGGAAGGCATCCGACGCCTTGGGGTTGACATGCTTGACCACAGGGAAGATATTGAGCACATCTTCCTCAGTGAAGGCAGGCTTGTGGCGGCTGTCAAAGCTGTATTCCTTCAGCAGAATCTGGGGACAGGGCCCAACACCCAAAGTCTCAGCCTTGGACACAAGAACAGCACCTCCCAGCCTATCACCACATGTCCAGAGACTACCATCCCAAGAAAGCTCCCTTCCCCGTTTTGTGGTCCAGGCTGGAAGGAGGGCTCACCTGGATCCCGGTTTTCAGTGAAATCTCCCGAAGCAGTGTTATCTTCTGCAGCCCATAGGTCTCCACAGCCTGGTCCACTGACTCACTAGGGGCAGGAGCAGGGGCTGAGCAGCCCTGCACCCACCTGCCACTCTGGACAGCTGCTCAGCTCCAGAGTCTGTAACCACTGCCATCCACTGCACAGCATTAACCCTCATAGCCAGCCCCACTTCTCCACGCTGGTCCCACACAACTATGCCTGTTTGCCTGCTGTCTTCACTCCGCTGCCCTTAGACCACAGGCCCTAGATGCTGCCCCACGCCATCCCCCCAGTCTCCTACATCTGTAGTCCCCTGTCCCCTGTGCCCGTACCACTCAAGGGTGAAGTCAAAGTAGTTCTTAGCCTCCTGGCATATGTTCTTCCAGAGCTCTTGGGGGGTCATCACAGCCCAGGCAGTGTTGTCTGCAGCCCCTGGAGGCCGGTTTTTCCTCCTCTTGTTCCTCTTCTTGGAGAGCAGTTCATCAGCAGGCAGGTGGGCCACGGGGTTGGGGTAAGAGCTCAGGAAACAGTTCAGGAAGTGGCTGATGGCAGCTGAGAGGCCTGAGAGCTCCACTCCCTGAGCCAAGTTTTGGTTGAAGTCAGGATGGCCCTAAGCCCCCACCCAGGGCTCTTCTCCAGGCCCCATGCCACCCAGGGAGGTCCCACCAAGTTGGGGAAGAGTGTGGCACCTGTAGATATGTCTTGAAGATATGCTTGGCGGAGCGTGTGATGAGTTCACCAATGCTGATTTTCTGGGGAAGTCAAAAAAGGAAGTCTCGGGCAGGTTCCAGGCCTCCAGCCGCCACCACCTCCCAGGCCAAGCCTCACTCACATAAATGTGGCCCAGCTGCTCACGGGCTGGGCTCCGCAGCACCAGGTCCAGCACCTTGCCCAGGTATCGCATGTTGATACCACGCTGGCGCATCACCTCAGCCAGTGTGGCCCCATCCATGGGCAGCACAGCATACTCTGTGCAATCCTTTACCTGTGGGGCTGCATCGGGTCAAGACCAGCCCCAGCCCTTTGCCCCTACCCCTCTGCGTCTTCCCTAGAGCCCTAAAGGAAGGACAGAACTAAAGTCCTGGCTTCCATGAGGAAGAGAGGAGACAAGGTGTGAAAAAGGCATAGGAACCTATCCCTGCCTTCTACACAAGCAAAGGAAGCAGGAAGAGTGGCCCTGGCAGTGGGAAGCAGCCTGACCTCTTGGATCAAGACCCAAGTCCCACAGGTGGCACAGGGTCATCTGGTCACGTGGGAAGAAACCACAGCATTACTCCAGTTATCCTGATTCATAGTCCAGGGCTATGTGGCTAAGAGGAAGCAAGCCTGTCATTCAGGAGCCTGGGCAGAAAGCTAGTGGGATCATTTGGACAGGAAATACTAGGCCTCTGCTATCTGAGCCTCAAAGGACCAGAATCTCAGCCTTGGCAGGGCAGAGCCTATCTATGTCTGATGCCTCCTTTAACTTATTGGGTGCTACCAGTGTGCCAGGCTAGGAAAGAGACTAGTGCAGCAACTCTAAGAAGGTTCTCTATGTGATCTAGAGACCAAGGAGCATAAGGCACCAAGGTCTGCAACAGCCCCTTTTGGCAACCCCAACCCATCCTTTCAGCCCCTCCCTCACCAAACCAGGGATCTGGCAGGAGAGTAAGAAGGCAGCCGCATCTTTCAACAACTGCTTCTGGTCCCGAACTTCATCCTGGCAAGACTCAGGAAATCGAACTCCTGGGGAGGTAGAGCAGTAAGACTTGAGCCAGGCAGATGACATGGGAGGGGGGGGTGCGGCAGCCTTCTGCTGCTGAAGAGTCCATCCCATGATGCTCTGCCCTCAGCTGCAGGGTTCACTCACTGGTTATCCATTCTTACTTGCCTGGGGAGAAGATGTCAGGATTGAAGCGAATATCAAAGGCCGTGCTGCTGATGGAGCCAACGGCCTTGCAGGCGTTGCGGATCACCTCTCGGTTTCGAGGGTCTACTGTGGAGATGTGTGAGGACAGGAGGTAGAGCCGTGCTTCTGTGAGCCTCTTGCCCAACCCACTCTAGGGATGTCTGCCTGCCTCTCTCAGAGATCATGAGCCACCCATGGCTAAGCTGCCAGGACCAGCTTGGGCTCTCCAAACAAGCACAGCAACCCCACCTGTGCCATCATCTGAGGCGATGGTCTCTGCCAGCTCCTTCACCTTGGCGAGGCCACTCACACTGCTGCCCTCCTCCTCACATCCTGCCTCAGGTCCTATCGAGTCTTCAGATTTGGTCTCTGCTGAGGAGGGAGGGCCACTGTTCTCCAGGGAGGTGGAGGTCTCCACCTTGCTGGCCTTCTGCTGCATCAACTGTAAGGCAGCCAGCTTCATGAAGAGAAGGTACCTAAGAGTGGCAAAGCAGACGTGATGAAGCCGGGGCTGTAGAGACTGTGGCCAGGCTGCCCAGCGGTTAAGAGCACTTGCCATTCTTACAGATTCAGTTTTCAGTACTGACATGCTCCCAACTATCTGTACTTCAGTTTCAGAGAGTCTAATACCCTCTTGTAACCTTTACAGGAAACAGGCATACATGTGGTACACATACATGTAGGCAAAATATTCATACACACAACTATAGCAATTAACTCTTAAAAAAAAAAAAAAAAGCCAGGCAGGTGTCACCATATACCTTTAATCTCAGAACTGGGGGGGCAGAGGCAGAAGCAGAGAGATCTCTGAGTTCAAGGCCAGCCTGGTCTTCAGAATGAGTTCCAGAGAAACCTTGTCTCGAAAAACAAAAAACAAAACAAAACAAAACAAAAAAGCAAAAATGCAGGCCCAGTCTACAGGTCTTTGGGGTCAAAAATGTTGGTACTGGGAACACTATCCTGTTAGCATAGGAACACAGTCTGTCCTGTCAGCATGTGAGTGGGCACGCATGCCTGTGTCAGGCTAGCGACCCCGCCAGAGAGAAGGTCAGAGCAAAACCAAAGTGTAAAGTTCCATGTCTAATCCCAGCCAGCACTAGGGAGGCTGAGACAGTATTGTAAGTTCCAGGCCAGCTTTTGCTACACATCAAGACCCTGCCTCAAAAGCAAATAAGCAAAACCCCACTAAACTGTCCTCAAGTTAGAAGACAGCTGGGGCATATGGGAGAGGGGAGTGGCTCTAGACCAGAGCTCTCAGCAGTGAGGAAGAGGAATGTCGATGGCGTCTGGAAAGAGTTCACCATGGCGTGAGACAGCAGGTGGGTGTCAGTGCCAGCAGCCCAGCCCTCTGAAGCCCCACTTCCCAGCCCTGTGCTGTGACAGCCTTCCTGTCATACTGTAGCAACACATTTGTTTATTTATTTATTTATTTGTTTATTTATTTATCAGGAGACAGCGTTTCTCTGTAGACCAGACTGGTCTCTTAACTCTTAAGAGATCCACCGGCCTGTACCTCCTGAGTGCTGGGATTAAAGTTGTGCACCACCATGCCTGACTTTGTGTCTTTATATGGGTGTGTGTATGTGCACAGGAAGCCATCAGCTGTCCTGCTATCCTCCACCTCATTCCCTTGAGACAGGACCTCTCACTGAGCTTGCACTAAATAGCAGCTAGCAAGCTCTTATGAGGATCCTGTGCCTGCCCTCTCCCCACAGTAGTGGGGTTAGACACATGCTGATGACCCAACCTTGTATGCTGATGCTTTGGGGATTTGAATCCAAGTCCTCGTGCTTCCATAGCAAGCACTCTCACTCACTGAGTACCTCCCAGCTCCACATCTGCACTGACTAGTATTTTAAACCACCCCAGGAGATCCCAAATACTCCTTAAAAGCCCAGGACCACTTTGCTGGTTTAGCCACTTGCTAGTCTACAACTGACAGATGCCCTGTTTTTCTGCATCTGGAGATCTGAGACAGGCAAAGGCTGAGATTTATAATCGGGCTCTAGGAAGCAGGCTGGAGTTTCTCCCTTCCAGGCTTTCCCTCACAACAGATGATCCTGAGCCAGCTTCCCTGTCAGTCTAGGCCAACAGCAGCCATGCCTCACCTGTGCTCCACAAAAGCATCCACTAGCTCCTGGCGCAAACAGCACAGCTTGTGTCGATGGGTTCGGGGGAAGCCAGCTCGAGAGCACTCCTCAGGCAGCTCCTCACCAGGCACAGGAAGGAAGTTGAGGTCCGGTGGGAAGGTGCGCAGTAGGTCAAGGATGTAGTGGCGCCCATCATTGCCAATGATGCCCTTACACTCGACTGAGGAGCAGAGCTCCACCTCCTCGTCTCGGTCATTGAGCACTCGGTGACGTAGGATCTTGAGGGGCCGGCTGGTACGCTCCAATAGCTCCAGATAGCGTGGGTGTGACACCACTGTCTTGCCAAAGTCAATGGAGCCATAGATGACACTCTGCTCCTGGTCCCGTTCCAGGATGCCAGGGATGATGGACTGAGCTGTGACACGGTAGCCACGGTAATCCACTACCACTGTACCCAGAGTGTACAGCCCCTCTACATCCACAGCATTATACGTGCGGACACCATTCAGGTCATTGGTGGGTGCCACATAGGCTGCCACGTCCCCACCAAAGTCTTTGTAGTGGTCCCGGACATCAAAGCCCAGGCTAAAGAAGATGTTGTTCCAGATGAACATCTGCATCTTGGTCTCCTCGCTGGGGTTGATGGCCATCACATTGCCATCAATGACTGCCATGGCACCCCTTGTGGCCGCCGCTGTGAAATCACTGTGCACCTGGGAAGGCCAAGGTTGGGAGGGTGAGAGTGAGCACCAAGGTACAGCCTCTCCCAGCCCAGGTTACCTAGATGGTAAAGGCAGCCAGGCCCTAGACACCAAGGAAGCCTAGCCTCAGTTTCTTCATATTTAGAAATGGGCAACAGCACCATTTCTTATAGTTTTGGTTTTGAGCCTAGCCTTTAATGGCCGAGCCATCTCTCCAGCCCGCACCATTTCTTAAAAACATTTTGAGACTTCAACAATTCTACTGAGAAAAAAAAAAAAAAAAAAAAGCCAACGCAATCAGGAACAAAAGGGAGTATGCAGGGCCAAATGCTATGGTTCAGCAGGTAAAGGTCCCTGCCGTCGAGTCTGACTACATCACTTCAATCCCGGGACCTACCTCACACTGACTGCCCTGCCCCAAACCCATAGCCACCACGCATCTGCACACACATTAGATCCATGTGCCACTGCTCCAGAAGCGTCATAGCAATGCCCCTGTGGCTCAGTGAGAGCACCAAGTGATCATGGGAGGACATGAAGATGGCCAAGAAAGACAGGTTACTACTCCCCATTCTATGGTCTCAGGAATCTCAATGAAGCCATAGCAAAAATCTGAGGTGGTTTTCTGGGAGGCAGGAGGTTGACATACCCTGCAAGTCCATCTCCAGTGTTCCAACAAAGGTAGGCTAGTGTCAGCCTCTAGTTTTCTCATTACCCACAAGCCCAGTGACAGGGAGGCTTAAGGCTGCAGTCACCTTGAATATGGCTCTTTCTCGAAGCAACCGCTCAGGCAGGTTCTTTCGGGGTAGCTCCCTTGTTGTCTGCAGCTCTTCATTCCAGTCCCGGGTCTGTGGAGGGACCAGGGAGGCAGAAGCAGGCTCAGCCTATGTCTCCTGACCTGCTCTGGGCTATCCCCTTCTTCCACTTCCCTGTGGATAGGCCCCTAGAGATCAGAGGGAGCCTACTAGGAGGTGCATAGGAGTCTGCAGGAAGGGCGGGTCTGGGTAGCACCTGTCCAGGAATGTGCTCCTCGTAGCCCAGCCTGGAGGTGTAGGCATCCTCGGCACGCACACAGTCCATGGCGTGCTCTGCCTGGGGGGCTGTCCAGCTGTATACCTGGAACGGGGTGGCGATCCTCTCAAACGGATGGCGCTGGACCCTGTGGCAGGCAGGGAAATAGGAAGGTGGGCACCCCTCCAAGTTTAGTACCCAGTTGTAAGCTCCTCTTCTCTGAGGCCCTCGCTGTTCTGGCACCTCCTACCCACAGATGCCAACCCGAAGTCAGACAGAGCAAATGGGCACCTCTCCCAGGGCTGCTGTCCCCTTGAACCAGGGACTCTGGCACTGGGACACCATTTCTTCATGCAGAGGTGCTGGTGTGGGTCCAGCCTGTGACTGGAGGCAGGGCAGGGCACGGTGGCAGAGGTGCTACCTTTTCTTCTGCAGCACGGCAAAGTTCTTTTTGAAGGTTGGGCTGATCTGGTTGAGCAGCTCTACTAGGGAATGGCTGAGGAAGCGGGGACTGGCAGGCTTGGGGTTGAAGTGGTAGGCTGTGGACCTGCAAGGAGAGGGGTCACTAAGCAGGTGCCCTAAGTATCTGTCATTAGACTCAGAACATGGGGACATGCCATGGCACATGGAAGACTAGCAGAGACTTACTGATTCAGGTAGAAGCCCCTCGTAGACGCAGTGATGCTGACTTGCCGGTCCTCAGCAGTAATAACAAACAGGTACATGAGGTCCCCATGCATCTTGCGGTTCCCAGGAGGTGGGTTCCAGCCACTCATGGTGAGCACTTTCAGACACTGCAGGGGCTGCACAAATGGCCAAACATGAGGAGACAGGACTTTTGGGATCCTCCCACCAGGGTCTTACTTCCTTGATGCTTTTAAAGTCTTACTTTCCAGTCACGGTTCTGGGGCTGCAGGGGACAAAGAGGTCGCTCCCGGCTCCCTGGCAGGATATATTCAGGTGGTGTGCAGTCGATGGGGTCCATCTCCAAGCCTTTCTTGCGCTTCCCACTGTCTGAGGAACCCAAGGCTGGTGGTCAGCCAGGAACCAACTATTTCTGTTACTTAATGTGTCCTTGGCTTGCCTTAACTTCAGCAAGCCCCCAACCCCCACCCTTCAGGCCTTCGTCCCTCTGCACCAAGTCCAAGTGCCAATTTTTCCCCGCACCTCCTAAGTCACCATCAGTGAAGACACTCAGGAAGGACAAGGAGTTACAGTCAACTCCATTGAAGGCATCAGATGGGTCCAAGCTCTTGAGGAGGTCTCGGACATGGCGCACGTGGATTCGGGCCTCACGAACCGTGTAGGGCTCTGCCAGGAGGGAAAGCATTACTACGGCCCTGTTAGAATAACCTGACTTGCAACAAGAGTTGCAGTGTTTTCATGGGGGTGGGAGGGCTAGGTGGTCGAAAATAGAAGACAAGGTCTCTATAGTTCCCGCTACCTTAGAGTTATGTAGCACAGACTACCCTTCAACTCACAGTGGTATGGCTGCCTCAGCCCATGTACTGAGATCACAGGCAGAAAGCCATGGGCCCAGCCTTCTCTCCTTACAGTGCTGGGATGGTGGAAAGATGTAGAATTAAGCTGAATCTACAGCTGCTGGGGTAGCTTGAAACTTCCTTTTTTTTTTTTTTTTTTCCTTTTTTTGTAGGGTGAGGGCAAAGTGACAAAGCTTAAGACAGGATTATGTGTCCCTGACTAGCCTAGATCTAGCAATGATTCTCAAGTCCCAGCCTCTATGTGCCAATAGAAGACACAGATCACCATGCCTGTCCAAGTTTTTATTTTTAATTTGTGTTTTTAATTTAAGTGTGGGCATATGTGTATGTTTCTGTGTTGCTGTATGCCATGTGTGGAGTAAAGTACCCATGGAGGCCAGAGAGGGCATCGGAACCCCTGAAATGAAACTTAAGGTTGTTGTGAACTGCCTGTGAAGGTGCTGAGAATAGAATCCAGGTCCACTGGAAGAGGAAATGACCTTAACTGCTGAGCCACACTCCCAAACCCTGAATTTTCCAGATTAGGGTTCCCATTTTTAATTCTGTCAGCCAACTATGGTGGGACCTCACTAGACTCCCAACCATTATAGTGGGGGATCAAGAGTTCATCTATAGGGCTGGAGAGATGGCTCAGAGGTTAAGAGCACGGACTGCCCTTCCGAAGGTCTTGAGTTCAAATCCCAGCAACCACATGGTGGCTCACAACCACCTGTAATGAGATCTGATGCCCTCTTCTGGGGTGTCTGAAGACAGCTACAGTGTACTTACATATAATAAATAAATAAATAAACAAATCTTAAAAAAAGAGTTCATCTATATATCAAGTTGAAAACCAGCCTTGCACTGTCACCAAAAAATTCCAAAATTCCACAAAGATCAACATCTAAGATGGGTTTCTGATTTACACGTGCACGCACACACGCACACACACACACACACACACACCTTCTTGTTAGTGGGATGCTTGTTTGCAAAGAACATTGTAGCATCTGCTCTTGAAGCCTACTCAGGCCCTGGAAAACCCATTAAAGCCATGGGCGTTTTGTTCAGATATCTCCAGTCCTGTGGAGCTGTTAGGGCTCCACAGCCTCAAACGTGTGCTCCTCAGGGATTGTCTAAGGACCTGACATCCCAAGAACCCCAGAATCAACACTGCCCTACAGTGTGTGTTTTGTGAATTTTAACCATTTTCTGCAAGGACAAGTGGTTCATCATTTGACTGAGAGTCAGTTGTGGTAGACTCACCCAGACTTCACTTACTCCTTTATTTTCCCTTTTGGTTTTTTTGAGACAGGGTTCTTTTCTGTAGCACAGCAATTCTCCTGCCTCAGCTGCTCAAATGCTGAGATTACAGGTCTAAGCAGTGTGCTCTGTTTCCATATCTGCTCTTAATGAGCTGAGATTCCTAGGGATGCCCCTGAGCTGCTTTTGTTTGTTTGTTTGTTTGTTTGTTTTTCGAGACAGGGTTTTTCTGTGTAGCCCTGACTGTCCTGGAACTCACTCTGTAGACCAGGCTGGCCTCGAACTCAGAAATCCGCCTGCCTCTACCTCCCAAGTGCTGGGATTAAAGGCGTGCGCCACCACTGCCCGGCTCAGGAGCTGCTTTTCTACAACCATCTCCCCGTATCAGAGCAGAAGAACTGCAAACCCCTGACACTGACATCCCCCATCAAAAGCAAGGAAACGTCCCTGCACTTGGGAGGCACAGGAAGGCAGGTCTCTGTAAGTTCAGTGCTACCCTGATCTACAAATAAAGTTCCAGGACAGTCAGGGCAACATAAAGAGAACTTGTCTCAAAACATAAAACAAAAAAGCAAACAACAAAAAAAGAGCTACAAAACTTTTTCGGTTATGAAAGAGGCAACACTTATCTTTTCAGAATTTGATAGGCTTATTTTGATCCTAGTTTGGAACTGGCTGCATTCTTAAAAATGGAGACTCAAGTCTTTAAATGTGGGCCATGCAATAGAAAGAAAGGGTGTGACAGCCTAAGCAGCCTGAGTAGTACCTTCTAAGTCAGTACCAGATGGAGCACAGAGACAATAGTAACAGGACTGTTAGGATATTTGGCCTAACTCTGGAGCCTCCTCTGGCAGCCACCAGCTCAGTCTAGACCAACCTTCTACAACTCGGAGCACCGAGCCCTCCTGCAGCCCCTCCACACTGCGTAGCTCTGAAAAGTGGTCCAGCATATTGCCATCCAAGTGCAGTGAGAAGCAGGTACGGTGACAAGTATCCTCACGGTCCATGAGCACCTGGTGGATCTCCTGCACCATCTCCTGGGGGGACACCTGCCAGAGAGAAAGGTCACTCTAGTAAGAAACTAAATGGGTAGGTGCAAGAGCATACCTCCTTGCTACCAGGCCAAGTAACCTGGATTCCTAGAATAAATCCCCCAGTTTGCTACTTTTTGGGTTTTAAATTTTAAACTCCAATTCTATCCAGGAATACTGTATTCATCTGCATCTGTGTTTATATACATACTTATACATACATGAACTTACTAGATAGACAGAGCTTGGCCCAGGCCTAAACTATGTATAGGAACCAAGAGCAGTTCCATAACCAGAGGCTGGAAACGCACAGGAAGCAACACTAAGGCCTCTAGAGCAAATGGCTCTGGCCTTGCCAGTGGCTGCTGGTGCTTGTCCTCTAGTCATAAGGCAATGACTTGAACTTAGCCTCATCTAGTGTGCTAGCCCAGACCCCGGGCAAAAGCAGGACTCAGCTTCTTGCCCACAGGTCCCGCACATGCAAAGACAAGGCTTGGCTTTCAAATATCCTCCTCTCCAGCAGCAGACTCAAACCTGGTCCCCAGCACATTGTCCTCCATCTTACCTGCAGGGAAAAGGGTTCAATGCCAGGGGCCAGGATCTTCACAGAAAAGCCTGTGTCCTGAATGACAATGACTTCCTGTCCAGTGGTCTCATCTCCAGGCTCACCCTCATCTAGCCCATTTTCCCTAGGTGGCTCAGATGTCCCTTCCTTCTTCAAGTTCTCTGAGCAGTCACCATTCAACAGCATGACCGAGGGGGGATCTGGGAAAGGTGAGAGCTGAGTCAGATGGGCCTAGCTGGGTCAGTGGGGCTTTCTACCTCACCCCCAGTTGAGAGTAAACCTATTCCACAGATCCACTAGAGACCAGCCCCTCACTGCATCCGTGTAAACCACCGCCCTCTCCTTTCCATGCACTGCTCCTCACCACAGCGTCAGGACTCCTCTCCAGGGCCACAATGGCACACCCCAACCCTCTGCAGCAGCAGGGCCTCTGCTCATCCCTTCTCTTCTGTCCAATGACCTGTTCTCTCCAGTGATCTTGAGCTGTAGGCTGACCTCAGCCCCTCCCACCTCATTTCTCATACGGATTTGAAACTCTCCATCTGTGAGCTCAGATAGCCAGTGCTAGCCTGGTTTAAGCTTCTCAACCAAGTCAACTACCATCAACACATAACTTCCCCTTACATGTCACCAAAGGCTCATTTTGTTAGAATAGAATCTATTATCCCAGACAAACCAGTCCCTGTTCTCTTCCTGGTACCTTGTCACTTATACTAACCCTGTAGCCAACTCCTAGGTATTGGGGCTCTGCAGCCATGGCCTCGGCACAGTTTTCCAACATCAAAAGCATAATTTCTGAACCCTTTGATAAGCACTGATGACTCAAGTGTGGCCAGCATTCTAGGGCACCTACAATCAGTTTCCGCTCTGCTAGCTGCCTCCCTCGCACCTCTGTGCTCTTGATTCTGCCTCCCTCTGTACACACAAGCATCCCCGCTGAAGTATTCTATAGCTTCTGCTGGATCATTCTATCACCCACGATATACTGATCCAACTCTTGTTTTGTTTCGTTTCTCAAGACATGGTTTCTCTGTATAGCCCTGGCTATCCTGGAGTCAATTTGTAGACCAGGCTGGCCTTGAACTCTACCTGCACCTGGCCCTTCCAACTCATTAAGTTCTAGGTACATAAACTTTCCCCAGAGCCTTCCCAAATGAGCTGGGCTGGCAGAAGTACCAGCCCCATCACTGCCTCTAGGAGCAGCCACTCTGCTACTTGAAGAGCTGTTCACATCAGCAGTTCTCTGTTCTACTTTCTGCCTTACTCTAGCTCAATGAAACAATATCAAATTAATTAATGCTAGTCTACATTCAAGCCCAATGTTTGTGTGCAGCACCCAACTTAGCATGCTGTGGGAAGAGAGGAACAGGTGACAGCCCTACTCCCTGACCCCAACACCAGCACTAAGGGGAACAAAAAAGATGCCCCTCCACCCTTGGGAAGCCAAGGACCTCCTCTCAGAAACCCTCCAGCTAAACATAGGTCTGCCTGGATATCCACTTGGCAAACAGAGAGCTTGGCCCCAGCACCTGTCAGCCAGAATTGCCCCCTTGGCTTGTAGCTCCACCATCCCAGCTATGAACAAGACTAATCCAGACAGAACAGCCTGGCTTTAGATGTCAGCCCAGCCCATCTAGACCCCAGGGTCCCTTTCCTATCCTGCCATCAGGAGTAGTAACAGGGTACAAGACCCCAAAGGCCCAAATCAAGGGAGTAGACTGACTCAAAATAGATAGGCAACACCAGGTCATGGAGAGAAGCTTCAGCCCTTTTCCTGTACCCCTCAACTTAACAGTTGGTAAATAGGACCTTTAGGATTTCAGATATAGTATCAACTCATTCATCCCAAAAAAAAAAAAAAAGGGTAACTGAAGCCTAGAAAGGTTTAATGTGAACCCCAAGTTCACTGGCTCATGCCAATAGCCACTATGGGCCTCAATAATGGTATCTGTACCACATCATACCCTCTCCAAACCAGGAGTACCATCCAAGAACCACAGGACACACAGAATACCCCTTTCAGTGACCCAGCAGCCACAGGCGGGGAGGCCTCAGCATTTAAGAAATGGACAATGGCACAGCAGTGGTGGCGCGCCTTTAATCCCAGCACTCAGAAGGCAGAGGCAGGCGGATCTGAGTTTGAGGCCAGCCTAGTTTACAAAACAAGTTTCTGGATAGCCAGGGGTACGTGGAGAAACCCTGTCTCAAACCCTTTTTCAAAAGAAGAGAAGAGAAGAGAAGAGAAGAGAAGAGAAGAGAAGAGAAGAGAAGAGAAGAGAAGAGAAGAGAAAAGAAAAGAACAACTTGCCCCAAATGAACCTTTGTCTGGCTCTAAAGACAGAGCGGACAAGGGGAAGGCAATACTAAAAGTAACCTAGGGTGCACATAGAAGAGGCTTCCCCTTACTGGTTTCCTGGAGATACTTTCTGGGTTGGCAGTCTCTTAGAATGGAGGCAAAAGCTGGAAAGGCCCTCACTCAATACAGAGACACAGTTTTGATCACTGAAGGTACACAGTAGGCAGTTAAGCCTGGACCTTAATAAACAGCGTATCCACATGTTTGCAGTACACGGCAAGGGAGTTGGAGGGGAAAGGCAAAGTGAACCCTAGCCCTTTTAACTAAGCCCAGGGACCTGGACCCTGGGATAGTCAGATTTAAGAGAATGCTCCCCAGGGGCTTCCTCTCCTCCAGGACAGCCAATCCTGGCTCTCTTCTTTCCTCCAGGGGTACCTGAAAGCCTCTCTCTCCACCACAGGATTCATGATCTCTCTGGTTAGTCCCTGGATCCACACAGCCCCACAGCCCACCTGGTTCAGTCCGTAGCTGCATTCTTCTTGGCTCTGGAGGCTCAGGACTGCCATGGCAGTAAGGCAGCCAGCTCTCCTGACCAGGCCCAGGCCCAATGCTGCCTTTGTCCCTTGTTCCAGTCTCTGCTTCTATCCTTGTGGTAATGCAGCTGGTCGGCTCAGGGCTGGAGCTCCAGCTGGCTTCAGGTTTCAGTGGGGCCAGGCCTGCTGGGGCAGCCCCGGGAAGGGCACATTCCCCCTGCCTCTCATTCTGTTCAAGGTCGGGCAGAAGGACAACTGAGGGCCAGGAGGCCCCACTGGCTTCAGGACCTTGGAAAGAACAACTACTAGCACTTAGGCCCACCTCCCCACACACTTCAGAAAAGGGATCACTGCTAATGAAGCCATTAGGGGAACAGAGGAACCCAGCATTTGGGATACCTGAGCCCCTTTGGATAGAAGGCATAGGGGGCAGGTTGGCAGGAGCAGAGCTCAGCAAGGGGGTCCTCTCCTCAGCTCCACCTACACGGGTGGTAGACAGGACCGCTTCAGCCAACTGCTTACAACAGCTGGCACAGACCCAGGCCCAGGCCATCAGATAGCCACCCCTGGTCCACCAGCTACCGACAGAGCACCCTGCCTTCCTCTTAGGTCAAAGGACTGGCTGAGGCCTCTGGCTCTTGTTGCCCCTTGCAGGTGACCTGGCAGCTGGCCTCTTCCTGAGAGTCACTGGTTCTAGTGAGAGGGGGATGGGCCCCCAATCTCCCAGAGGACAACTGCACCCAAGCCTCAGGACTTCAAGCTGCACCAAGAAGCTGGCAGACTACCTCTTTTCTTCCCAGAAGCCTGTGCGCCACCAAGAGAAAACCAAATGTCTCCCCTGGGGGAAAAATAGAGCTGCCAGCAAGAGGCTGAAGGCCATCACACTGTGGAGAAGCAGCATGCCCAGCCTCGCCAGGGCGCATTCGCAGGGCCTCTGACTTGTTGCCAGGGCCCAGTAAGGACTGCTCTGGCATCCATACTAACCAGCATGGGGGTGGGAAGGGGAGTAGTGTTCTCACTCCAGGTCCCTCCATTCCCAGGAATGGCTAAGCAGACCCTTGGCCTCTCTTCAGCCCTAGCAGTTCTGAACCTCACACTATGACCTAAGGCAAGAAGGGTCAGATCCAGACAGAGCCCCATTCCTTTTAATCCCCTCTTCAAACACACCCTAATCCCGGGAGGGAGTAGGCACCCTGGTAATAATAATGCTAAAGGATGCCAACCCTGTCTCCACTGTCTCTAGCTCACTAATATTAAGCCAGTGTTCACTCCAGGGCATTTCCCCAGAAGGACTGTATTCAAATCAACTATCCCATCTCACTCAGGGAAACTAAAGCTCCACAAGTCTTGTAAGTCCAAGGTCACATAAGCAAAAGGCTGTGAAGATAAGTCTAGGAAAAGGTACGTGTGACAGAATCCCAAACCCAATGGGCACTACTCTTAGAGTACAATCTATTGTCACGCTCCCCAAGGGACCAGGCCACAGCAGTGCCTTCCTCCTGGAAGCCTAAGGACTCAGTCCAGGTGGTGCATGAGGCCATAAGATCACCCAAGTCTCTACTTCCCTGCACGCAGATCCTAGGGGTCCTTTGAGGACCTAGGTTTTAGGGAAGTGAAATAAAAAGGCAGTCCTCTGCAGAATGGAACCGACTGCCTGAATGGCACTTAGTGCATGTGCTAACTTACTCCTACAGTCGCTAGAAGAGATCAGAGTGGAAAGACAACACATGGCCTTCCCTAGGCCTATACAGGGACTCCACTAGCCAGAGATGGTCACAGGCAGGAGTTACAAAGGGGTCTGAGTAACCACAAGTAGCCTCTGTATGCCACTCCAGTCTGACAGAGTCTTCAGAGACTATGCCAGGGCCAGGCCACACCCTAGTTAAGAAATCAGCAGGTGAGGCTAGAACAGGAAGTCGAACCCCAAAAGATACATCGCCCCATCCTTGAACCCAGGGCTTCAAGACAAGTGGACAGAGGCAGAGAGACAACTTATGGAAGACCTTTTTGCTTCCTTCCTGTTTCCCCAGACCAGAAACAGGTCTTCAAGGTCTAAGTGTAGCTCACTGTTTTCTCAGACCCTACCCAGAAGAGCTTTAAGATCCTGCTGAAGAGCTTATAAGCCTCTAAATTCTCCCCTCGTCTGCCAAGTCCCCTTCAGTTTCCATGCCCAACTCAGGGAGCCCTCCCCTGTGCAGAAGGAACTTGACACACCACTGTGAACTTGAAAAACCTGCCTGTTCTCTTAACCCCTAAAAGTTACTTTATTCCTAAGGTAACTGACCCTTGCCTGCCTTGATTCCCTCCTCAAAGGTACCGGAGAGCTCTAGAAATAGGGGCTGAGGGTCAGGGGCCTGTACTTTGATACCTATGCAGAAACCTTACCAGGGGACAGCAGAAGGGCGGGGGAGGGAAAGGGGGAGCAGGACATACACCACATAGGCTCCATTTATGTTTCTTCTTCTGAAGAGATCCAAGATGGCCGTAAAATGAGTCTCAGTTATCTATACCAGTTTTCTGGGACACAGAAGCCAAGGTCCTACCAAGTAGAAAGCCCTGTGTCCCCAAAATGAAGAACTATGCTCTGACCCCAGCCAGCACCCCACCCCCACCCCCAAGAGTCCCTCAGCATATAGTTAAGAAGGGAGCTTTATTCACCTCAAATCCTCCACCACTCCCATTCCTAAGTCCCCGAGTCACATACACGATAAACCAGCATGGCCACCTCAGCTTCCTCTAGGCTAGGCTGGGGTAGACTTGGCATGCTAGCCATACACTGGAAATCCAAATGCTCCCCTAGATAATGAAATCACTATGACCTTGGACAAGCTGCTTCATATCTCTTCAGATCTCTTTGATGGAGGGGAAACAGCCAGCTCCAACCTTCTCTTACCCAGCCTGCCCATGGATTCAGAGCCATGATTTTTTTTCAGCATTTCTTGTTCTGTACAACTCAGGCCTTGTCTTGGGCAAGGTAAGTCCACTATGATGGATAATAGTCTAGCAAGTGCTAGGCCCATCAGGCCCATCCTTATCCCCATGTTAGTCCTAATCTGGTCACTGAAGCCGGGGAGAATGGTGAAAATGAGACAAGTTCCTATGGTAGAGAGCTGAGAAAAACAGAGATAAAGCCTGCACTCACTGACAGCCTGGGTAGAAAGGACCAGTCTGGTCCTGAGGAAAAGTGAGGAGGCCCTAGGAAGGGGTTTCCAGTTTCAAAGCTGGAGCCTGAGTCTTGGTGAAAATAACAGAAAGGACACAGGTGAAGTACAAGAGAAGCAGGCCCCACCCCTAGACAAGCCTCTGCCACTCCCAAAGCCACTGCCACACAGCCCCCACGGGGGAGAGCTGGGAGCTCCACTCCACACTAAAAATGACCTTTGCCTTAAAAAAAAACAGCAGCTCTAGTCTGACCCACTTTTCGCAATAAGGCAGGTTAATGATCAAGTTCAGGCACAAACACCTCCCTCTGACAAATAGCTAGGCTTTGCCCACACACACTGGCAGGACCCCACCCCCCAGATCAAGTAGAGGCCAATAACTAAAAGAATTGAGACCACAGCATAACGACCTGGAGTTAAGCCCTTGTCTCTAAGAATGTACCAGAGACAATCCCCCCGTAAGACACACACACCCCAACTTGCGCTCTTCCCATAGTCCAAGTTTGGGCAGCTCCAAACTGAGCCTCACTCACAGTGCTGCAGCTCTGCCGCACAGGAACGTCTAGGACAAGAGAACTAGAAGGAGGCTGGGCCGCAAATGTCACTGCCCCCAGCCCCAAGAGCTATCCCAAGCAGGGACGCAGAGGGGGTGGGGCCGCCGATTCCATCGGTCTGCGGCGGCGGCGCACCCTGAAACCAAACCGCGTGTGCGCGCACGTGTCCCCGCGATCTTGCGCGCGTGTGTCCGCCGTGGCTGCCCTTCCACGGTCCCCACGTGCGAAGTCCAGGCCGTAGCCGGGGGTGCCAGTGAAGGTGACCTTCAGGGCGGGGGCGGCCCAGTGCACCGCCCACACGGACGCGGAGGGAAGACGGTTGTTCCCACGGAGTCCCGAGCCCTCCGGCCCAATTTGGCCCGGGCCCTAGCCCAAGCTGTTCCTGCCCCTGGCCCACTCACTCACCAGCCGCGTTCGGCCGCCCCTTGCCGCCGGCCTGCGATCCGTGCTCCCGGGCGCTGTCGGCCGGGGCGGCCGCCGGCAACTCGTCCGTCTTGATGACCATGGCGGGAGCGGGCGTCCGGCTCGCCTGTCCGCGCCGCACGCCGCGCCACTAACCCAAGTGCCCTGAGCGCCGCGGCCGCTGCGGGAAGGACGGAGTCACCGGCCCACGTGGTGCGCGCTTTAGCCTTTGACCCCGCCGCCGCTCCTCCACCCCGCCCTCGCGGCCCGGCCTGCCCACGGCAGTCGACGAGGGACAAAACACCAAGCACTCCGTAATCAGTCCACCAATACAGTGACTCTTCCAAAGCCTTAAAGGCAACTCGTCCGGGCTCAAAGGAGAGAGTCCTCGGCCCCCTGGTGAGGCGGGGCTTCCGGGAGACGTTTCCTAGGTTCGGCGCTCGTTGGGCGGGCGCCGTGACCTTGGGTGGAGACTTGTCTAGAACTGCCTTCGCTCACTGTTCCCCTCCCCCAATAACCCTCTGCTTCTTATTGAAAATCTGCCAAAAGACGGCGTCCGTCGTTATAAGGCAGCTTTGTTATCACGACCCTTGGTATCCTCCTCACGGGGTGGGCTCTTTCCTACTGAAGGGAAGGGACTAGAGTGCGTTTGGATTATTGAGGAAGGTGTGCAGGTTGCAAATAAGCATAAAGTGTCAGAAACAAGACTATGAAAACTTAGACTGAGCAACACGGGCTCTTCCCCTATCTGTATAAAACACACAACACCCCCCCACACACACACTTCCAGGCCACTATCTTGGTTTATAGTGAAGGCCAAGGTCACATAAGAGAACTGGTTTAGATTTAGATCAATAGATTGGTCCTTACTATAGTTCTTATCAGTTCTTTTGCTTGGTTGGGGAATAAGGAGTGAGGTTTGTGATTGCTGAGGGAGTTACTTTTCTTGTGTGTGCCCTACTAAGTATTGATCTCTGGCATGGTAAAGATGTCTACCACTGAGAGACTCCCCCCTAGTCTCAGGTGACATTTAAACCAGGTCTATCCAAACAGTTAAATTTGTTCAGGCAGAGAGGGGACAGGGTAAGCCTTCCATGCGCAGGTGGAGAAGCCTTTAGTGAAGAACTAGGCAGTCTTTATACTAGCTAGGATTTAACGGAGCCTGGCGATCTGAAGCTGAGATGGGGGTGGTCTACATACACCTTCTATACATTGCAAAGGGAAGTTAAATCTGTTTTCCTTTGAGGAATCTAGTATGACCACAAGGGCCTGTAATCCCAGTTCTTGATAGGTAAAGGCTGAAGGACCTGAATTTTGAGACTAGCTTGGGCTACATAGTAACACACTGTAAATAGGAAGCCCAGTTTGCCTAGAGGGCATGTGATGATGAGAACTGTAGCCAACAGAAGAAGGAACCCTGGAAGGGAGAGGGAGGAGAGAAATGGTAAGATTTGTGTGTCAGAAAGATCCTCTTGTGAGGGCAAAGGAGAACTGAACAGGACTAAAGAGAAGTGATTTCAGGCTATTGCACAAGAAAGTTGGAAAAATGACCAAGACCTTATTGCTGGGTGCACACAGAAATCCGGCAGGCAGGCAGGAACTGGGCACAGTGTTTCCATCTGTCATTCCAGCACTCAAAAGGCAAGGAGAGAATATAAAGAGTTTAAGGTTAGCTTGGGCTACCTGGCTAGACCCTGTCTTAAGAAAACACACAACAAACAAACAAAAGGCAGGCAAGCAAGCTGGTGTGTGGACCTGACACCAAATTGGACTGGAAGTCAGTCCCTAGGAACTTTTACCTGTCTCTTGTAGTGAACTTGAGCAAATCATTACCGTCTTGCTGAATCCCAGGTGTTTTGCTGTGTGTATATACATGTTTGTGTGTCCTTGTCCGTGTGGAGGTCAGCTGTCTGCCTCTTTGCTTCTCCAACTTATCTTTTTAGAAACTTTTTTACATTTTTAGTGTGTGTGTGTGTGTGTGTGTGTGTGTGTCCCTCACTTTATTTTTCAAGGTAAGGTCTCTCACTGAACTTGGAGCTCAGCAGTTGGCAAACTGGCTGGCTGGCTAACAAGTCCCAGGAATTCTCCAGTTTCCATCTTCTGAATGCTGGCATTGCAGAGATTATCCCCATGCCTGGCTTTGTACTTCACTGACTGAGCCATCTCCCTTGCCCTGTGTTTTTGCTTTTAAAATTTTATTTTTATCTTTAATTACATGTATGTATATATGACATGTGCACACATGTGTGTGAGTATGTGTGTGTGTGAGTGTGTGTGTGTGAGTGTGTGTGTGTGTGTGTGTGTGTGTGTGTGTGTGTGTGTGTGTATGTGCAGTTGCCGACCTGGAAAGCTCCGAGCAATGTCATGTGCAAGGCTGCAGAATGAAGACTCAGATAAGGCTGAGTGGTCAGGGCACACAGTAAGTGCTTCCGAGAGGAGGCTGTTCTTTGGTTGCTTGTTTGAGAAGGGGTCTTATTCTGTAGTTTAGGCTGGCTTGGAATTCACTACGTAAACAAGGTTGACCTTGAATTTTTGGCAAGCCTCCTGCAGCCTTCTGAGTGCTAGAATTACAGGGATGCACCATCACAGCTGACTTTACTTAAAACATTTACATAGATAATACATTATCATAGTTCAAAATCCAAAAAGTAAAAAGAACATAGAGAGTTAGGGATGCTGCTTAGCAGGTAGACTGGTCTAGCACACGCCACACCAATGCCTGGCCTATGGGCTGAGCAGCTAGCATAGTGGCATAAGCCTGTAATCCCAGAGGCAGGGGGATCAGAAATTCAGCTACATAGTGAGTTAGAAGTCAGTGTGGGCTTCAAGAAACCTTTTCTAAAAATAAATAATGAAGAAATAAGCACCACACAAGTCAGGCATGACAGTGCACACCTGAAACCCCAGCACTTGAGGGGTAAAGGCATCAATCAAGAAATCAATCTTTATAAAAGTGAGTGTCCTGTCACTCTCTTCAGACACTCCAAAAGAGGGCATTGGATCCCATTACAGATGGCTGTGAGCCACCATATGGTTTCTGGGAATTGAGCTTAGGACCTCTGGAAGAGCAGTCAGTGCTCTTAGCGGCTGAGCCATTTCTCCAGCCTCTTTTCTTTCTTTCTTTCTTTCTTTCTTTCTTTCTTTCTTTCTTTCTTTCTTTCTTTCTTTCTTTCTTTCTTTCTTTCTTTCTCTCTCTCTCTCTCTCTCTCTCTCTCTCTCTCTCTTTCTCTTTCTTTTTCTTGTCTCTCTCTCTCTCTTTTTCTGTGTCTTTTTCTTCCTTCCTTCCTTCCTTCCTTCCTTCCTTCCTTCCTTCCTTCCTTTGCTCCCATCCAAACAGCCCAACTTACTAATTCTTTTTTCTTTTCTTTTTGTTTTTTGTTTGTTTTTTCGAGACAAGCTTTCTCTGTGTAGCCATGGCTGTCCTGGAACTCACTCTGTAGACCAGGCTGGCCTCAAACTCAGAGATCTGCCTGCCTCTGCCTCCCAAAGGCTGGGACTAAAGGGATGGGGCACCACCATCCCACCCAAGTTACTAATTCTTTTTTTTTTTTTTTTTTTTGGTTTTTTCGAAACAGGGTTTCTCTGTGTAGCCCTGGCTGTCCTGAAACTCACTCTGTAGACCAGGCTGGCCTCGAACTCAGAAATCCACCTGCCTCTGCCTCCTGAGTGCTGGGATTAAAGGCGTGCTCCACCACCACCTGACTACTAGTTATAGTATTTATTTATCTATTTATTTTTTATGTGTTTGGGTGTTTTGCCTGGGCTGGACTTATAAACAGTTGTGAGCCACCATGTGGGTGCTGGGACAAGAAACCTGGTCCTCTGCAAGGCAGCCAGGCATGATGTTATGTGCCTTGTTCCCAGGACCACGGTGACAGAGGCAGATGGAGAGGCAGGTCTCTGAGGGCATCCAAGGCTACATACTGAGACCCTGTCTCAAGAAAAGGGCAGCTAGTACCCTTAACTGCTGAACCATCTTTTCCACACCCCAACTTTTTTTATTTGTTAGATAAACATATTTCGTTGTCTCTACTCTGATTTCAAAAAATTGTTACGTTTATTTTTTTATTGGGGGGCACTAGTGGATGTCAGACAACAAATTATAGAAGTGTGTTCTCTCCTTCCACCATGCGGATCTAGGAGGTCAAGTTCAGGTCGTGAGGCTTGGTGGCAAACACTTTACCCACTGAGCCAGCTTGCCAGCCCCACCCTGATTTTTTTTCAATCTAGCATAATATGAATATTGCTACATATCAATTTGCAAAGAGATTTATTGACCCATTTTATGCTGAGTAATAGCGGGGTGCATAATATACCACAATCCTTTTAACCAACCTCTGATGAGTGCTTGGCTCATTCCCAGGAAATTCTAGCATTTTGAAGAACTGTACCTATGCAATACAACTGTGGTTGGAAGCCCACATTCATAGCATTAAGAGTCAGAACTCACCATATAGAAAGTTTGAGGCCAGCGTGGACTATATGAGACCCTATCTCAAACTAAGAACAATAACAATAGTGATAACTTTGGGACTAAAGGCATAAACTGAAACTGGCTTGGCCAAACTGGCATGTTTGACTCTTGAGAGAAGAAATCAGGGGATTTATTTATTTTTAACTATTTATTTTGTAATTTATTTATTTTATGTGTGTGGGTATTTTACCTACATGTATGTCTTGTCTGTATACCATATGCTTACAGGAGCCAGAGGGTATTAGAATTGCTGTTTGGTTCTCTGGAACTGAAGTTACAGATGGTTGTGAGCCAATATGTTGGTGCTGGAAATCAAACTGGGTCCCATAAAAGAGCTTTTGAACTGTCTCTCCAGTCCTAAACCAGGGGATTACATACACACACACACACACACACACACACACACACACACACACACACACACACCCCATCTTGGAGACAGGATCTTGTGGTACAGCACAGGCTAGCCTCTGGGTATCCCCAGCATCTTCCGTGAGTCTGATGTAAGTTAGGTGTTCAACATGTTTGTTGGCAAAGTAGATGATCCAGGTGTAGGGAATGCCAAGCGGTCCTTCTGAGGCTCTACAAGACTCACAGGGGGGAATTCTGCTGTTGGCTCAGAGTGCCACCTTTAATCTCCACCACTGTTTATGATACCTGGCTTTCCTTGCAGATATTTCCTCTGTGTGTTGTAGCGTTATTGACCTTTGACCAAGCTTTGGATCATTTTCATAATGCCTGATTGAGACCCACCAGCCTGAGGCCACACAGGCTGCCAATAGAAATTCCCTTCCTAACCCGAGTGTTCAGGTGCACACACTTGAGATCCTAGCACTTGGGAGGTGGAGGTAGGAGATCAGGTCAAGATAGACCAGCCTTGGCTACATGAGACCCTGTTTCAGAAAAAGAAGGGAAGAGGAGGAAGAGGAGGAAAAGGAGAAAGAGGAAGAGGAGGAAGTGGAAGAGGAAGAGGAGGAAGAAGAGAAGGAAGAGGAGGAAGAAGGAGCAGTAGCAGTCCTTCCCCTAGCCTTCTCATGGCCGGTGTCTGTAGGGCCTACTGGTCAGCAGCCTAGGATCCATCATGTGTCCTTGGTGGTGTCGTTCCTCTGTCCTTCTCAGTCCTAATGCACAACTCCATTCTTTGGGTTGCTTTAGGGATGCCTGGGCTCCTCGGTTTCCCTGTTTTGGGGGCCCCAAACAAAGATGCTGTAGAAATTCAGATGGAGGTTTATCTAGGCTATAGCCTGGCCCACATAATTAGTCTTCTCAAAGCCTCCTACCTTCCTAATTATTGTCATGATGGATGCACCTACTCAGCTAGCTGGTCCTGCCCACTTCTCCCCTTCTTTCCCAGTGGAGTTCCCTAGGTGGCTTTAGAGGTGAGGATAGACCCCAGAGTCCCTGGAGTGCAGGGTGAGTCCCCTAACTCTTGTTCTGAACTTGGGTATCAAGAAAAAAAGAAGAAGAACTGCCAGGAAACAGGGATGACAGCAGGAGAAAGTCCTGGGCCTCAGTTTTCCCATCTGTAAAATGAGAGGGTTACATTTTATACGATGATATCTGAACATTATCTGATGTTGACTTTTCACATCTCTACCTCACAGTTCAGAGCCTTGAACTGGGTTTAACCACGTGGCTCTGGAACGTGGTAGTGCCAGGCGCCAACCCTAAAGCCAATCCCTTCGCCTCCCTTTCTTTTTCTGATTTTCTCAAACTTGATGCCCAGTCTTGGGCAGATGTTTATCCAGGGTTGAGTCTTCTCTTCCCTAGACCACACCCTTCCAAGAGATTACATACCAGGAATAAACAGAGGCCTGGGCTATATACTGTGGTCTTGCTGCAGATCCTTGTCCTGGCCCACCGTGGGACCAAACCTGAGTCCTAGACACGGAATCAGAAAACTGAGTTCAAAATAACAAATACAAGCTGAGTGTTGAGGCATGCATCTTTAGTCTCAGGTGCTTAGGAGACAGACGTGGGCGTATCACCTGAGTCTAGGAGTTTGGAACCAGCCAAGGCAGCATATTAATTTCCACCTCTAAAAGAATAACAATAACTAGGCACTTGAGAGGCAGAGACAGGAGGATCAGGAATTCAAGGTCATTTTTGGGCATATAACAAGCCTGGGGCCAGTCTGGGATTACACGGGCCCCCATTTCAAACAGTAACAACTACTACTTCTAACAAACTGGGAGTGGGATGCTGTAGAGAGACGGATCAGCACTTAAGAGCACTGGATGCTCTTCCTGAGAACCAGGATTTGATCCCGGAACCCACGGAGTATCTTGCGCACATCCATAACTCCAGTTCCAGGGGATTCAGTACTCTCTTCTGACTTCTGTGAGCATCAGGCACACATGTGGTACACATATATACATGTACAACCACTCATATTTTAAAGGTAACTAAAAAACCAAAAGCCTAACTACTTAAGTTAAAGCATCTTAGTGGCAGTGCACGTCTATAATCCCAGCACTTGCAACACTGAGTGAGATAGAAGACTGAGTTTTAGGACAGCCTGGGCTTCCCAGTGACACCCAGACTCAAGACAAAAACAAATAAAAAACAAACAAACCTGCTACCAAATAAATGCTAATTAAAAATTAAAATAAAAAAATTCAGATTAAATGGCCTGGGACTATAGCTCGATAGTAGAGCACCTATGCCAGGCCCTAGATTCAATCCCCAGTACCACAAAAGATAAAGAAGAAGAAGAGGAGAAAAACCCACAAATCAATCTTGATTACTTAAAAGCAAATGTGAGCTGGGCATGGTGGCCCACACCTTTAATCCCAGTACTAGGGAGCTAGGGGCTGCCAGCTCCCTGTGAGTTCAAATCCAGCCTGGACTACATAGTGAGTTCCAGGGCTATGTAGTGAGTGTACTGTGTAAGGGATTTCAGAGACCTGTGGATACACATCAGTTTGCTATCAGCTATCTTCTCATCCCACCTTTAAAAAATACTTTTATTATTTATCTTTATTCACATGTGTGACTTTGTGTGTGTATGCTGTGTTTGCAGAGGCCAGAAAAAGGTGTCAGATACCCTAGAGCTAGAGTTACCAGGGACTGGGTGCTAGAACTCAAGTTCAGGTCCTCTGGAAGAGCAGTACTTGACTTGAACCACTGAGCCATCTCTCTAGCTCCCCAACCCCCCTTTAAAGACAGGACCTTACGTATAGCAGAGGCTTTCAAACTCACTGTGTATTGAGAGATGAGCTTCAACTTGTGATCATTTCCGTTACCTCCTGGATACTAAGACTATTGGCATGCACCACCAGCTTACATAGTGATCTGGCTTTAACTTGGGACTTTGTGCTTGCTAGACAAGCAATTAACAAACTGAGTCATATCCCCAATCTATGGGCCCATTTTTCTGGATACCTTACCCCCTTGTGGTGGCAAATGATATACTATGCCTCCAAGTTCACAGACTACCACTTTAGCTGCTCAGGAGTTTGCCAACTCCTTGCCAACAGTCCTGTGATGGACTCAGACTATCAGCACCTAAGATGGAGTGTTGTATAGAAGGTTTCAACAAAAGTCCCATGATTGACTCATTGTCTTGGAGTGATGCCTGTGGCCATCTTCAACCCAGTGACTGCAACAACCAACCTTACTTTCTCCACATGATGGGAGCAGCTTCTTCTTGTCCCCCAGATGGACTGAAATGGCTCCAGTTATCAGGAGGGGAGGGTTGTACATAGAAACAAGGTCCTTTTCCTGCTCAGGATGCAGAGCGTATTCTAGTTGCCCACAGCAGAGATGTACACTGAAAGTGTACCAGGTATGCTGGACTCCTGATGCTGTGCTCAGAGAACGACTCCCACTAGCAGAGGGCGGGAAAGGGCCTATCTCCGGGATGCTGGGCTTCTTGCAGCTCCATCAGATGGGTGAACAATGTGGCCAAACAGGCCACAACCAGGCATGGGATCCTTCCAACCTATCCCTCTCTAACCTGCTCAGAAACTGCTGGTTCAAGATCCCGTTCATTCAATGTTTGTTCAGGTTGAGGGGGTGCATGGAGAGACTGGCAGGCCTTGGCAGAGGGCCAGCTCACCTCAGCAAGCACCTTATGCCCTAGAGAGCATATTGTGTGTCTGGGAGTGGGTTTGGGGAGTGGTTGGGTCTCAGGCCCGTGGTTCACTCTACCCAGTGATTTCCAAGCTACTGTCTCCCTCACATCTGTATCTCCCCCACATCTGCTGCAACAGAGGCAGGTAAGCAACAGTACTCTCAGCAAGAGAATGGACTACATGTTTTCCAAACATTTTATTAAGAATAAGGCATACGACAGTCACCCCTAAAGCACAGGGCTCTATTTCTGTAGGTGAGTGAATACACTCTGAAAAGCATTGGATTAAAAAGCGCAGCCAACAGAGAAATTGGAGCAGGATCTGACTGCCCTGCATGTCTCCCATTCAAGGCTGACACACCAGCGTGAAAGGATGCTTAGGAGACTCTGGCCCCCAAATGAGATGCTTCACAGCCTCTGGTCTCTTTCCCTTCCACCTCCATCCAGGACGACTCTACCCTGCTGCTTGTATAGGGATGAGCTGCCCCATCTTGGCCCAGCTCTGGTCTCCCAAACAACAGGTTGCCTTGGCAAGGATACAGTGATGAAGGGTGCAGAACCTTGGACTGCATCGCTCACTCGTTCCTGGATGGTTTCTAGAATGTAGGACTCCACTGCTGCTCTTTCTTCTGGGTCTGTCTACACTTGCACTGTGGGACTCTCCCCTAAGGATTCAGTGTCCACATGAACCATCTCAGTCTCTCGATGGGGATGTGTACAACAAAGAGGAATTAAATGGCCCTTTCCCTTCTTGGCCACTGGGTCATTCCTTGGCTGCGGCTGGTACTTTTCCTTTCATCAGGTGGATTCCTACAGTCAGGTCTAGGAAGAGGTAGGAGCTAAGAGCAGGGCCTGTCCCAGAGTGGGAGCCCAAGGGAGTCCTTGCCTGCTGACCAGTGAAGGGAGTCTTTCATTATTTCCACAAGAGGGAAAGGGTATTCTGATAACACCAGAATCCTGTATCTGCCTAGGCCTTTCTATCACCCTCTCACTGATGAAGTTGCATTACCCACCCCCACCCCAAGATCTCCACTGGTACCCAGATGCCCTTAGACCCTTTCATCTGGAAGCTCACAAACAAATATCATTATCTCTGCTGTCAGCAGAGGAACAGGATTTGGGAGGTACTGACAGGGTCATTTGAGGAAAGGCAGACAGACTACTGTCTGATCCTGGGGACAGGGTTTGATAGAGCCAGCTGAACACCCTGGGTGCCCAGAAGAGAAAAGGAAGAGGGCTATTGCTATAGTTTAAAGGGAAGCTAGTCGGGGGTAGCTATGGCTTTTAGTGGGTGGGTGGATGAGAAAGAGCTCTCTCTAGAAAAGTCAACCTAACAAAGTCACCCTGTTCACTCCAAAAGTATGTAGGTCTGTGCAGGTGACCCAAGAAAGAAGCTTTCCTTTCCCATTGTCCTGCAGGCACCTCCAAGGGAGCAGAGGGAGTCCCTCACACACACAGGCAGGTTCCAGATGGACAGGACAGCAGGACAGGGCAGTGAGTGACAAGTGGGGCAGGTCACTGGACTGAAGGAGTAGGGCCCTAGGAGGGACCCCAGGGTTCTGCTTCTGCCATTGAGCTCCCAGAAGCTAGACAGCTCAGCCTAGGCCTAGCTATTGCTCAGTGGCCCCAGCTGCCCTTCAGGGGAGGGGTCTGTGTGCAGGATCAGGTTGGAATGTGCTCACTGCCTTTTGCTTCCTGCCAAATTCCTGCTTCCTCTTACAAAGTGGAGGACAAGAGCCAGGAGTTCTTTTTCTTCCTGGTGGCCGTGACTGAAGGAGTTTGTCATCTACAGAGACAGACTGCTCACCTCAAGACCTTGGGCGACACAATGTGGTGCCTTAACCAGGGCCAAGGACCTGCTAGGGGCCCAGGGTCTGAGTGAAGAGAAGCATCTTCTCTCAGCAGCCCCATGAAAGAACTCAGGCACTTAGGACTCAAAGCAGGTCAAACCAAGAGTGGTGGAGTGGGGCTCTGGGGCTCTGATATGGGGCCCATAAGCTGGACAGAAGTTTCCTGCCTTTGGTAGTGAGGGGAATTGGGAAGGGGAAGGTGTCACCGTTCTGCTCTTTGTTTACCACTCCAAACAGCACAAAGGTTCCTTCCTTTGGGTGCAGCCAGCTGTTTGGAAAGCTAGGCAAGATTAGCACCTATCGCAGGACTGGGAAGTCTCTAAAGTGGCCTCAGGAACAGAAGGGTGAGAGGCCCTTCTGCCCTTGCCAAGCCAAATCTGTGCCCCAGCTTGCCTACCTCTTATTTCCTGCACCCCTGCATGACAAACCCGGGAAGAACCAATCAGTTCCTCTTCCACAACTAGCTTCAAGGGTCTAGCCTTACTGTTTTCTGTAAGTCAGCTGCCACCAGGAACACAGCGGCTCTGAGAGGATGTCTAAATAGATTCTAAAGTGTTCCGTGCTCACCTTCAAGGACTTATCAGTGGGGTGGGGAGTAGCTACTTCCGAGTACACAAGCCAGCTCCTAAGCTTGCTCTCTGAAAGGCTGGGCAGGGCTGGAGGAGGGGGGAATGGGAGGGGGAGAAAGCAGGGAAGGGGAACTTGCGGGCCTAGTGGTGCCAAGTGCCACCGTGTTCCTTCCTGTAGGCAGACCCAGCCTTCTCCCGCCCTACAAGGGATTGTCAGCTTTCCAGGGACAGACAAGACTCCACTCCTCCCATCCCCAGGGGCTGAGAGGGGGTATACAGATTAGGGTAATTACTGCTAGTTCACCACAAAAAAGGTGCATTGCTTTGGCGTTCCCTCTGCAAAGGAGCTCCCTCTAGACAACTCATCTCGGGAAACACACAAGCGGGGGCAGCTCTAGTGCGTGGTGGAGCTGGGGCGATCTGCCGGCTGGAGACCGCCCCATCCCTGATCCCGCCTAGCCGGGCCTACTTTCCCTGTTGCCACCGCCTGCCCAGCGCCTACTCAGGATCCCCTGGGGCGCTGGGCGTGGCGGCTGGGCTCTCGCTGGGCCCCGGGTGTGGGACGCCTTGGTACCCGGGCTCCTGGTGTGGCACGGGGTGCGGGGCGTCTTGGTCCGGTAGCTCCTGGCGTAGTAGAGGACGAGGGCCACGGGCGCTGGGCCGCGGCGGCCTCCGTGGGTAGAGGAAGAGCGCAGGGTCCGGCATGGGATCGGCGTCTTCCCAGGTCGCCCAGTCCCGGCCCGGACCCTTTGCGGCCACCTCGGGAGGGCGGCGGGCCCGTTGTGCACGCCGGCGGGCCCGGGGCTCAGCAGCCGCTGCGCCGGAGCGCGGGGCCTGCAGTCTCTGGCGCGCAGCGTGCAGCTGGCAGGAGAGGTAGGCGGCCGCCTCGGTGTGCTTCTGCAGCTCAGTGCCCAGCACCGTGGCGCGGTGGCTGCGGCGCCGCAGCTCCTCCAGAAAGCGGCGCTCCTCCGAGCGCAGGCTGCAGCGCAGCGCAGACACCAGCGCCTCCCGCTGCGCCACCTCCCGCCGCAGCTCCGCGTTGGCCGCCGCCCGTGCCTCCAGCTGCGACTCCAGCGCGCGGCACTTGTCCTCCAGCTCTCGGGACGCTTCCTCTGTGGAGAAGGATAAATAAGAAGGCGATGGTGCCCCCAAAGGCGTGAAACATATCTCCAACGGCCAGCCCTGCTCTTCAAAATTCGGCCACAGGGACTTTACCCCATGTTCTACTTTCTGCGTTTAATTCTTCGGTTTAAACGCAAAACCCTTCCTGACGGATGGTTAATTTGTAAGCAATTTGTTGGCCCTTGATTCTCCGTGCCCTGTGTTGAGCCCATGTTTTCATGAAACATACGGCGCAGCGAGGTAAATAATCATAAACAAATGTCTGGTTGCCGGTGTGACATGTGTCAGAAAGTCAAATTAATATTCTGATTCGGGGGGGGGGGATGTGATGCCATCAGGGAAGGCTTCTGAGCACGAGGGGCTTGAGAGCTAAGATGAACAGACCCTCCCCTGGAGAAGGGTATACTCCTGGAGGGAGAGCGGCTTGTGCAAAAGCCCTGTGATAGGAGGGCACCAGCAGCGGGCTGCGTAGCTAGCTGTAGCTGTGCTCTGGAGGTGGTGGTGGGTGTCCTTTCCTCCACAGTGCACAGGTGCCATTTTGTGAGTTCTTTTACTGACCGGTCTAACCCAGAACCTCTGGAATTGGTCCTAGAAATGGTATCCCTGGGTGATCATGCAGAGTCAGAGCTGAGGACCCCTCCTTCTGGACCTTACTCCGCATCTATACCCTGGGATTTCAGAGGCAAAAAGGGTTATGTTCCTTATAGAGCAGTGGCTTAAGCTCTGGTGACCCCAAAAACCTTTCCAGAGGAAAGCTAGTAGTTGTGAAAGTGTTTTTAGTTATGTACTCCCTTGTCTAGTGTCAAGGATTAGTGAGTAAGCAAAGAGGCACCAGGAAGTGTCCATGAGTGCTACATGAAGAAGTGGACAGAATTTATGAGTTCCCATGGGCCCTGGCTTATCTTCAGCGGCATGAAGCAATATATAGGACTTAACCAGTTTAGCTTAGAAATTCCCAGCCTTCCTTACTCTTGATGTGTGAGAACTTTAACACATCTGTATGGCAGGGAGTCGAGTCTTCCATTTTTCCTTCCTTCCTTCCTTCCTTCCTTCCTTCCTTCCTTCCTTCCTTCCTTCCTTCCTTCCTTCCTTCCTTCCTTCCTTCCTCCTTAAACAATGATCTCACCATGTAGCACTGGCTGGCCTGGAACTTGCTATGTAAACCTGGAGCTCACCTAAATCCTCCTGTCTCTGCCAGTGAAGTGCTGGGACTAAAAGCATGCACCACCATGTCCTGGTGTCTGTCCATTCTTATGAATCCTGGCATCAGCACTTGGGAGGCTGAGGCTGGAGAATGGACATAAACTTGTAGCTAACCTGCTCTACACAGTAAGTTCTAGGCCTTTTGGGACTACAGAGTGAGGCAGTGTCATCACAAAACAGATGGTCCCAGGGTGTCACTGTGTAGCTTAGGCTGGCCTTGAGTTTGATATAGCAGTTGAAGAAACTGGCTGAAGACCCAGGCACCCTCTGCCTCTCTTGAGGGATTCCACCGGAATCCTCTGAACAGTGCTAGAACCAAGGAGGGAGCTGGATGAGCTGGCTCCAGCGCCACCCAGCAGCCTTTCCTCTGTCCTACATCAAGTCTTGGCCTAGTCTTGGCACTCAGTACTGGGACTTCTGCTACAGCATCTCCTTGTTTTTTGTCCATTCTGAGACAGGGTCTCCTATGTAGACCCGGCTGGCTTAGAACTTACAGATTTGTCTGCCTCTGCCTCCTGAGTGCTGGGATTAAAGATGTGTACTACAATGCCCTGACCAAGTAAGACTTAAAATCTTTTAAAATTTCATTCATGTGTTTGTATGTGTGTGCAGTACGTGTATATGTTTATGTCTGTATATGTCACTGTGGAAGCCACAGGTCAGTGTTGGACATCTCCCTTTTGTGATCTTGGAGGCAGAGGCAGGAGGTTAAGGAGTTCAAGGCTACCTCTGACAACATAGTGAGTAGTCAAACGTGGTCCAGCAAGAGGGCTCGGCAGGTAAAGGTGCTCGCTGTGAAGCCTGGTGACCTGAGCTTGATCCCTGGGACCCAGCTGGTAGAAGCAGAGCATCGACTGACACCCAGAAACTCTCAGACTTCCATGGGTCCCATTCTCATAATAATAAATAAGACATTTTAAGAGTGCTTGGGGAAACCCAGCCTTCTGGGCCTCATGCACCTCCCACCACAGCCCAGAGCTATTTTTCTTACCTTGCTGGTGAGACTGGACCTCTCTCATCTCCAGGTCGTGGGTCAGCTCTAGGGAAGAGAGAATAGAGGAGTTTGTGTGTGCACAAGTAGGTGTACATGTCAGGAAATCACAACTCCCTTAAAGGAAGGCCAGATCCATAGGCACCATCTACACCACCACCTACAGCTAGCTACCTTAGATCCCAGCAAGGGAAAAAGCCATGCTAAAGGCAGAGTCTGGGCCTGGGGTTTCTAGGCCCAGAGATCTTCCCGGCAAAGGATCTGTGCCTAGGATTGAGAACAGAGACCACCTCTGTGGGCACAAGAGCCTGTCTTGTTTTGCGGATGAGGGAACATTTGCCTTTTTCTAAGGGGTAATATGCCACCAGGTCGGATGGTTGTGGAGGACTCTTGTAAACACAGGGTCTTGACCCATGTAAGCCTAGTTTTTTGTTTTTTTGTTTTGGATTTTTTTGTTTTTCAAGACAGGGTTTCTCTGTATAGCCCTGGCTGTCCTGGAACTCACTCTGTAGACCAGGCTGGCCTTGAATTCAGAAATCTGCCTGCCTCTGCCTCCCGAGTGCTGGGATTAAAGGCGTGCACCACCACTGCCCGGCTCCATTCAAGCTTAGTTAACTGATGAATGTCACAGTGCCAAGAGATGCTCTGGAGGCAATGGAAATAGGCAGAAGCTATTTACTGAACACACGTGACACTAATTTCATGGCCAGTATTGTACCTGTATTACTGTCTGAAGATCTCTGTCGTTTCCCAAACCCCATTTGACCACCAGGTAAGGGCTTAAGGAGGACAGTGCCATCTAGTGGTGGATAATGTACCAGGCTTTGGTTTGGTGTTGCAGGCTAGGGATTCCTCAGGGGCACCCAAGCTGAGGAAGGCCATCACCAAGTTTTCTTTCTTTTTTAAAGATGTATTTATTTATGTATATATGAGTACACTGTAGCTGTCTTCAGACACACCAGAAGAGGGCATCAGATCCCATTACAGATAGTTGTGAGCCACCATGTGGTTGCTGTGAATTGAACTCATGACCTTCGGAAGAGCAGCCAGTGCTCTTAACCACTGAGCCATCTCTTCAGCCGGAACTTATTTTTCTTATACTCATTCTTTGGTGCCCCCAATGCCTCATCTCTCAGGGCAACTGTGTGATCCCTAGTCCCAACTCCCAGAGCTCAGAAAAATGAGGGATCAGAGGTTTACAGCTCAGTGATAGACAGATGCTTAGCACTCCTGCTCTGGGTTCCAGTTTGAACATGACTGGGAGATAGTATACAGGGAAAAGGACAGTAGGGAGCTGGGAGTCAAGAGCCTACTAGGAGCACTTGCATGTACCTTCAGGGATAAAGTTTTTTTTTTTTTTTTAAAAGATTTATTTATTTACAGTACACTGTAGCTGTCTTCAGAAACACCAGAAGAGGGCATCAGATCCCATTACAGATGGTTATGAGCCACCATGTGGTTGCTGGGAATTGAACTCAGGACCTCTGGAAGAGCAGTCAGTGCTCTTAGCCGCTGAGCTGTCTCTCCAGCCCCCCAGGGATAAAGTTTTGAACCCGGAAAAAAGTGGCACATCTCTGGGAACAGTGCACAGCAGTACCTACAGTCAGGCCTGTGCCCTTGGTCTGCTCTTCCCTCCTCAAAATGCTCTTAGGGACCAGAGTTTGCTAGAACTGTATTCTCAGGGGAGGCTACTTGTTGCTGGGACACAGAGAGTACCTTAGCTATGACCGGAGCCTGAACTTTCTCCTCAGGGCCACTGGGATGCCTCCACCCTTAGGACTCTAGGAGACCAACTTCTCCTTTCCTCAAAGACCTATGAAATGGCCTAAGGGACCTTGGCTTTGCCATTAACTTCTCCTAGGCAGATTTCTTTCAACCATTAACCGCAGGGCTTAAGATTAGGAGACAGAACCTCAAGTGGGACCCACTCCCCATCTTCCTTTTTTTCTTTTTCTTTTTAGATGTGTTATGGTTTGAATATGCTTCGCCCAGGGAGTGGCACTATTTGGAGGTGTGGCCTTGTTGAGTAGGTGTGGCCATGTTGGAGTAGGTGTGTCACTGTGGGTGTGGGCTTTAAAACCCTCATCCTAGCTGCCTGGAAGTCAGTATTCTGCTAGCAGCCTTCAGATGAAGATGAAGAACTCTCAGCTCCTCCTGTAACATGCCTGCCTGAATGCTGCCATGTTCCCGCCTTGATGATAATGGACTGAACCTCTGAACCAGTAAGCTAGTCCCAATTAAATGTTGTCCTTTATAAGACTTGCCTTGGTCATGGTTTCTGTTCACAGCAGTAAAACCCTAAGACAAGATGGGATCTCAGTACATAGCCCTGGCTGTTCTGGAATTCACTGTATAGATCAGTCCAACCGTAGACTCACAGAGATTACCCTGCCTCTGCCTTCTGAATGCTGAGACGAAGGGTGTGAGCCATCACACTGGCTTCTCCCACTTTTCTCCAGCCATCTTCTGATGGGAGTCCTTGTAGATTCTCTCAGTATTCTAGGACCCTGCTCAGTAAGGATACTTCTCTGAGCCTTAGTTTTCTCTTTTGGAAAATGGGAACAAAACAGCATTTCTCTTACATGGGGCTGGTGCCGGGATGCAATGACTAGAAAAACGGAGGATTTAGCCTAGGGCTAGACCAGCACTTAAAGCACAGGGCACTTGTCATTGTTCAGGCTATCCCACCAGCCCAGAACTTACTTCTACCTCCAAATCCCATGTTCTTCATCTTTTTTGTTTTGTTTTGTTTGTTTGAGACAGGGTTTGTCTGTGTAGCCCTGGCTGTTCTGGAACTTGCTTTGCAAACCAGGTTTATAGATCGCCTGCCTCTGCCTCCCAAGTGCTGGGATTAAAGACTTGCACCACCACCACCTGGCTCCATGTTCTTTATCTTTACTTGTCTTCCAGGAAGCCTGCCCTTCTGGGTTCTCCTTCAGTCTCCCTCCCCAATTTCCCCTGTTTTCCCCGAACCTCTCTACTAGAAGGAGGGCCTGATTCGGTCATCTTGGCCCCCAGAGTGGGAGTTCCAGACAAGACCAGAGTTATTTTTATCTCCTTAATCAATAACCAGGAGGCTTGAGCCCAGACTCCCTTGACAGTCAGGGGGACGATAGGGCCCTCTCATCCGGACTGTTATGTTGTCATGGGAACTATCCTGTGTCCAGAACGGAAGGACCCAGGTTCTTAGAATCAGGAAAAAAACGAGAATTTAGTCCGTTTTCCTCCGATACTGTCATTGTGATAAAAAGCAGCCTCCAGGGCTGCCCTGTCACTGGGGAGACAGATGGCCAGGAGCCTAGCTTGGAATACTGCAACTGGATCTGCATGTGCAAAGAGGCTGAGGCCAGACTGCTCATATTCTATGTTAATGTGAGAAACCACGGGGTCACTCAGGCCTTCTAGGCTTCTGGGCAAACGACAGGTAGAGCACAATTGGAAAATGGCACAGTGCTGATTTTAATCCTGGCAGTGACACTAACAAATATTGTATGATTTTTTTTCTAGATCTTGGTTTATCATTTTCACAATAAAAAATTGGGTCTAGGGGTGCAACCTTTTTAATCCTAGCACTCAGGAGGCAGAGGCAGGGAGAACTCTGTGAGTTCGAGCCCAGCCTGGTCTACAGAGTGAGTTCCAGGACAGCCAGGAATATACAGAGAAACCCTGTCTCAAACAAACAAACAAACAAACAAACAAACAAACAGGTGGAAGCAAAAAGCCATCCTAGGCTACTTAAGGAGTTCAAGACCAGCCTGGGCTATATGAGATCTTGTATCAACAAACACGCATAAGGCCTGCACTTTGAGACACATGAGCACTTGGGTCACAGTTGCGCCTCTGAAAAGCCTGGGTAGTAGAGGCTATAGGTCCAAGATCAGAGGCCAGGCCTGGAATTTCCAGTCATTCTTTGCCTGCCTCTTCTCTGCTCACGAATGTAATCAACCAGAGGGCCCTTTTCCTCTCACCTGTTTCCCACTAACTCTTCACCTCTACCCAAGACCTCCCTATCAGCTCTGCCACACATACCCAGACTCCCTCTGGCACAATTCACCTGTTACTGATGAAGAAGCATCCAGCCGCTCCAAACCATTCACTGATTCTCTACTGATCACGGGGACAAGGCAGTCTGGCGGCTCTCACAGAACTTGTCAGGGTCTCCAGGATCTGGCTCTAGCTGGACTTTTCACAGTCTCTTCTAAGCACTGCTTTGTGCTAACCTCCTGGCTTTGTTATGTTGGCCCACATCTGGAATGGTGTCTTCACCTCGTTCCCCTATCACCTGTCAGGATTTCTGCACATGACTCAACCTCCAAGGAGATGACATGTTCCTTCCTAGCATGGAGGTGCTCAGTCCCCATCATCCTGCTCAAACTGGATTATCATCCTGGACTCTCAACAGCCCTCTTATGTTCTGCTGTATGCTTCGTTTATTAGTTTATTTAATTTTTTTATTTTTTCGAGAAAGGGTTTCTTTGTGTAATAGTCCTGACTGGCCTGAAACTCCCTTTGTAGACCAAGCTGGTCTAGAACTCACAGAGATCCGCCTGCCTCTGCCTCCCGAGTGCTGGGATTAAAGGTGTGGCCCCGTTATGCCCAGCTAGATGTGTTTATTTATGTTTGTGATGCTGGGCATAGGATTTAGGCCTTGTGTATATGCCAGGCAAGTGCTCTAACACCGAGCTATACTCTGCCCTATCTCATTGATATCCATTGGTGCATGTGCTTCCCCGCCTGAAGTCCCTGAAGGATGACAGCTGCTTAATGAACTCAGAGATGACAGGAATCCCCTAGACTGGCTCCTGAAAGTCTGACCCACTACCTCAGCAGGCTCCTCAGCCTTAAAATTCTTAGGTGTGGTGAGCAGGAGAGGGTGAGGGACAGGGTCTACACAGCCCAGGCTGGCCTATATATCAGTATGCAGCTGAGACCTAATTCTACGTTCCTGGTACTCGGATTACAGTCAAGTACTGTCACATTCAGCTCATCCCTAGAAATCACTAGAATCACCACTCCAAGTCTTAATTCTCATCCACAAAAGGGACACAACAGAACTGGTGTTAGGCTCACAGGAACTCAAGGACAGCACCCCACCAGCAAAACTGGTGATGGTGACCCCTCCTTACTCCAGCCACCTGGGGGCCAGTGTTCCCTTCACCTGAGCAGCGTTTCTGCAGCCTCAGGATCTCCAGGTGCAGGTCTCGAAGCAGGGCCATCTGTTCCTTTTTCAGGAAGCTGATGTGGCGTTGCACGCTCTGGATCTGATGCTCCAGGGACACGGTATCCATGGCAACCCAGGCCTGGGCCCCACCTGGGTGGAAGACAATGTGAAAACATATCTTCAGAGGCTATTTGTCTTGCCCCACCTTGTGGTGTCCTTCACACTAGGTCCTCTGGTCTCTAGGGAGAGGATTCTACCACTCACAGTTTTGTGTACTAGCTTTCTCCGACACTGTGAGTATGTCCTCAGGGAGGTTGTTACTCTCATTTAACAGATACAGAAGCAGAGGTACACAGAGGTGGGGGTGCTGGCTACATTTTCCTGCCTCTTCTGCTTCACAGACAGACAAACAAATGAAGCAGAAGTTGGCAAAGACAGGTAGATGACTTTGGGTCTAGCCTTCACTATCTAGATATGTCACACAGGGCCAGCCCTCTCCCTCTCTGAGATCTCAGTTTTCCATAGGTAAAATAAGGGAGCTGACCCTGAAATCTGTTCCAGTTATGACACCCACATGCATCTCAGCCCTGAGGCTCCTCAATTCACAGGGAGAGAGGGTCTTGATAGGCAGTCCAGGCCAGCCTTGAACTCTCCACATTCCTGTTATCTGTCATCTCTGTCTCTTTGGAGTGCTCTGGATACAGGTATGCATTGCTGTGCCAGGCTAGAGAGGGGAGGAGAGCTGAAAGCAGGAGATGGAGTCAGTCTATAGAAAAGAATGGGGATCAGATCAGAAGACCCAGACTATGGATCTCCAAGGAAACCTGGGGACAGAGAAGCATGCACCTGAACCCTACTCATGGCCAGGCTTGTAGGCCCTGCCTCCCCCTCTCCCTGCCTTATCTTCCTGGTGACTGTTCCGTGGTGGCTAGTATCCGGGAAAAGCAAAGATGGAGGCAAGAACTCTGGGCCCAAGACCAAGAGCCCATTTCTTCTCTGCCAGCCACTCCCTTAGCTGTTTATTTATTTTGGGTAATCGAGCTTATATTATGAAACCCAGGCTGGTTCAAATGATCCTCTTGCCTCAGCTTCTGAGCGGCTGAGACTACAAGCATGTGGCCCTCCCCAAAGTTTTATGGTTGCTTTTTTATTTGGGGTTTTGCTGAGCTGGAGATTTCACAGGGCACCATGCACCTGCTAGACCAGCACTCTACTATGAAATCACAAGTCTCTCCTCCTAAAGAGGCAGGGTCTCACTGTGTAGCCCTGGCTGTCGCAGAACTCACTCTGTAGACCAAGCAGGCCTCGGATTCACAGAGATCCTCCTGCCTCTGCCTCCCAGGTGCTGGGATTAAACCATGAATCACCATGCTGGGCTTTCCTTAAACTTTGGAAGGACCTGACTCCACCCACTCTGGGATTTCCATGGGTGGTGAGAGAGGGGAGCAGTAAGACAAGACATCTCTTCTGTGTGGAATTTTCCTTTGTAAAGTCACTCCTAGCAGGTCCTCCTAAGAGCCTCAATTCCATAGGCTCCTGTCTGGGCCCTCTTCCCTGCTACCCTGGCCCCACTGACCCAGCACACCAGTCTTTTTATTTTATCACAGGGTGGCCCTTTGGCCTGTGGAGAGCACTCGATGCTTACTGACCAAGTGTATTTCAAGAAACGACACATGCGACCCCGCTTCTGTCAAGCACTTTCCCAGCAAGCCCTATAGATCATCCCAAACTTACTGACACTGAAGTGAGCAGGCTATCCCCTGAGCTCAGCGGCGGGGCACGCCTAGTTCTCCAGCCAAGTTTTCCTTTGTCTGTTTTTGAGACAGGGTCCCATGGGTTTGGTTTTGATTTTTGAGATGGGGTCTTGTTATGTTACACTAAGACCTCTCAACTTTGTAAGCTCCTGTGATCCTAGAGCCTCAGTCTCCAGGTAGCTGGGAGTACAGATGTTCAGTTTCTCCAATTCAAAGACAACGTTTACATTGGAAACAGGCCTGAGTTTGAATCCTGGCTCTTTTAGTTACCTTCTGTGTTGGCTTTGAGCATGAAAGCTAACCTCTGGGAGATAATATTTTCCTGATGTCAAATGGAGGTAAAAAGGCCTGGAGAGATGGCTCAGTGGTTAAAAGCATCTGCCGTTCTTCCAGGGCACCTGAATTCCTTCAGTTCCCAGCACCCCACAGGGCAGCTTATAACCATTTGTAACTCTAGTTTCAGAGGATCTGATTCTTCTGGCCTCCAAGAGTACACAGATATACATGCAGGCAACACACACACACACACACACACACACACACACACACACACACACACACGGGCTGGAGAGATGGCTAAGAGCGGCTAAGAGCACTGGCTGCTCTTCCAGAGGTCCTGAGTTCAATTCCCAACAACCACATGGTGGCTCACAACCATCTGTAATGGGATCCGATGCCCTCTTCTGGTGTATCTGAAGGCAGCCACAGCGTACTCATACAAAATAAATAAATAAATCTTTAAGAAAAAAAAAAAAAAAACAAGATTAAAAATGTTTTAGTGAGTAAATATATTAGCACTCCTAGAATACCTCTGAGAATCAAACAAGACAAGAAATGTGAAGTACTAGCTAGGTATGGTGGTACATGACCATTGTAATTCTAGACTCTGGGTGGCAGAGGTAAGAGGGTCAGAAGTTCAAGGTTATCCTGGGCTACACCATGAGCTCATGGCTAGTCTGGACTATACTAGACAATACCTCAGAAACAAACAGACAAACCAAAAAGATAAAGTGCTTAGTATACTGTGGAGAGCCTTTTGGGGCTGCTTGCTTGGCAAGAACCTGACACTTGGCCAAGGACAAAGAAACGGGTTTCAGGCAGGAATCTGACATTAGGACAAGGACAAGGAAGTAAGCCAGGCAGGAATCTAATCTTAGGCTAGAACAGGGAAGTAAGTTCAGGTAGGAATCTTAATTTTAGGGTGTAATAGAAGAAGTAAGCTTCAGGCGAGAATCTGATTTTGGGCTAGGACAAAGAAGTAGGCTCAGATACTTCAGAAGCGAGAATCTGATTTTGGGCTTGGACAAGGAAGCAGGCTCAGGTATTTCAGTCATCCCGACAAGCCCACAGAAACAGTGATCACAGGAATTATCACAGACTTTTGCTTATTGCCTTGCTCATTCCTTGGCAATTTGTGTTTATGGTATTGTTTGCCCTTATTGCTTGCATGTGATTAAAATGGTGTAAAAGCGAATTGGAAAAAATTAAACCTGCCTTCAGTCTCAGAATTGACTGAGGCCATGCTGCAGTACTGTCTAATTGTTTCTTTCTTTTCAGTCCTTGCTCCTGTGCTGGAGAACCTGTTGACTGACTGAGCAAGCTTGGTCAGTATAAAAATAACTCAGTATTATATATATATATATATATATATATATATATTTTTTTTTTTTTTTTTTTTTTTTTTCGAGACAGGGTTTCTCTGTGTAGCCCTGGTTGTCCTGGAACTCACTCTGTAGACCAGGCTGGCCTCGAACTCAGAAATCCACCTGCCTCTGCCTCCTAAGTGCTGGGATTAAAGGCGTGTGCCACCACTGCCTGGCTTCTTCTTCTTTTCTTTCTCTGTCCATTTCTGTATGAGTAGGCTAAGTCTTAACTTGGTTGACTATTTTATCCATCCATCCATCCATCCATCCATCCATCCATCCATCCATCCATCCATCCATTGGTCTACTGTTGCCGAGCATTAGTCTGGGGAGAGGACATAGTCACAGACATTAAAGAGTCCCTACAGCTGGGGGTGGTGGGGCACGCCTTTGATCCCAGCACTCAGAGGCAGAGGCAATTGAATCTTAGTGTGTTCGAGGCCAGCCTAGTCTACAAAGTGAGTTCCAGGACAGCTAGAGCTATACAGAGAAACCCTGTCTCAAAAAACAACCAAAAAGGGCTGGAGAGATGGCTCAGTGGTTAAGAGCACTGACTACTCCTCCAAAGGTCCTGAGTTCAAATCCCAGCAACCACATGGTGGCTCACAACCATCTGTAATGAGATCTGATGCCCTCTTCTGGGGTGTCTGAAGACAGCTACAGTGTACTTACATATAATAAATAAATGAATAAATAAATAAAATTAAAAAAAAAAAACCAACCAAAAAAGATGGCAGGAGAAACCTCGACAAGACAAAGCAGTAAGAAATAAGGTGGAAGGGTTTTGCAGGTGTAATTACAGTTCCTACTCAACTGACTTTGGGCTAATTAATTAAAATTATGGACAGGAATGGGCTTGACCTATCAGGTAAGCCATTCAAATGAACTCAGAAAGGAAAACCCAGTTGAAACACACCAGGACTCCTGATCCTTAGAAACAGTAAACTAGTAACTGTATTTACTCTTTAAGGATAACTTTTGCATTCATTCATTTTGTGTGTTTGTACATGTGTGAACATTACGGTCTGTGAGGGGAGCCCAGGGGACAACTTATGGAAGCTGGTTCTCCCCTACCTCTCTGGGTTCTACAATGGAAATCAACTGTCAGGCTTGGCGGCCATTGCCCTAACCTGTTGGGCCATCTTGCCAGTCTACCCTTTTTCATTTAGTTTAATTAACTTATGATGATGACTATTGTTATTATTGGTTTCAGGTCTTGCTATGTAGCCCTGACAGGCCTGGTGCTCTCTATGTAGCTCAGACTGGGCACTGGCTCAGGGCAAACTCCTGTCCCAGCTTCCTGAGTGCTGGGAGTGCAGGCACGAGGCTCCATAACCCATTATTCATTTTTTTTTCTTCGTTTTCCAGACAGGGTCTCTCTCTGTGTAGCTCTGGCTGTCCTGGAACTCAATTTGTAGACCAGGATGGCCTCAAACTCAGTGATCTGTCTGCATCTGCCTCCCGAGTGCTGGGATTAAAGGTGTGCACCACTACCACTGGATCATTTTTTGTTTTGTTTTCAGACAAGTCTCTCTTTATATAGCCCTGGCTATATTACAACTTGCTATGTAGACCAGGCTGGACCTGAACTCCCAGAGATCCACTTGCCTCCCAAGTACTGGGATTAGAGGCCTGAAATGCAGCTTTTGTTTTTTTTAATTAAGTGTTTTTATTTTTTATAATTTCATACTTGAGTGCTATATTACATCATTTCCACCCCAACTCAAACAGACAAACATTTACTGAGACCATGTAGTGTTGCTCTTATGTGTATGTGTTTAGAGCTGATCACTTGGGATTGGATAATTTATCATGGGGTTCATCACAAGAGAAGATGGATTCTCCCTCTCTTGGCAGCCATTGATTGCCCATAGCTCGTCATCTAGGGGTAGGTCCTTGAAGTTTTAAAAAAAAAAAAAACTCTGTCAGGCAGGCAGTGGTGGCACATGCCTATAGTCACAACATTTAGGAGTCTGAGGTAGGAACATCTTGAGTTGATTTCGAGCCTGGGTCACACAATTAAACTATCCTGAATCCATCACTTGGTATTATCTCCCTAGTCACCAGCTTCCCTCTGGTACCAATGCAGTGCCCTAAGACCTGGCTTCTTGCTTCTTTCCTGCCCCATTCTTTTTCACTGAGGCCAAAGCTCCTGTCCGCAGACCTAAGGCTGCCATATCTTCCTGTCCTCAACTCAAAACTTCCCAGTGCTTCCATTACACATCAACCCCAAAGCTATTTGTTTATGTGCATACGCACGTGTCTTCGTGCATGCAGGAGTGCAGCCTGTGGAGTCCACAAGAGGTTGCTGGTTGCTCTGAAGCTAAAGCTGCGGCAGTTGTGAGCTGTTATATACCGGTGCTGGGAACTAAACTTGTTATACACCTTTTACAGCTGAGCCATCTCTCTGGCATCCTTTTTGTGTGTATGTGTTGTTTTGTTTTGTCTCCAAGATAGGGTTTCTCTGTGTAGCCCTGGTTGTCCTGGAACTTGCTCTGTAGACCAGGCTGGCTTCGAACTCAGAGATCTACTTGTCTCTACCTCTGAATGCTGAGATTAAAGATGTGTGCCACCATCACCCCACTCTTTCTTTTAAAAAATTACATTTTATATTGATTATATACGCTGCAACATGGGTGTGGAGGTCAGAAGACAAGTTGCAGGGGGCCAATTCTCTTTCCCCGATGAGGATCCCAGGGATTGATCTCAGGCTCTCGGGGTTTGAAGCAGTGCCTGTATACACTGAGCCCTCTCACAGACCTGTCCTCCTTTTCTGTTTTTGAGTCCTGCTTTGTAGCCAAGAAGGACCTCAAACTTGTGATCTCCAGCTTCTACCCATGCAGCGCTGAGACTGTAGGTGTGCACCACCAGAGTAGGGCAAAAACCCAAGTCCTAACCAAACCCTGCACTATCTGCCTCTGGTCAATTGCTCTTGTCTCTTGGTCTCCCACGGCTGGCTCCTTTGCTGGCCACGCCCACTCGCCCGGGGTTCTTTGTATGAACCGTCTTCTGGGCCAGGGATGCCTTTACCAGTCTTACCCTATGGCCCATTCCCTCCCTTCTCTGATGACTCAAAGAGACCTCTGCCATTTCCCACTCCCATCCCTTGCACTACTCTTTCATGAACTTCCGGGCACACGAGCACACAGAACGTTTGTTTACGGTTTGTTTCCCTTGCCAGACTGTTAGCAACAGAAGATGAGGGACTCTTGTTTTGTTTTTCTCCAGTTCCCCAGTGCCTAGCACTGTACATAGCAAACAGGAATCACTCAGTAAATATCTGCAGAATGCACAAGTGCGTGGATTTGGGGCAGTTCATAGACTGATGGCAGTGCAGGTGCGCTAGAACAAGACAGACACAATTAAGTTTGACATCCCCAAGGGCCCTCAGGGAAGAAATAGATGTCAGGTAGACTACTTTATACTCTGGGTCCTAATGCAGGAGAACCAGATGAGTTGTAGATCTCTGAAACTGTATGTCTACTGGGTAGAATGGGCTTGTGTGTACCTCCAGGAGTGCACAAGTACACGTGGGTAAGAGGGCGAGTGGGCGTGGCCAGCAAAGCCAGTGGTGGGAGATCAAGAGACAAGAGCAATTGACCAGAGGCAGATAGGGCCTCACACGTGCTCGATCGTGGAACAGATCCTAAGTTTCTTGACTTCTCACATCTGTGTGGGTGCTGTGTGCAGACCTGCAGGATGAAGGTGTGTGGGCCTACCCTAGGAGGAAGAGAGAAAATGTCTGTTCCCACTCACTACCACATGGACGACTGTGAAGGGTGAAAGTCCTTCCCACATAGCCCTGGAGCCTGGAAGCTGGCCAAAGGAGGCTGAGCCAGCCAGCTGTTCTTTCCTGGATGGGCTCGACCATTCACTTCCAACTAGGCAGGCCGCTCTTTCTTCTTAGGGCAGAAATTTGGGTCACAAACGATCTTGGCAAGTCTTCATTCTTAGGCATTTCTGTGGGGATTGTTGGGGGAGAGGAGGAGGAGGAGTGGGGAGAGGGAACTAGGAACAGCCGGAACCCCGTAGCTGAGGAGCAGCAAGTCCATCAGAAGGGAGGCAGGAAAACAGCAGGTTTTCATGACATACATGCGGTCCTAGAACCGCTGGGCACCAGAAGCTTGTGTCCTAGATGTAGTCTAAGCAGGCAGCAGCAGCTGAAGGGTTGGTGCTGCAGGCTCCGTCTTCTCCCTGAACCCAATGGAGCCTCACGTCCTGTCTACTCTCCTGGTCACTTCAAGGTCGGCCTTGCTCTTACATTTCCGCTCCTGGTGTTCCTAGTGCCCATGTTAGTTTTATAGCTTGAGGAAAGAACAACAAACCACCAGGGCCTGGAAAGATGGCTCAGTGTGTAAAGGCATCTGCTACCCACCTCGATGCGTAAGACACGGAGTCAGCATGTGGAAGGAGACAACCCACTTCCACAGCTGTCCTCTGACCTTCCCAGACATGTTACTGCAGTCATGTACTCACCCCCACTCAGCCCCTGCACACAGAATAAATACAACAAAATGTAATTTTTAAAAAGTCACTGAGGCCGGCGACAGCACACAACTTTAATCCCAGCACTCAGGAGGCAGAGGCAGGTGGATCTGAGTTCAAGGTCAGCCTGGGCAAAAAAAAAAAAAAAAAAAAAAAGAAAAAAAGAACCAAAAGAACAAACAAAACCCCCAAACCCAAAAAACAAACAAACAAAAAAACAAAAAAATCACCAAGAATAAAATGGATCTGTGACACAAGGTGCAAAATTATAGATAATTCCAAACACCGTTGACACATATCTCTTGGGTCTGAAAGGTACAGATATCTCTTCCCTTTGGGAAGGCTGGCAGAAAAGGCCTCAACCATCAGCAAAGCAGCTGGCACAGCAACCTTCTGGTCCTGGCACAATTCTGACTTAAATGTTTTAAAAATGACATTTATTTATGTATTTATGTGGCAAGCTCATGCATGCCACAGCACATATGAGGAAATCAGAGGGCAACTGAGGGAGTCCGCTCATGCTGTCTACCACAGGAGTCCTAGAGATGGAATTCAGATCTTCAGGCTGGGCAGTAAGTGCCCTTATCTGCTAAAGCCATCTTACTGGCCCCAACAATTCTGTCTCTCTGAGGCCCTGCCTCCTGATCCTGGTGAGTAACTCAGCTCCTGCTAGTCTCTGGGTCTCCAGTTCCCTTCCCATCTGCCCACAACTGTCATGGAGCATAGGGAACTTAATTATCTCTCCTCAGTTCTTCTAGTTATTTGGATTGAATTTACCATAGGAAGTGCAGAAGCTTACCACTCTAGACTCAAGTCATCTCAGCCAATGGTTTTCAACCTTTACTCTACAGAGCTCTAGAATTCAGCACTGGAGACGGGTTCAGTTGCCAGAAGGTAAGGATGGTGGCTCTGCTCTCATTTTTGTCTTTCCTTGAGACAGGGTTTCGCTATGTTGACCAGGCTGATCTCTATCTAACTCACAGAGATCTGCTTATCTATGTTTTCTGAGTGCTGCCATTAAAAGCAAGTTTTTAAGTGACACCACACCCAGTGGGTTGGCTGGCTTCGCTTTTAATGATCTTTTATTTTGAAAGAAAAAATGTATTGCACATGTGCACACAGATGTGTGTGTGTGTGTGTGTGTGTGTGTGTGTGTGTGTGTGGTTGGTGGCAGGTGCCCTCGTGCCACAGTGAACATATAGAGGTTAAAAGACAATTTTGGGGGATTAATTCTCTCATGCCATTTTGGGATCTGGAATTAAACTCACACTGTCTTCTGAATTTATATGCTGAGCTATCTCTTCATCCACCTTTAGTGGTCTTTACTATGATAAGCTTTTAAGTAAGAAAAGATATCTGCTAAATAAAAGTCTGAAACTATTTTTATTAATTACGTATTGCTGTTGTTGTTAAAATGGTCTCACTCTGTAGCCCAGGATAGACAGAAACGTGCTATGTAGCCCAGGCTGACCTATAACTCATGGCAATCTCCCTGCCTCAGCATCCTTGTACTAGCTGGTTTTGTGTGTCCACTTGACAAAAGCTGGAGTTATCACAAAGAAAGGAGCCTCCCTTGAGGAAATGCCTCCATGAGATCCAGCTGTAAGGCATTTTCTCAATTAGTGATCAAGGGGGGGAGGGCCCCTTGTGGGCGGTGCCATCCCTGGGCTGGTAGTCTTGGGTTCTATAAGAGAGCCAGCTGAGCAAGCCAGGAGAAGCAAGCCAGTAAGGAACATCCCTCCATGGCCTCTGCACCAGCTCCTGCTTCCTGACCTGCTTGAGTTCCAATCCTGACCTCCTTTGGTGATGAACAGCAGCATGGAAGTGTAAGCTCAATAAACCCTTTCCTCCCCAACTTGCTTTCTTGGTCATGATGTTTGTGCAGGAATAGAAACCCTGACTAAGACAATCCTTAACGCTGAGACTGCAGGCATAAGCCACCATACCTGAGTGAATTCGCAATTTCCCTGAGATGCTTCAACTTCTCCTTACTCCCTCCACCTTTCAGCCTGTTCTATGCTCCCCAGTTACTTTCTGCCCCATCCTTTCTTCAGGCCAGTGTAGCATCTGGGAGAGAGCAGCACGGCCCCTGAGTGCCTCCTGCTTGGATTGCATGGAGTTTCTGTGTGCCCTGTCTTATGCCTTGACTTGTCCTGTCCCAGTTTCAATTTCACTCTGAGTGCTTCTTTTCCTCTTTGGGGAAACATCTGTCGGGTCAAGAATATCTCTGCACCATTCTTAATGTTCTTTAAGAATGCATGGCTCCTTGTTTCTAGGTAAATGCTAATTTTTTGTTGTTGTTGTTGTTTCCTAAAGCCAAAGCAGATCTATGAGCTGGGAGAGGCAGAGTGATGAATGAGTAAATAAAGGAATCTATATGTTCTTTATTTTTCTTAGTCATTATTCCTCTTCACCATCTGACTCAAAGGTCCGTGGCAAGAGGAGAGATCTCAGAAGCCTTTCGAGGTCCAGGCCTGAAGACACAGGCACAATGCTAGCACACACTAACTCTCAGTACTGTTCTCAGTTCTGTACACACTAACTCATCTCAACCCTACAAGGGCGGTCCTACTGGTACATCCACTCCGGAGATGAAGAAACTGGACCTCAGAGAGGTAAAGCCCTTTGCCTGACATACACAACTGTGCTGACACCTAAGAGACACTTTGAGGCGCTCACTCTGTAACAGTAAGCTTCTTACTAGGCAACCACACTTTACAGCTGCAGCCTAAAGTCTTTTTTTTTTTTTTTGGATTCTACCTCTTACTCTCCAGACTCTCCCTGTAACCATGACTATCCTTAGCTTTCTACATTCCACCCAGTTTCTGTCTCCTGAAATCTGACCTCTCCTTGCATTTTAGAGCCTTCTTGCAGTCAGTTTGAACTCTGGGAATCCCTTGCAAGAAACAAACCACACAGCCAATAGTGAAGCAGAGAGAATGAATTGAGTCTTACTGGGAATCACCAGGGCAAGTAAATAAACGTATTAAAAAATAATTACTCAGGCCAGGCAGTGGTGGCGCACGCCTTTAATCCCAGCACTCGGGAGGCAGAGGCAGGTGGATTTCTGAGTTCGAGGCCAGAGTGGTCTACAGAGTGAGTTCCAGGACAGCCAGGGCTACACAGAGAAACTCTGTCTCGAAAAACCAAAAAAAAAAAAAAAAAAAAAAAAAAAAACTCTGCATACTCTGCCACCCCCTCTAAGTCCTTGGTTCTCCTGAGGATGGAGTCTGGAACCAAGATCTGGCCTTTGACAAATGTCTGGGACTCTGTCTGCAAGGTGGGGGCTGGTGGCAGAGACATTCTCTAAGGACCTGTGATCCTCTGCACTATAGAGTCTCTCCTCGCAGACACCCCTCAACTCTGGCTCCTCGCTCCAGTGAAGACCCCACAACCGGCACCTCAGCATTGTTGAGGATTCAGGTTCGTGGGAGTGGGGTGTCGGGAAAAACCCTTTCAATCCTGATGCTCTGTAGTTTGTGCCTCGAATTTGACACCCAGAGCCTGGGGGGCTGTGGCGTGGGGGGCAGGGTTGAGGGGTATGGATACCACAGGGCATAAGGAAGAGAGGGACCAGCCAGGACACGAAGAAAAGGCAGAGAGGTGCGAGTAGTGGTCCAGACTGCTTTGGACTCCCCGCCAACGCCGGGAAGGGCCCGGGTCTGGCGGCGAAGGACAACTTCTGCTAGCAGCCCGCGTCCTGCCCGCCTCCCGCGCGCTGCGGTGCCCGACCCCGCACAGCCCTCCAGGCGGAGCCCGAGCTTGGGCGCTCTCTTCATCATCCTGGCTACCCGGCCAGCGCCCACCCTCGACACCCACCGCCCGCCTGCTCACCTGCAGACCCGAGAGAGCCGCCGGGCCGGGCCCGGGCCTCGCTGGGTCTTAGGAAGAGCTCTTCTCCCGCGCTAGCTGCTCTCATAGATCCGCAGAGCGCGGCTCAGCTGCGGCGCCATCAGCTGCTGCGAGGCTGTGGGGCGCGGACTCCCGGGCTCCGGAGGGCTCCGGGGCGCAGAGGTGGGGGGCCCGGGGCAGGCTCCGGGCGTAAACACCCAGCAACGTGACCGGAACTGGCGAACGAGCTGGAGGGGGCGGGGGGCGGGAGAGATAAGGGGGAAGGGAGGGACCTGGGGCGCACGGGGAGGGGCCGTGGGCGGGGCGGGGGAGGGGAGGCTTAGCGGGGGAAGGGGAGCCCCAGGACCTCGGGAAGCCCCGGGAGCCGGGCCTTCGCACCCCGCGGGCAGCCGAATCCTTGGATCCGGCCCTGGCTGGGAGCTGAGGAGGGAGCCCGAGATACCACAGGCGACTAGGCGAGCTGGGACGCGGCGACCGATCAGCACCGCGGACAGCGCCCAGGCCCGCAGGCCGGGATCCGCTCCTCCCCTCTAAGTGAGGCAGCGGCCGGCAGCCTGCCAGGGAAGGGCTAGGGTACCCACGAGCTGGGGTATTCGAGAGCTGCTGGCGAGTCTGAAAATTTGTTCCTGGTCCAGGCGGCAGCAAAACTGTGCCAGATCTCTCACTAGTTTTGTGACCTTGGGTGAATCACCTCACCTCTTATCCTCTTATATGATGTTACCCAGAACCAAGAGATCTTTTATAGATTCTAAATTCCGTAAAAAAGTGTAAGGCACTGCTGATGTTGAGCCGGAATTAATAATAATAATAATAATAATAATAATAATAATAATATAATAATTCTTGTTTTTCTTCTTCTTCCTCCTCCTCCTCCTCCTCTTCCTCCTCCTCCTCCTCCTCCTCCTCCTCGTCCTCCTTTCTTCTGTAAACAGATTTCTAGAGTTACTCTGCTCAGCTTAGAGTTCTGGCTCCATCGGCATCTTTTTCTTCTCTAGAGAGATGATGGTGTATGGAGTGCACCATCGGGCTGTTGTGAGAATTAGGTGGGTTAATACCTGTACATGCTCACTACAGTGGTGAGGACTCACTAGACTCCTGTACGCATGATGGTTGATGGCAGGGGATCAGGTGCTCTGAGTGAGTGGTAGGAGGCTCAGAGCTTTCAAAGGCAACTCATTTCCAACCCTACCTTGTCATGCTGAAGGGGGAGGTGGCTTTGGGGACTCAGACCAAAAGATTGGTCTGGATTGCCTCACTCCATTACAAGCCAAATATTTGCTTTCCTCTTGAGCCAAATTTCTAGAAGGCCTCAACTTTTTTTTTTTTTTTGGAACTAGACATTGCTATGTATGTAGCTCTAGCTAGCCTGGAGCTCGATTGCTTTGTAGACCAGGCTGGTTTTGAATACACAGAGATCCTCCTGTCTCTGTTTCCTGAGTTCTGAGTGTAATGGTGTGCATTACCATCTCAAGATTTTTTTCTCCTCTTCCTCTTCTTTTAAATAAGGCCTTTTGGTGTCACTTAGTCCAAACTGGCCTTGAACTCACTATGTAGCCTGGGCTGGCCTTAAGCTCTAGATCCTCCTGTCTTAGCCTCCTGAGTGCTGGGATTACATGCATGCACCGCTGCACTCAGCTCTCCAAGGCTTAACTGGACTTGGGTGTCAGTGAATAAAAAACTCTAGCTTCTCTTGGCAGAGTCTAAACCTCAAAGAATTGAAAGTCTTAGCTGTTTTGACTGGCACTTTGTATTTAATGGGTGCTTGTGTTTTGTTCAAAGCCCAAATGAGCTGCAGTTTGTAGCTCTGCTGCAGGCTGGTTTTCATCATGCCTAAGGAATTCCTGGTTGGGAAGGCCAGTGGGTCCTGCTCTTAATTTCTTCTTGTCTTTATAGGACAGCATTCCTGAGCTGTGAGGGTCTCTCCTGCAGGGATACGGGTTATGATAAACTACCTAATGCACTCAATTGTATGAGGTATCAGAACTATAAAAGATGCTTTCTGTCTCCAAAGACATGGTATGAAAGAGTCTGAAACTCTGATATTACCTGCTAGCTGAATAATTCTAGAAAATTCTAGAAAACTCTTAGCTTCTCTGAGATCCTCCTTCTTTTCTTCCTTTCCCTCCTGTTCTTTTTGTTGTTTGTTTGTTTTTTTTTTTTTTTTTGAGACAGAGTCTGACCCAGAGGCTCAAACTATTTTGAACTTGTGGCAATCTCACCTCAGCTCTGGATTGCTGGAGTTACAGGCATGAGCCACTGTCCCATCCTGAAGCTGGAAGGACAATATGTGTCACCAGGATTCTTATAAAAGTATCTCAAGGGATGGCTGGAGAAATGGCTCAGTGGTTAGGAGCACAGGCTGCTCTTCCAGAGGCCCCTGATTTAGCACCCACATGGCAGTTTACAACCACCTGTAACTCCAACCCCAGGGCATCTGATGCCCTCCTCTGGCATCCACAGGCACCAGGCATGCATGTGGTGCATAGACATTCATGCAGGCAAAACACTCTTATGCATAAAATTAAAATTAAAATATAAGGGTCTGGAAAAATGGTTCAGTGGTTAAGAGCACTGGCTGATCTTCCAGAGAATCCAGGTTCAGTTCCCAGCACTTACATAGCAGCTCACAACTCCAGTTTCAGGGGACTTGGCACCCTCTTTTGGATATCATGAGCACCAGGCATGCAAGTGATACACACACACACACACACACACACACACACACACACACACACACACCTACCTGGGCAAAACACCCATACATATAAAATGAAAAAACAAAAAATTCAAAGTGTTGTGAGTTGAGGTTCAAATGTAGTATGTGTGTGCGCGTGCTCGTGTGCATGTGCATGTGTGTGTGCGTGTGTGTGTGTGTGTGTGTGCATGTATGTGTGTGTGTGATGCATGTGGAGAGGATTGCTATGACCAACTCCCAGATGTTTTTGTCCTGGATAAAGATGAGTCCTGGGACTCTGGCTTTTCAGCAGTTAAAGCAAACAGCCATGGGGACCTGTCTGAGCAGTTACCTTATTTCATGGAGGCTGCAATCATGGGACAAGACGTGTTGCTTATAGAGTCCTTGCACCCAACCAAGCTCAGTCAGGATCTGCTGGATAGGCACATCCTCTACAGCTGCCCTCTAGAAACTCACAACACATTTGCCTGCAAAATATTCACCTAACAAGTCCTAAATAGCATGTAAAAACACCCAAGCAACGAGCCTCAAAGAAACTGAAGCCAGTGGAGCAGAAACCACCACGAAAGAGCCAGGGCTGGGCTCTAGAGCTGGGTTTCTTAGAGCTGTTTCCTTGGAGGAGCTGAAGGAACCATCAGTTGTTACACAGAGTAATAGGAGCGAAGCTGTGTGCACAGCACTCTGAGGTTGGAGGAGGCCTAGAGACATCGTGAAAGGGGATTCTTTGATGATCGTGCCCACGGCCACGATGACAACAATGATAACAAACATTTATGGAGCACTTTGTGCGTGCCAGAGATTTTGTTAAATACTTAAACAATTTCCCCCTATTTTTGAAGTTAACTTTGTGGCAAAGGAAAAGAAAAAACACACAGAAGCGTGTAACCCACCTTAGGGAGCCAGTATTCTGAGGGAAGCATTTTATCTATGCAGTCTCCTCTAAACTTCTGAGGATTCCTACGGCAAAGGCAATTCCTACCTGCCGGTGGAGAAAAGGAATCTGACACATTTTCCAAAACACCAAGCTGGGAAGCAGCAGAGCCAGGGTTACAGCCCTAGTCCACCTAGTGGTAGGAAAGCTCACAACTCCAGCATCATCAGGCCTCCCAGAGATACGAACCCAGCTGTGGTTGAAAGCACCATAGTGGTGATGGTCAAAGTGTCAAGGACTTGGATGCATTCAGCTCTAACTTTCCCGAGTCTCTGATCAATCCTGGCCCACTAGCTTGTTAATAGGAGACGACAGTAGTGGTGGTGATAATGATGGCTTTGATGGTGATGGTGGTGATGATGGTGATGGTGGTGATGATGGTGATGGTGATATGTGTTCTAGATCACAGTTGAGCCTCAGACTTACTCTTCTACTTCAACCCTGTCTACACACTCCTCCCTCAGGGGAGGTGGATCAGGAGCGCCCACCTCACCTTTTCTCATTTTTACACATGTATGTCACTTTACTTTGTTTGTACTCGCTTCCCACCCCACAACCTGGAGTTCACTTGATTAAGATCCATTTAAAGGATCCCATGGTGTCTAATTGCCTAGGCCTGAAATCTCTCCATTTCAGGTCAGTTTCTTTGCTCTTGGACAGCTGGTTCCCATTCTTGGTGATCTAGTCTAAATATGGTCTCCTTTCTTTCTTTTCCCAATTTCCACTAACTTCATTACACGTAACGTACATTTCCCCTTAGGTGTACCACTTCTTACTTTCATTTTTTAAAATTTCTTTTGAGATGGAGGTTCCACTATGCAGCACTGGCTTGCCTGCCCATCTCTGCCTCCTCAGTGCTGTGATTAAAAGGTATGGCTACTAATTCTACTCTGACAGGTTAAAAGCACAGCAACAAAAATATTCCTGCTAACTTACCACACTAAAGCTACTATAGTATTACTTTTGTGTATTGTCAAGTTTTATCTTTTTTTCTTTTTGGGGGTGCTGGGGGCCAACCCTAGGGCCTTGGGCATGCACTCTATCACTGAGCTGTACATGTAACCCCTCTTCTAGGGTTTTCATGAACATGAGGATTTACATAGTCCTCATAGCATGACATTTTCCACGGTTTACTATGACTTTCTTCATGTTTCTATACTGATGTGGAGGCATTCCCTCCTCAAGGGAGGCTTATAATATGGAAGAAGCTAAAGAAATTTAAGAGCTTCAGGAAGTTCCTGGAACTTACAAGATTCACAAAACCTCTCCTTAAGGTTGCAGAAGCAGTCACGATTACCTCGGCAAGGAAACTCTCCACTAGCCAAGCTGTTTGTAAGTGGTGCAGGGAGCTTCAGGTGAGCTTTTATAAGTCACGACTCATGCACCTGTAAGTAACTCCTCCTTTATGGTCGACTAAATAGCCCTGGTACATTCATTGGCTCACCAAGCTAGACTTGGGTGACATCACTTCTTTGGTCTTTTGGTGTCCTCTCTGAGGTGAGGAGATTTTTTTAAAAAAATATCTCCGCTGGAGAAATCATGCAACATAGAGTCCTCACAATCCTGCAACCTCTTCATGACAACTGTTACACACTTACGTGTGAGGGGGCATAAGTGTGTGAGGAGTGGAGAGAGTGTGCTTCCTTGAGAAGCACACGTGGAGGCCAGCAGTTGTCAGGATGCTTTCCTTAGTCTCCTTCCATCTTGTATCTTGTAAATCTCTTATGAGATTTACTTATGTATTTTATGTATATGAGTGTTCTATCTACATGTACACTTGTATGCTAGAAAAGGGCATCGGATCCCATTACAGATGGTTGTGAGCCACCCCGTGGTTGCTGAGAATTGAGCTCAGGATATCTGGAAGAACAGCCAGTGATGCTAATCACTGAGCCATCTCTTCTTCTGGCCTCCACATTGTCTTTTTGAGGAAAGGTCTTCTTATTGAACTTGGAGCTCATTCTTTGTTGTTGTTGTTGTTTTTACATCTTTAACAAAGAAAATAGAGTTTTCTGTAATTTCACCATCCAGGAAACACATCTGATTATGTACATATTGTAGGTAATTATTTCGTGTGCTTGTTTCTATGTGTACATACATTCCTGTGTGCAGACGTGCATTGGGTGGAGGAAGCTGGGTGCCCTGGGTATCCCTCTCTGCCTGATTCCCCTGAGGGAGGGCTCCTCACCCCATCTGCAGCTGAGTTGGCAGCCAGCAAGTCAAAGCGTCCGTCCTGACTCTGCACCCCATCCCAAACATTGGGCTACAGGTGCATGTGACCACACCCAGCTTTGTAAGTGCATTCTGAAAGTTTTAACTCAGGTCCTCATGCTCCCAGGTTCTAATTTTAAAATATACCCACGAGAGTGGGACGTGCTCATATTTAAAACTAAAAGCCCTTCTTCCTCCATCTTTAATGTCTTGTTCCCCCCCCCCCCTTCTTTTTAACTCTGGGTTTCTGGCATCCCAAGCTGACCTCCAACTCACTATGTAGCTGAGGATAGCCTTGAGTTTCTGATCACCCTGCCCCAGCTTCCTACATGCTGGGATTACATACATGAGCCATGAGGCCCTGTTTTATGCAGTGCTAGATATGTCTAATATGCGTGTTAGACAAGAACTCTCCCAAATTGAGCTACACCTCCAGCCCTTTTCATTTGACATAGAGTCTTTCACCATAGCCTAGGCTGACTTAGAACCCACTAAAGTAGCTCAGGCTGGCCTCAAACTCAAGGCAATTCTCCCTCAGCCTTGCAAGTGCGGAGATTACAGGATAACCACACCCACATTCATCACCCATGTGCCTACAACTCTGCTTTGGAGCTGGTTTTAGACTTTCTATTTGGCTTCTTTAGTCTGCATGTTAATTTCTCTGGACAAGATTAAAGAAAAGATGCTTAGAAGGAATTGTCAGCCCCATGCTAGACACTCCAGTTACAAACCACTGTGTCTGTTTCTCTGTCCCTTCCCTTGCATGGTGTTCCTGCAGCCCTGACACGTAGGTGTGTGGATCTTCCTGCCACTGCTTACTTGAGATGCTATGGGAATTCTGGGTAGGGATCCTTAGGATTTATGGAATCTTGGTATTAACATACCGTCCAGGCTGGCTTTGAAGTTCTGGGCTTAAGCTATTCTGTCTCGGTCTTCTAAGTACCTAGAAGTGCAGATCATGCCATTGAGCTCACATTTGTAATTTTGGCTTTTAATGTATAGTAGAGGTGGAACCTATGGACAGAATGGCAGAGGTCAGTAGCAGGTCAATCCCTGGAAAATATTTTGTTTGTTTGTTTGAAATAAAGTCTCACTATATAGACCAGGCTGGTCTTGAACTCACAGTGATCCCGCTGTCTCTGCCTTCTGAGTGTTGAGGTCAAAGGCATGAGCCATCATGTCCATCTTTCCAGAGAAATTTCCCCCCTCCTCCTCTCCCTCCTCCTCTTCCTCTCCCTCCTCCTCTCCCCCTCCCTCTTCCTCCTTCTCCTCTTCCTCTTCCTTCCTTCCTTTTTTACTTACTTTCTTTCTCCCCTCTCCCTTCCTCTCTCCCCCTTGCTCCCCCCTCTCTCTGTTCTTTCTTATCCCAGGCTGGCTTCACCTTAGATCTTGCTATGTAGCTGAGGATGACCCTGGATTTCTGAGCCTCCTGCCCCCACCACCTGGGTGCTGGGGTTGTAAGTGTGCCCTGCCTCTGGAGAGCTGGGTTTGCAGATGCTAGGCAAGCACTGCTCAGCTCCATCCTCTCTGCTCTGCCTCGAATGTTTTCACTGTTGCTTTAAAGCATGTTTGCACAAAAAAGGTTAGCTCTGGGACCTCACGGGGAACCAGACTTTGTACTTCCATCTGTGCAGTTTCTCTCCTGTAAAGCCAAAGGGCTTCCTGGTGTGATGGGGCACTCTTGCAATCCTAGCACTTGGAGGCTGAGGCAGGAGGATTGCCATGAGTTTGAGGGCAGCCTGGCCTAAATAACAAGATACCATTTTAGAAATACAAAGCAAAGGAAAACAGATTTTTCCTAATATGGGAAGCAGGTGAATTGGGAGGACTCCCTGAATGTGCAGTCCCTACAAGCATTCCCTCCTCCTCTTCCTCCTCCTCTTCCTCCTCCTCTTCCTCCTCCTCTTCCTCCTTTCCCTCTTCCTTTCCCTCCTCCTCTTCTCCCTCCTTTTCCTCTTCTTCCTCCTCCTTTTCTTCCTCCTTTTCCTCCTCTTTGATGGGGAGTGGGGGTGGGGCTGTTCCTCCAGGTTTTATGCATACCACGCTGACCTTTCTCTCGCTATGTAGATAAGGATGACCTTGAACTACTGACCTTTCTGCCTCTACCTCCTGAGCCCTGGAATTACAGGGAAAACCTACAATGCCTGGCTCTACAGAGATTTCTAACTTGGCTCCTTTAAACCAGGTTTGGGTTGCCTGGATCATGTCAGCCAGGCTAGTCTCTGCCCTTCTCCAGCAACGAACAGAATCTGGGGTGGATGGGAGGTTGACTGCTTGGGTGGGGCTGGGCTAGGGTGGACAGTGTTTAGGCTGATGGCATTATACTGTTTTAAATTACTGCTGTATTATAATATTTTAATCGTTCGCAGGTCACATCTACTTTTATTTTAGACATTTGAGAGAGTTTGGCTTTTTTTTCTTTTTTTTTTTTAACGCCTAATGTTTATGGTAAGTAGAACAAACTGTTTAAAGGGGCAAAGCACAACCGGGCTAAGGGACTCTGAGAACCTGACTCCCGACTCGATGCTCCAAAGAAACCCAGATATTTGGCAGGGTGAGGCCATGGGCCGGGAAAGAGGCTAAGGAGACAAGGCGGTCCGGCGCGCTGCAGAGAAGCCCGGTGACCCAGCGGATCGGCTGAGGGTGGGGCGCACGGCCTCCGGGAGGATGAGCGCCACCGGGTCCCGCGGTGTACCCACGGCGGCCAGCGCGCTAGGCACTGGTCCTGCTGCAGTTGGAGCTGCCTCCGCAGCGCAGGGAGCGGCCGGACAAGGCATGGCGGGCCGCCGGGCGCCGGGGGAGAACCGCTGGCAGCTGGTTCGCTGGTGAGTGGGCTCCGCGAGGCCCGTGAGCGGCCCAAAGTTTCTTCCCGATCGGAGAGGCATAGGACAGGGTTAACAGAGGTGCCAAGGGGCTAGCTCAGTCACTCAACGTCTCTGGGCAGCATCCTAGGTGCTCTTAGAGGGCCCTGGAACCGATGTTCCCCGGCATCACAGTGTCTGGATGCTCACGGATGGCAGCGGGGACCTGGCTCAGGCTTGCGGGGTCGCCGCAGGAGGACTTCAAGATCGAAAGGAAAGTCAGACCCTGCCGGTTACTCCGAGCTTTGGAGGGGCCGCAGTCCCTTCCACAGGCACAGGGGTGGGATTCCCTCGCCTTTCACCCCACCTCAGCTTTCCTATTTGAACCGTGGGGGTACATGCTTACCTCCAGTCCTGCTGCCTGAGACAGAGTCTAGAACCTGAGTCCCAAGAAGACACCAGCCATGGCCCCACCCTTCTCTTCAAAGAGATGACCTAGCTTACCTCCACAAGGTTCAATGGGGTGAGCCCTTTCGGGCCCGAGCTCAGAGGAATAGGCCTAGGAGGTAGGGAATGGGAAGAGATTCAGGAGTAGATCGGGCACTCCCCCTGCCCCCACTTCGGTTCTCAACTAGGAAATCCGTCAGTCAAGTGTCAGGTTACCACGGTGCAGGCTGAGAGGGTTTTCCTAGGTGCTGTAGCCCCTTCCCTGTCACCGGAACCTGGTGGCCCTGGGAACCTTGTCCCTTGTATGTATCCTTATGTCTGAATGCTCAGGGCTGCCGAGGGCCTGGCCTCTGTTTGGGACTCCTAAGTATTAGGATCAATGACAGCAGCATTCAGAGTACTTCCCACTGCTCTGCAGTAATCAGAACTCAGGTATTGCATTGACTCAATTATTCACTAAGACTCAGAGGAAGACAGTAGCACACTTTCAAGGCCACACAGAAAGCACACACACGTTGAAGTGAAGATTGGAACTTGGGTCTTGCTCAAGTGTTTTACTCTTTTTGTTTGTTTAGTTTTTGGACTGTCCCAGCACCTCAGCCTGGCCAGGCATTCAAATTCATATTGTCAAGAGAAGGACTGAGATGGTTCAAAACCATCTGTAATTCCAGCTCCAGGGGATCTGGCGCCCTCTTTTGACCTCCTTGGGTATCTGCACGCGCATCTCTTTTTACACACACACACACACACACACACACACACACACACACCCCAAACAAAACTTGTGAGGTTGCTATTGATATAGCATAGAAGCATAGAGTTCTGTTTTGCAGTACATCCTTAAAAATTATTATTACATTTATTTATTGTGTGTGTCTGTGTTCACCTGTGGGCTGAAGCACAGTATGGAGGTCTGAGGACAACTTTCATCAGTCTGTCCTTCCTTCCATGCAGGTCTTGGTGATTGAACTCAGGTCTTTAGGCTTGGCGACAAGTGCCTTTACCTGCTGAACAATCTCACCTGCCCACAATAATTGTTCTCACCCATCTTTCTTTTTCATTTGTTTAGTGTGTGTGTGTGTGTGTGCACAGTTGTGCATTTGAGCACGAGGCTCCTGAGTGCAAGGACAACCTCGGATGCTGTTTCTCAGGCACTGCTCACCCTACTTTTCAAAGGTATTTTTTAGATTTATTTATTTTTATTTTATGTGTGTGAGTGTTGTGCCTTGCATGCATGTCTTTGTACCAACCTGAGGCTCACAGAGACCAGAAGAGGGTGCTGGATCCCCCAGAATGGAGGATCCCAGGCCTTTGCTTTTTGATACAAGGTAGCTCACTGAGTATGCTGAACTGGCCGGCCAGCAAGCCTCAAGGACCTGCCTCTCTCTACACTCCCCGGAACTGGGATTACACTCTTGGCTTTTTAATGTGGGGTCTGGGGATCAAGGTAAGGTCTGGCAAGCACTTTCCTGAGTCAGCTTCCCATAGGGGGACAGGGTCTCCTGAAGCTTAGGCAGGCCTTCAACTCACTAGGCAGTGAAGGCTGTTCTTGAACTCCTGATCCTCCTCACTCTGTTTGTCTAGGCTGTCCTTGAACCCCAAGGGGTCAAAAGACCCTCCTGCTTCAACCTCCTCAGTAGCTGAGACTATGCGGGTATCCCTTGTAGTACAAAGCATGAATAGACAGACAGACAGACACACACACACACACACACATCAATACTGAATGTCTGCTTCAATCACTTCCCCTTATTTTTTGACAGCATCTCTCATGAAAACTGGAGCTCACCGATTGACTAGACTGGTTATCCAGTCAGCTCCAGAAATCCTTTTGTCTCAGCCTCCCCAGCTCTGCTTTTTACATGGGTGCTCAGGATCTGAACTCAGGTCCTTACTTTGTGTGCAAGCACTTTATCTATGTAACCAACCTCCCCAGCCCTAAAGGCTTTAGATTATTTTATTTGTTTGTTTATTTAATGTATATGAGTGCTGTATCTGCATGTACACCTGCATGCCAGAAGAGGGCATCAGAACTCATATTCTGTAAGTCAACTTGTGGTTGCTGGGAATTGAATTTAGGAGCTTTCTCTAGCCCTGATTTAGATTTTGATGATGCCCAATTTATTAATTTTCTTCAGCTTTTACTGTCATTAATAATAATAAAAAAAAAACATGAAGGTGTGTGTGTGTGTGTGTGTGTGTGTGTGTGTGTGTGTGTGTGTGT